>OZ034804.1:11025417-11607917 GCA_964028335.1 Altica lythri | reverse complement strand
GATCAGGAATTCAGATTCTGAAACCTGAATGCTTTATTTACATATAAAATGTTCAACAAGGAGCACACGTCCTAACTATTTCCGAACGGAAAAAAACCTGACGTTCGTTTCGGAATTCATTCCATGCGTTTGGGTCGTAAGAATTGAAAAAAACATAATAACGTCGTTCTCTCTTTTTCTTCATATCTAGCGCCAGTAAAAGGGCAATAGTAATCAATTCATCGTCGTCGTCCATTTGTGCTTTCACAGCAACGTCACTATTTGAACCGACAGGATAAATTCCTAATAGAAAAAAACGGATGTATGCGCTAGGCAGACAGAATTCCGAATCTGAATTCCTGATCCGGAAACCGAATCAGAAAACCGAGCGTCTGCGCCCAGGAGTTTGATGTTTCAATTGTCGATTTGACAAAGTCTCTCTCTTATTAACATCATGCTATATCTGATTAAAGAAAAAGTGAGTGAGAAAGTGTCACATGTGACATGAATTGAATTAAAAGATCAAAAGCTAAATAATTACTAAAATTAATAGGTAACGACATAACAAAATCTTTAGAAAATAAAATATATAAATCTCTTTTTAAACATAAAATAGTATATTACGTATCAAGAGTGGTAAGTAGGACATTACGTACGAGTGGAAAAGTTACGCACGAAGCCGCGTAGCCATCAGTTTTTCAATCCAGTCATATGGTCAGCTATTTAATCTTTAATACTTTGCATTATGTATGACACCTTCTTTTGTATCAGTTCAACTAATACACCATTTTGTGTTATGACGATTTACGTGTTCTATTTTTATTTATTTTTTGTTTATTCACTCGATGCTTACCTTTGTAGTTATGCCGCAGTAACAGCTGTTAAGTCCGTTATATACCTTTTTGTAAATAATCAGATTCAACTTACCCACCTTGCTACTGGTATTTTAATATAATCCTTAATATAGTTTTTATCTAAAATCTGAATGCTTTCTTTCATTTTAGAAGTTCACCTATAACATATCATTCATGATAAAATGATATTTTCTTCATATGTATATGTATATATTTAACATCACTATTAACACCTTCATTTTTCCTTGTATGTATTAAAAAAAGGTGGCGCGCTATACTCCATCCATCTAGGTATCTTCTTATTCTTAAATAGTTAGTTTAATTTAGTTTGTTACTGACTGACCACCGTTACATCTTTAATCCATCACTCGCTGTTCACTTACCCACTAAGTGCTGTCCGCAATTGGTGACCTTCTGACTCTCAGTTTCTATTCTTATGTATTCATCATCAGATAAATCAATTAAGCCATTTTTCATCACTTTCATTAACACTTAAGAAACCGGAGAATAAGTTAGTTTAAGGTCACACCGGGCAGCGACACACGGTTTTACGTATCAAACTAAACAACAAAATTATTTCATTTACAGAGAATTTTGAAAAATACAAATGAATTTTACAAGTAGCAGTAAAAAAATAAAGTCTAGTTGGCACTTGTGTAACCATCATACTCGCCATCGGCTCGAATGACAAACTTCTTCACTGGCGTGAAATATAGTGCATTTCTTGCTTTTTATAGAATAATATAAATATTTATATAAATACAAATGAATTTTACAAGTAGCAGTAAAAAAATAAAGTCTATTTGGCACTTGTGTAACCATCATACTCGCCATCGGCTCGAATGACAAACTTCTTCACTGGCGTGAAATATAGTGAATTTCTTGCTTTTTATAGAATAAAATATATTTTTCTTGAACAAATAAAATTTCTGATAGTTAAAATATTTATTTAAATTGTAAATCAAATTTAATTTTATAGTAGGTAACAACTTGAAAACTGTCCAAATTTTATGTCACCTTTAAGGAAATTTCTTGAAAACAAAACGATTTCAGAAGTTTTTCTTAGCAATATTCCACTTTTCCGTCAACTTATTTCGTATAGTTTTCCCGGATAATATATTGAACTTTCGTAATCTAGAAGTCAAAAATCAGTCGCTGTCGTAAAAATAAACATTTAGTCTTATCGTACATTAGGTCAGATAGCACTAAAGGAAGCCCTTTGTTTTATCGGTAGGTCATTTGACATGATTTTTATGTGTAAAACCCCTCTTATGAAGAAGATATCGGTTTCTGAATACTTTTTTTATAGATACCGTTTAGGTTGTTTATGAAAAACTAAAGAACCAAACGTACCGATCAAAAACGAGATAATTTAAAAAAGGACAAAATATATAACAATACAACAGATAGTTATTAACTATGGTAAGACGATCAACTTAGAGTTGATATTGTGGCCTATTTGACTTTCTAAATGTTGATAACTGCTTTCAGAATGTTTTATATCTTTATCAAAATCTATCTAAAATAAATTGTTTCAAGTTATTAAAGTTATACTTCTATTCATGCACTCGGTGGAAAAGATTTGTGTACAGTTAAATGGGAAAAATCATTACATATGTAACGGTGTGAGTAAGAGAGAGACAGACACACTTATAAGGTATATTGGTCGGTAAAAACAAAGATGAAATATTTATCACATGTTATTAGTCATAACTATAAGTCCTTTGAATACCGTTTCAACATTCAGTACATTGAGAAGGGATAGATATACAAAAAACAGTCTGAACTAATGTATGAATATCATAGTGACAGACCACATGATTATTTGACAGATTATTTTATAATTCTATCACGTAAGTTACCATATTAAGTTTAGTATTTCATATTAATAATAATACTCAGTAATGAGTATTGTATTGTAGTCTAAAATACCGTCAAATGGTTGCAGTATATCCTGCACTATGCTTTTGAGGTTTTTGGCTACATAAACAGAGTTTTTACGAATAGTCGAGGAAATAAAGCACCAAAACCTCCAAATTTTGTAACGTAAGATGGATCGGAATGCGTTTTTGTGCATTGGATTCCTTAAAGTATCAGGAAATTTGACGCTATATTTTATAATGTAAAAATGGAAATTGCATTTCTGCATTCGAAAAGTACATTCCGAACAGACAATAGAAAGAAAACTTACAACTCGGTAAGTATTGCTAAAAATAGGTTCAATTTATATACTCGGGGTTTTTGGAGTCGCTGAACAGGAATAACACGATTCTGAAAGTCTCCGCGGCACTTGGAGTCTAGTGTATTTACCTCTTCTCCTGGGGTTTTATGTAAATTCTGTACGAAATCAGTGCACACTTGGTACTCGGTGGTTTTTTGAGTCGCTAAATACGATTATAATAATGGCGATGGTGTTCGAAACACCTGGTGCTTAAGACGGACCTCGTCTCCAGGAATTTTATGCAAATTCGATACAAAAAGAGTGTGCACACAGTACTAGGAGGTTTTTGGGGTCGCTAACCACGAATATCATATTATAATGATTTCACTAAATCATTCGCATACAAATTTATGAATCCATGCGCGTGCATAGAAGTATAACTTCTGCCGGCAGTCCCACTGACTGCCACACTAGTTTTTTTATTCGAAGAGCTTAATTTACAGATTACCCGAATCACGTTTAATGAGGAGGCAAAAATTGCTTAAATCACAACAGATACAGTTCAAAACTATATTAAAAGACATATATTAAAATAATTCTCTTAACACAATACATTAAAAATAGTTAAACATTTTTTTTTGAATAATTTATAGGTAAAAGTTTGATTGCCTCTTCTTAAAATTTTGTTGTTTAATATAGTGTATCAAATTATACACATGATTCAAACATATAATAATTTATACAACCATTTCAATAATATTAAGATTACACCAAATTAAAGAAATCAAAAAGAATCTAGTACCGAGGTAGGTATATTCGTTACTCAGGGATGTTCGGTATACATCGATGCATCGAAAACATCGATATTTTCTATTCGATGTATAGATATTTTTCGATGTTTTAAATCTTAAGAAAAATATTCGATGCATCGATGTTTTTTTTAATAAATCGAATGATTAAATGCTCTAATAGTGGTGACTAAAAATTGCTTAAAATACAACCAGCAGTAAGATTAATACACTGCATCACTTCCAAAATAAAGGCAATTTCTATTGAGGAGCCTATTTCTAAAAGAAATAAATAAGAGAATGGGTGCTATTGAGTTTGGTATTCCATTAGCTATAGCAACGGTTTTAGACCCACGTTTAAAAAAAAACATTTTGGTGATGCTATTGCATGTTCTAATGCAATTCAAAAACTTATAAAATTATTTAAAAACATAACAAACAGGAAAGAAAAAAAGGGTGTGGCAGTCAGTGGGACTGCCGGCAGAAGTTATACTTCTATGCACTGTTAATTAATAAAACTTAATAACTACAAACACAGGCAAGTAGAAATATTTTTTTTTTAAATTAACTGTATTCAATTAAATAAATACTTAGAAAAATAAGACCAGTTGATGTGTGTCCTTACTTCAAACACGAAAACCAAACAGTAAAACGATCAAAAAAAGTGTTTACAAAACCCGATTTGCTTACCGTGGGCTATTACAGATTTTAAAACACTAGAAAACAATGCAAAACATTTTCTAACAACATATAGGTACACACTTTTACAAAATTTTAACGCACTTTGAACTGCACTTTTCAGTAACTTTGCAGGAACAGGTTTTAACTCACACGCATGTCTTCGACTCAAAAGCATAGTGAAGGATATAATGCAACCATGTGACGGTATTTTTGACTACAATACATTACTCATTACTGAATATTATTATTAATATAAAATACTAAACTTAATATGTATACTTACTGGACAGAATGATAAAATAATATGTCAAACATAATGCGATACGTCAATGTAATACAATAACAATAGCTCAAAATGTTTGTTGTATATCTATCTCTTTTCAATGCAATGAATGTTTAAACGGTATTCAAAGGACTTATAGTGATGACTACTAACATGTAGTAAATATTTCATTTTTGTTTTTACCGAACAATATACCTTATATGTGATTCTGTCTCTCTCTTACTCACACCATTACATATGTAATGATTTTTGCCATTTATTTATAATTCATTCCACAGAGTGTCCGAATAGAAGTATAACTTCAAAAAATTAATTGGAATCAGACTCTTCCGATAGCCCTGAGGAACCAGAAGCCAGTTTCAGTCTCTGGACTGACCATAATAAATTAGTGCACAAAATTAGAAGGATAACAAAATAGATGACAATCCATTAGATGAAATTTCAGGTTATTTGAAAAGTCCAATTGGGAGACTAAGTGAAAATCCACTAAAAATATGAATTAATTAAAAATACAATTTTCTAAATTGTATATGGTTGCTTTTAAATATTTAACGATGGTTGAGAGTTCAGTTCCATCGTAAGGATTGTTTTCAAAAGCTGTTCAAACTATGACGCAGCAAAGTTTACAATGGTAAACGCTTAAGTAAACAGGGTTTTAAAAAAATATTGGATATTATAATTCTTTTTTTTTTGTTCTTTCTATTGTTTCTGTGCATCGCAAGCATCAATGTTTTTTACTCATATATCGAAAAAAATCGATGCCCCGTAACAATTGCAGCGAAAAAAATATTGATGTATTTTTTTAGTGCACATCCCTAGCGCTTGCCTTTCCTGTGTGATGTTATGCAAACCCCGTTCTCCATCGGGTCAATTGGCGCCCCGGACATTACGCCGTCGGGAAATTTTATCGCAATGACAATAGGAATTAATATGATGTATTATCTTTTATATCTTCATTTCTACATCATTATATCAGTAAAGCTGAGCCTTCACTTGCGATTTTTAGTCGCAACGACTAAAAAATCGTAGTCGCAAAAAAAGGAGAAAGTGCCTCCACTGCGATTTATTAATTGCTAAATTATATCAGTTTTCCGATGAATGAAATAGAAATCATTTGTGTGATCGCCCTTTTAATCATTATTGGATTCATCTTATAACAAATCAAAGATTTTTTAAAGGCGACATTCATTTGGAGATTAATATGGGTTTCCTAAAAAAAATTGAATCAGCGACTCCGAATTAACGTACTCAAAATGCTTAAGACATTTCCATGATATTCATCGTTGTCTGACATTTAAAAAAATTAAATATTTTATAGGATCGTTGACAACTTAGGTACCAGGTGAAACGGGTTAATTTCGCGATTAAACGATTGCAAGTGGATGCATGTCTTTTCTTGTCCCTATTTTTTATTGTGTTGGGGCGACTATCGCGTCACGGTAAAAGTAAGACTTTTTTAATAGCTGCGATTATTTTGTTACGAATGGATTCACTTGTATTTAAAACAATGTTATTAATCTTTGTGACCAAAAAATAGCGCGACTAAAAATCGCAAGTGAAGACTAGGTCTAAAAGTAGTAGAAATTGAAACTTATATTCAATATTTGGATTCTGGAAAATTTTGAGTTAGTTTTTGTTCGAATAGATTCTTTTTATTAATATTTTTACAGTCACAAACTTTTTTCACTCCTGGCCTTATACGATTCTTCTCTAATCAAAATTATCTTGGCTTGTCACGGGAGAATCACTATAGCCCCCTATTACACAAACCTAATTATTTTGCTATTTGTGAAATAGAACAGAACTCAAAGCGTCCATAGCACATACTGCCAACTTAATAAATGCAAAATAAATCATACACATACATATAACTATAACTTTTTGAAACAAAGTTTGTGTCGTCAAAGCTGCTGCATGTACATATACATACGCCAGAGACACTATTTACCAGTTTTCAGCTTTGAGTTTCTCATTCTAATTACATCAAGTTCTATGATAACGCTAAGCTCGTCCTAATGAAACAAAGAATGTCTGAAAATTAGTTACAAAACATGGAAAGTTGCTCATGCGAAAGTGCATTTGCCGTTGTGCATTCCGTTTTTCCCAAAAAACACATACGAAACAATTTCCGTCACGTTAAAACCCATTTTCCGACCATACCGAACTTTGAAATTGAAGTGCGAACTTTGACGAAGAAGTTTCTACAGAATCTGTAACACACACGTGTACCCAACAAATGTTAATTAAGGTTTTCAATGTCACGGCTAGAAATTTTGTACCTATACACGATTGAAAAGAAATAAAACCATTTAAATTAACTACCTAAATTTAGCATTTGAAATTTAAAAGGTAATACGGTACAGGATAGACTCTTCTTTCTAAACCGTAACAGCTTTAACATGTTAAAAAAGTTCATTTGGTTAATATAATTTCAAACGACATGTTATACATTATGTATTTGATTTTTGGAAAAGTTTTTTAGTCTTGTTTTTAGCTTTCAGTTTTGCACTCATATCACTAAATGCTTTTTTAACCCCAAAATATCTTCTTTGTATCCTATTGTGCCAGTACAATTGATATTAAGCTGACTATGTAATATATATTAAAGAAACGAAGCGTTTTTTTGACAGTTTTTTACATAGAGTGATAAAAAAATGATACAAACGTATCCCGTGTCATGCTATAAGTATATTCAAGATAAATTACCAAACCAAACTGTAGACACTGTGTTTCGGTCTAGTTAGAATTCATCAGTACAGAAGAGTTTAGTCTCTTAAGTCACTAGTGAAGAGACATCCGCGGTATAGACTGGTCAATAATTAATTCAAAATTTGCGAAAGTATAACACAGACGTATGTAGCGCCATCTCTAGTCCAAAAATGTCTCTCTTGTGGTCGCTTTGCATATCTAATAGAACCTTAGGCAAGGTAAATAAATAAACGAAACGTAGCGTTTTTTTGACAGTCTTATACATACAAAGATAAAAAAATGATACAAACGTATCTCGTGCCATGCTGTCAGTTTATTCCAGATAAATTACCTGTATTTGTGTCTGGTTAGAATTATTCATAACTCTAGGTCTAGGACATAAAAACTTGTTTTATGACGCCGAGGCTCTCCGTTCGCATTTCGGTCTGCATAGTTGTCGCTCACCAGCAAAGTTGCCAACCTAAAATTTCTAAAATCGGTAGATTGATACAAAAGAAAACTAGAATTTGACTATTTAAAAAAAGTTTTTATTTAATAAAAAAATGTAAGTTTAAATTAAGTTACAAAAGAGTTAAATAATTATGAAAGAAAATTATAACGGTATATTAGTAAATTACTTCATAAATCCGTAGATCTATCAAAAAATCGGTAGAGTTGCCATCGCTGCTCACCAGTTGTCACAAAACTTCACAAAAAACGTCAACAATACAAAAACGAAATGCGAAACAAAGAACTTCAAAGCCGGCGGGCAGAGTTATCCTACTATTCTTGTCTATAAAAGGTAATATGGATGTTGTTATCACTACGAACTAGACTTCAAAGTTGACTGTTTATCCATCAGCAATTTCCAAAGAAAAAAGTGTCGATCTCCATCTTCAACAAGAAAGGTAATTTTTATAATTGCAAACAATATTTAGACACCTTAGGATTCAACAAGATGGGACGAGTTTAATCAATATTGGCGGACGCCTTCACTAACTCTAAAATATCTAATCCAATTTAATCAATTTTAGTAAATAAAGGTGTAAGTAGGCTATTTTTCTCGCTTCCTTAGAGTAATCGTAAAATCAGGTTTCTGTGTTGGAGTTTTATGTATAATCACCACTTTAATCTTAACAACTGACATATTGCTATTATCACTGGCGAGTAAACCGGTCCAATGTAACTAACTCTTAAAAGCACAAGAATAAAAGGCATGTTTACATGATGCCAGTGACTGGCGCCAGTCTCACTGGCATGCCAGCGCTGGCATGGTACTGGCATCATGTAAACACTTTCTTTTGCCAATCCAGCGATGTCTGCTAGCGCTGTCTCGAATAGAAAGCTGGTCTATTTTTTATGCCAGTGGCCCACGTCCGCGTCCCCTCCAACCCCGCGCTAGTGGTTATAGACACGTGTAAATACAGCGTTCCAGTAACTGGCGTACATGTGAAGGGTAAACTTCACCAAGTAGGAACTAGGGTGCCAGTAAGACTGTCGCCAGCTACTGGATACGTGTAAACATACCAGTCCAGCGCTGTCCTAATCAAGCACTGGCATGCCAGTAAGACTGGCGCCAGTTACTGGCATCATGTAAACACGCCATAACGTCCGGAAAACTCATGAATGTTGGTGGCAATCGTTCAAATGACCTTATAGAGTTTAAACAATTCAAGACATCATAAAATGTTTAACTTTTAAGAGATTGTTTATTTCAAAAAAACTGTGGTGCACTTTGCATTAAAGATTAAAGGTAGACATGACTCCTTATACCGACTAATTTAATTATTGGTCTAATCCGATCATTTTCAAAATGAGAACCAAGACATTTATCCTAAAGTACTGTTTTTACAGCAACGAAGAATTCTTGAAAACAAATTGTGATGACATGTGAAATTGAAAAAAAAAAATGAAAAAAAACTTCTCACTCTCCCTTTTTCGTTTGTGTTCACACTTATGGCATTTCACACCATTTAAGGTACTTTAGTTTTTTAACCTGTTCTTAACTTAATACCAAAGAAAACACAAAGTCTCGTACCACACAAATATTTAATTGTAAGATCAAAAGTGTTGACAACTAGTTTCGACCAACACGGTCATCATCAGGTCAAATTCAAAATAAAGTAATAAATTACAATTATATCCATTCCATTTCCACATTATAATGTGTTTAATTTCTTCACTATATTATTACTAACTATTTTGTTCCTGTGTTAGTTAATTTTTTCGTACCACATTTACTTTGATCCTCTATGAGTCTACCTCTACCTGTTGGCTCTTTTACTACACACTTTGTTTGCTGCCGCTGGACTTTAATTGTTGAAGATATAGTAACCTGATACCACTTAGTTGCTTTCCATTTATATTTTGTTTGGATATAATTGTAATTTATTACTTTATTTTGAATTTGACCTTATGATGACCTTGTTGGTCGAAACTAGATGTCAACACTTTTGATCTTACAATTAAATATTTGTGTGTTACGAGACTTTGTGTTTTCTTTGGTATTAAGTTAAGAACAGGTTAAAAAACAAAAGTACCTTAAATGGTGTGAAATGCCATAAGTGTGAACACAAACGAAAAAGGGAGAGTGAGAAGTTTTTTTTCATTTTTTTTTTCAATTTCACATGTCATCACAATTTGTTTTCAAGAATTCTTCGTTGCTGTGAAAACAGTACTTTAGGATAAATGTCTTGGTTCTCATTTTGAAAATGATCGGATTAGACCAATAATTAAATTAGTCGGTATAAGGAGTCATGTCTACCTTTAATGCAAAGTGAACCACAGTTTTTTTGAAATAAACAATCTCTTAAAAGTTAAACATTTTATGATGTCTTGAATTGTTTAAACTCTATAAGGTTATTTGAACGATTGTTTGGATATAATTGTAATTTATTGAAGTAAAACTTCTTTAGCGAGACTAGGAGTAAAAAAGTTATTCTAACGGACGTGACGTCATTCTAATAACAGAAACCGGAAACAAAACCTAATACTGACACGATTTTGCATGGGCGCCGGCAGCAGGGTGCAAGAGGGTGCGCTTGCACCCCCCTGCTATGAAAGAAAATACCTGAATTTACCAGAAAATTATATATTTTTTTAATTTTTTTATTAAATTATTGTTTGAATAAAAACTAAAGGCGTCGCGGTTGCTGTCCAAATCATTCTACATTCTATATATATATTAGATCATAATAGTGTGTAGATGCAGATGCACCCCCTGAAAATAATCCTGGCGGCGCTCATGCGATTTTGCCTCCTATATTAAATAAAATTAAATCTGTAATTGTATGAATTGACAGCTGATCATCTTGTCAATCGAAATACATTGCTTTATATAAATAGTTTTTTGTGTATAAAGTGTTTGTATTAAATATGAATAAACAATGTGGATTTATTAATGAAGAAAGTGATGAAAAAATATTGATTGAAAATGAGTGAATAGGTAGGTACTCTATATGCATAAATTTTATTTTTGGTGTGTAATTACACTATTTATACCTAATTATTTATACCTATTATTTATACCTAGCTATTTTCGTTTTATAGACTTAAAGAGCTAAAAAGAAAAAGAATTTGTGAACGTCAAAGGGGATATTATAAGCGCCAGAAAGATTTGAAGAAAAATGACAAAAATGAAAAAATGACGAGACAGCCACATTCATTATGATTTGATTAAGTAAGTTTATATACATACATACATATTATGATAGTAAATAATTGTTTATACGGAATCTTTACGTTGAGTAAAGAAGCATGTTGCACGTTTTTGTTCATAAAATAATAATATTCAAAATATTTTAACACTTTCTTATACTTATTTTAGGTTTGGTTAGGTAGCCATAAAGGCCATAAAACCACTAGTCAAGATGGCTGATCTTTTACCACCAATAACAGATCCTTCGTAGACGTGAAGGAAACAAACTTAACTCAGGATTTTAAATTTTATGGAATATGCTATAAAATGCTACAAAATGAAATGGTTATCTAACTATCGAAGGCTCTTGTGTTGTGATGTATTACAATAAGGTAGATACAGCTACAAAATCACACATTCTAAACGTAATGTGTGTATATTTTTAATATTGTTTACCTATTATTGAAGCAAAACTTCTTTAGGCACGACTAGGGGTAGATTCTAACGGAAGATTCTGATGGAAGTAACTGTATAATTTCAGCTATGGGAGGAGTTTAAATTTCCGAAATTTATTTTTGAAATTTTCAAACGGTTTTAAATACATTAATGGTATTTATAGACTAAAATCTATGTTTCACATTTTAGTTTTCATAAACCTATTATTTCATATATAAAAAATAATGATAACTTTCAAATTCCTATTTCTAATGAATAATATAAATATAACATCTCATTTTTTTTGTAAAGTATATAGGCAATAAATATGATTGAATTGTAACTAAATATTTATTTTCCGATACGTACGTCAACAAGTTTTACTTCAATCGCGCGTAAAGGTTACACGCACACTCTTTTTTTACTTTACTTTGAATTTGACCTGATGATGACCTTGTTGGTCGAAACTAGTTGTCAACACTTTTGATCTTACAATAAAATATTTATGTGGTACGAGACTTTGTGTTTTCTTTGGTATTACCATTTGACCACATTTGAGTAATGGATGATATCCTTTCGCTTGTTCTTAACTTGCTTTATCACTGTTTTTATACTTGTTCCTTTAATTGAAATCTTGTACACACATTAACCATTTTAACCTAAAAATATTTATATATTTTTATCCTGACATGCACCAAACATTAAAAAAATGTAATGATGTTAACTAAATAACTGTCTATCTATCTTATAAAGAATAGGTACCTACAAATTTGCAGGTACTAGGTAACTCATACATTTAAAAAGATTTAAAACAATCACTTTCAATGTTTTTAAGGCCCAGAAAATGCACAAGGCGTATGTACCTATTAAAGTATAACTTTTTTATATTTAGTGTAAGATGTACTACAACTTTTTTATTTAAATAGATACAGTTACCATTCGAATTCGTCTCACACTTACTATTAAGATGGACCCTGTATAAATTTAATCAAAAATACTCGTACGATACATTTTTACCGATTTCTACACCTCAAAACTCCCAAAATTCCTCTCAAACATTTCATTCGCCCAACTTTCCCAACAAATTTTAATGCTGAAAAAGTTTTCCAAACTTTCCGAGGGGTCGATTAACTTCAACTCGGAGCCCCAGTGAAACTGTACCAAACACTTTCCACATTGGAAAACTGGTTTCTATCGACATACAGGGTCTTCTAAAATTGTTGAGACAAAAATCTGATGCATTTTTGCAATAATATTGAATGCAAAAATGTGTATGTGCAAAGAAAGGGGCGGTAAAGGAAAAGAAAACTCCCTCGCGAATTCTGAACTGGTTTATACTGGTTGAAACGACGCCAATGGGGCTGTGGAGGCGGCGTTTCGTTGCGACGACGCTCAGAAAAAAAAGCGCTGACCCGGACAGGTGAATACCTGATCAACCTCACGTATGGATCAGAAGTGGGACTTATTTTATCAGCCGTGGGATTTCTGAATCAATTGATATGCAATCTGTTCAGAGCTGCACGTGTCCGAAACACGCTATTCAAAGTTTTCGGAAGTTCTAGAGCTTCAATTTCTGAAGTTGGGAAACTACGAAAATGGGATTTAACTAGGTATTTGTTTTGCTTGGATTCGGCAAATTCTAACGATAGTGTAAATCAGAAAATGGTCAATAGAAATTTAACGTTAAATTTAAGTATCTTATAGATTTACTATTTTGATAAGATTATTATAAAAAATTTTTTGATAGTCATAATAAAATTTATAAAATTTTTCTTCGCAGATTCCTTATTTAAAATTAACATGTTTCGACAATAATAAACAGCAATAAGTTTATGCCGAACCAAAACGCATTTTACATACAAGAATGTATATAAACAAATTATGTTAATGAAATTGTAAATATTAAAAAAATAGAGTAATGAGCTATTTTAAAGGATCACGAAATAAGTAAATTTTCAAAGATGTACTTAGTGCCATTGAAGACCAATGTAATTTAAAAAATTAGGTTGCAACCTTCGAAACATAAGGAAGGTCAGAATCGGTGTCCAAATCCGTAAAGAGTTATGCAGTTCTTGATATGATTTCATAAGACCGTCAAATTTGGTTACAACCAATACTCTAGGCACTAAATATGTCATACGAAGTCGTTCCTCATATAGTTTAGGTCTATTTGAACGTAAGCAAAATGTCTGCATATAATGGTTTGTCAAATGTCTGAAAGAATAAAATCAATTTTTAAAAAAGTTGATCGTGCTTTGTTTATTGAGATAAATCGCAGTATTTTAGTTATTTATTTAGATATTTGAAAAATTTAAGATTTATTAAAATTATCGGTTAAAGAGTCTTTGAAGTCTCGTAATCCACTCAAACCAGGGCCGTTACTTCGAATCGGATGTTTTCTCACTTTACTTAAAGTGTTTTATAACATGTTTTGACCTTCTCCCTCTTTTGTGGGGTATTTTATCGCCCAAGTGATTTTTGACGCCGTTACTTATATTCAATGTTTCAACTTTTCTGTTTTTTAATTAATAGAACATATTATTTTAAATTTTACCTTTCTGTACCACTACAATTTTTCTTCAGTGACTACGCATCAGCTTATTACCTTATTACCGGTAGTTTGCTCAACTACACATCATTTTTTCGAATACTGCATTTATGTGGAAGAGACTGGAACCTTTTCACTACCTAAACTGTTTTCCATGGATTTTATAATTGTTTGAATTTCTAATTTTTACATTGACCTGATGATGACCCATAGAGTTTGAAACTAGTTGTCATTACACTACTTAATAAAATAAATTTAAAAATAATAACGACCTAGTCTATAGGATCCAACTATCACCGAGAAACAAACCGAAAGTCGTCCACATCGAAAGGTCGAGCCCCTATAATGGACCCGACCCTCCGGTATGGAATTTAGAATAAATGTTGTTCGGGGCGAACAACTTTAAGAAGGAAAGTAGTGTTACGAGCCGGTCCAGACCTGTCGCCCATACAGTGGTGTGAGTAGTCGTGTTCTGAGAATCTGGGAATATTCGAGTGGCTGCTAGAACGTTCTCTTCTAGAACGTTGTTTTTTGTTGTAACTTTGGAGATAGTTCTAGAATGATTTAATTTCATACATAGGGGACCGCTTTGGACGAAGAGGAAAATGGTAATCGTAGCGACAGAATTGCGAATTTTTGTACGAGGTATTTTAAAGACGTTATTTAGTAATTGTGACTCTATCAAATTTGTGTAGATTATTTTAAGAAATTGTTATTTATCAATAAATTGTTAAATTTTTCTGCTGTTTATCACTGATCCCGAAGGAAAAACATAACAATACCATTAAATTCGATTTATACATCAGCTTTCGTTGAAATCAGCATTGCCTCAATTTTCTTATTAATGAAAAACGCATTAAATTCGTGTACTAAGAGTAAATTACCAAAAAATAAACAAAATTATCAATTTCGCCAATATGACACTGTCAACCTTTAAGACATTATATAATTGCCGAATTGTGTGTTTTTTTATGAAATTGGTGTTGGGTTATTATCAAAAGTACAAAAGTGATAGAGGAAAACATGAATTCGAAGAGGTCAATGCCAGGGACCAAAAAAACAAACTTACGTATTTTATTGTAAAATTATTTATGGCGGACAGATACACTTAAGTAAGTGATGTTTTTATGTATTTTGCACCATGATTCAAACTTCAGTTTTGTTAGTATGACACTCGGATTCTGTATGTATATGTAAATATGAATGTGAAATAATGTTTGAGAAAATTTTTACAGTTACTATACTTTATTGGTCCTTAAGGACTTTAGGTTCTAATAGAGAGATCATGCTATAACATTTTCTTCATTTAGCACATATTTTTATACTTGTACATCCACATGACGCCGACAGACTAAATCAGAATAACACTAAATACATCAATCAGTGATGAAGAAAACATATCATCACATTTTTTTTTTTTTTAATTAAGGATGTACTCGTAGGTATAGACCTAAATACAAATGTACCGAGACCATCTATTGGGGCGAAAGAGGTAATTTGTAAATTGGGGATTTAAAGGCCTGCAAGTTAGGACGAGTGGGGAAGACGTGGAAAGGTAACGAGTTCCACAATCTGGAGACCCTGGGGATGAAGGAACGATCGAATCGATCTGTTCTCGATGTCGGGCATTGAACATAAGGGTGCATGGAGTTGGCACGTCGCGTTGCTCTGGCTGGTCTGGCAAGTGGAGGCATTATAGAGCGGAGTTCTTCTAAGCAAAATCCGTTTATGTGTCGGTAAAACAAAGAAAGATCAGCCACTGCGCTTCGGTGGCATAATGGGGCTAGGTTTTTGGTGATACTGGTGTCGTTTATTAGTCGAACTGCTCTTCTCTGTATTGCATCAAGAACTCTGAACCTTCACGGAGCCACCGAATCCCATACATGCGAGCAGTATTCAAGATTACGCCGTATAGTGATGGGTTGCGTTAATGTTGGCATTCAACCCACAGATGTTCGTGAATGTTAATATGCAGTCTGTTTTGTGTTTTGACTTCTTGGTAAATTTAGCCTACTATTAGACCGATCAATGGCTATGTTATTTCCATAATGACTTCCCCGAGATTGTCCCCCTGGACATCCCCCGGACATCCGAATGGGGAACTATTTTACTTTCGGAACATTTAACCTCTGGAGGACTCATCATGGTATTTTCTAGAAAAGAGATTAAGAGAAAGAAGGGAATTGGAGTTAAACGGAAGGGGGAGAAGGGAAGGGAAAGAACCGACTTGCAACTCAAATAGGCAAACATGTTTAGAACATTTCACCCCATCTTAATGAGTTGCAGGGTGGTTCCTCCTCGGGCGATGGAAAGTTCCATCTACCACCTACCACATCACTTACGGGCACTGTGTAGCACATAAACTTAACCAATTATCTACAAAAGTCTATCTTATAGTAACAAAAATCGTAATATTTTTAGGAAGAGTTGCTCACATAAAGACAGTAGTTAAAAAGTATTTATAGGACCGTATTAGAAGAAAAAAAAAACAAAAATTTTATAACCACACGTGGTGTTGTTAATTGGTTAATTACCTTTTATTTCCCAACCAGAAATCATTTATATGATAGTGAAACTAAGGTGTATTCTAGAAGAGTTCACTGCTTTATTTGAACAAATTTCGAATAACTTTAAAGTACTTTAAAACAAAAGTGTATATACCTATAATAATTTAATTTAGTTACAGGAACAAGATTTGTTCATCAAATGTGACATTAGTTAATTAATTGATATTTAATATATTGTATTATTGTATACGTCCAAAACACAGTAAGCAAAGTTTTGAAAGTTCTTTAGCTTCAACGTCTGAAGTTTCACAAAATAACTGAACAGGTATTCGCGTCGATTGCAGACGAAAGTTAGCCATAAATTATACACTCTAAAATATGTAATCAATAAAATATAATTAGTTTTATTTTTTAATATAGTACCTACTCAAAATTTAGCATAAATTTGTTATATTTACCTCAAAGAAGGTGGGTACAAATGACCAATCCCAGATCAGAAGGAGAATTTAACACTTACCTGAAACAAAAAATAATATTTAATCAGAAATAGTTTAAAACATCGGTTATTGCAGAAAAAATAAGAATTAAATTAATTAACTGTGTTTTCTTTCTTATGCACCTTTTATTAAATTAATTAATTAAAATTATTGACTGTTGTACTAGACTACCGCGTTGAGTGGGGAGTACAATGAAGGGCGATGGATGCGGGAGCTTGAGTGGCTGACCGCTACTAAGCTTCCGGATCTCCCCCCGAATCGGAACGACCCTTGCGGCACACCACAGGAAACCCCTTATAATTAGCCTTACTCCAGGATGCGTAGCTCTGCCGGAGTGGACTGTCTATTTCCTAGCTACTCGTGGGAACAACCATGGAAGAGAAAAACAAAAAAGGAAACCAGCGAGAATACACCGCAGCACCAAAACAAGCGAAGAAAATAGCAGAAGGAAAGCTCTCCCCTTCTGCAGCCTCTTGGAAAACATCCCACTAAGACGCTCCTGAGAAACTACAACCAGAAGAGCTTTCCCAGCTGCATTAACCTTAGTAAGAAGAACCTCCGTATTATAACAGGAATACTAATCGGGCACTGCCGATTAAGAGGACACATGAAGAAACTAGGATTAAACCTCAATATACATACTCTCAGAATGCATTTTGTTACGTAATTCTGGGGTCAAATACCAAGGGTTATATGAAATAGAAAAGGAAGAACTACCTAACTTAAAACACAACAATATCCTAAATTTTCCAAGGAAGATAGGACTAGAAGAGCTGCTATAAGACTAAGGAAATCATCAGAAATATAGCAATATCTTATTGGTCGCAGGTGTATCTAATACCCCTAACTACATACATACATACATACATACATACATACATACATACTACCGCGTTAAAACTTTACGAACCAGAAATACGCAACATTGTTGCACTTTATGTAAGGCCAATCGCATACTTACAAGACATATGTTTGCAACATGTCTGCGACATGTCGCTTCAACACAGTTGAGCACCAATGTAGGAAACAAAACTCCATAGTACTTCGCACATCAGTCTACATTATGTCGTCTGATTATGATGTGGCAATATTATCGGTTCTAATATTGCGAAGGCGAAAGAAGAAAAATACTCGAAGATATTGGGTTCATTCATATAGTAAAGCTAATCTTCATCGCAGTATATTTATTTTCAACGATTTGCACAAATTTTACATTAAATGTTGGATTATCTTCCATTATTGAACCATATACGTGCATTTGGAAGCAGCTGTCGGACACAAATGACGCTTAAAATTGGAGCAAGCAGTGTCGTATAAAAGTTGTTTTCGACAAGTCTCATCCTGTCCGCGGCGTTTCTGTTTGGTTTACGACTCGCCATAAGAACCACTGTGTTGGCAATGAAACGACATGTCTGCGACATGTCGCAAACATGTTGCGAACACATGTCTTGTAAGTATGCGATCGGCCTAAGTATTTTCTTAAATGTTAATTGACTATAAGTTATAAAAAAAAAATGTAGAAAAAAACAACGGAATCACATTGGCAGATAAATCCAAAATGCAGCAAAAATTTTGGAATTGCAATAACTTTTTAAATATTTTTAATAATCGCCAAATATATAAAAATACATACTTTCATAACTCTTAAATTAAAAAAATTAATTTGACTTTTGGCAGATTAATCAAATTATATACAAATTAAAAACTTTTTTAAAAAAATTGAACCGCTTTAAAACAATGCACCAAAAAGCCAGAATTAAAATCTTTTTTTTTAACCGGCCAGAAATTAGTACGGTTTATTTTTAGACCAGAAAGTCTCATTTTGTTGTACAAGGCCAGAAAATAAATATGAGTCCGGTAAAAGCTTTTACCGGACTATCACGATAGTGCGGTAAAAGCTTTTACCGGACTCATTTTTATTTTCTGGCCCGGTCCGACAAAATGAGATTTTTTGACCCAAAAATAAACTGGAAATTACTAAATTCTGACCGATTAAAAAAAAATATTGTACGTAATATGTCCCAAAAGTGCTTTTACTGGACTCACAGGCTTGCAGGCCTCGCCTGCGGCTCGCCCTGCAATTGCCCGCTCGTCCAATAAAAGAAAAAAGTGTATATTTTAAACACTTTTAAGTTTTTGTCATGCAAGTATCTTTGAAATAACTACGAAAAATGATTGTCAGACAAATTAGTGGTGAAACAAAAATAAAAATTAAAATGTTCTGGAAATGCTATCTGCCAACGACATAATTTTTTATTTTTGAAAATGTGAAAAGCTGTTAATTAGTTCGTAAATTCTATATTGTAGTATATACATATTATGATCAAGTTTATAGGCTTGAGAAAAACTTTTTTGTCAAGCTTTCGAATTGCTTTTAATAATCAAGACATCAGTCTTGAGGTTCTGTTATAGAAACTTTAAAAACATTACGCTTAACAATAAGTTTAATACACATTTTAGATTTATAAAAATTTCTTAAAATTAGTTCTTAAAAACTATACATTTTACGGGATACAATTTGATAACTGGTTTTCAATTTATTTCATTGAATCCCCTAAGATAGGTTTTCCTTGAACCTCTTGAACCTATCGTAGGGAATATTTTAGGGTTAGAAAATTTTCCTACGGGATTGCAAAAAATTCTTGCTCTTCTTTCGTATTTATTATCTGTGGATTAGTGGATGTTTTCCACCGTTTTTTTTTTTTTTTCGTTTACCAATTATATGCAGGATGTCCCATTTGTATGGCAAAGCCTAATTTATCTATTATCTTAAAAATGACGACACAAAGTAATTAACATTTTTAAATTATTTTGAATTATACAGGGTGCATCGTTATGTCGTGGCAGTGTAAAGTTATATTTTTAACTTCCCGCTAAAAAAAATATTTTTTTTTTAAATCGGGAAGTTATTGGTTTTACCCCGTTTTTCAAAAGTCGAGTTTTCATCGGATCTCAACGTTTTGAGGTATTTGGAACCTCCCCTGACTATTTTTACGAGGATGTCTGTATGTATGTGTGGATGTGTGTGGGGATGAATGTAAACCTCTTATAAATTTTGAACGGCTTGACCTATCGGAATGAAATAAAAAGCGTTGCAAAGAGTTCCATCTATCTTAGATTCCCTGTAAGTTTAAACCGATTCGAACCGGTTGATTTCGAGAAATTTCTAAATAACCGAAAAAAACAATTGGTAAAAATGATGTTTTTGGGCGTATCGTTTTGGCCATTACATCGATCAATTTCATAACCTTATCAGCTCTCAAGCTTAAAAAAAACACGTCGAATGCTGTTTTGTCAATTAAAATCGGTTGATTCGTTCGTGAGATATCGTTGTCGAAAATTTTCAAAAAAAGTGTTTTTTTTTTCAATAACTTAGAGATTTTTTGACTAATCGATTTTGCACTTCTAGTAACGTTTTTAGGTCTCAAAAAACTGCGTCGAATGCCATCTTGAACATCAAAATTGAATAACGCGTTAAAAAGTTATGGCTTTTTAAACATTTCAAAAAAAGTCAAAAACGTCAAAATACGTCACGTTACTGTAGCTTTACGGTTAAAACTAGCGGGAAGTTGCAAGGATGGCCTTTAAGGTCAACTTGTTTTCGAATTTTTTTTTAAATAGAACACCCTGCAGATTTTAAAATTTGGTGTTTGCTCGCTTTAGTGATTAATTAATTAACTCAACTACCCTGTAGGGTACAATAAAAAAAGTTATGATTATAGTTTATAGTATGGTCTTATTTATTACTAGCAGCCCGCCACGGCTTTGCACGGGAATTAAAGAAAAATAACAAAAGCCATTAAATTTATTGGGTCAACGCTTCCCTGTAAACAATATTACATGTTGTTTTATTTTCTGGCAGCAAAATAAATTGATTTTCAGGTGCTCCGACCCGCCTTAGGCGGTTGGCCATGAGGAAAACCGATCCCTACTATTTGAAAGGTTTGACCTTTAGACTTATTATTAGTAAAAGCGAAAGATGTTTTGATAGGAAATTGAAGCGGTTTAAATGGATTTGGTAAATCAGTTGGGATCATCGGTATCCTCAGTGTATGAGCTAGTTGAACAGCTGGTGGTTCAGTTATATTGGTTGCTACAACTAAATTGTCGTTTAATTTTTTTTTAAGTAGCCTCGTCCCATTGCACATGCTAAATTTGTGATATCTGTCGTGATTATGAAATAAGTTATTTTGATAAGGAATAATACCAAGATAAAAACTTTTAAAAAATTAAAAATTAGTTATTGTGACGTAACTATAACCGTTAGACATATGCTGTCGCGGCATTTTTTGTAGATATTTATATATTCTTCAAAATCGTAGTACATTATTTTATTCTATAATCAATAGTATTCTCAGCGCACACGATGTAAGGATTTTAAGGTCATTTTTGGTTACATTAATGGCATTTTAGTAAGGATCCCTATTTTTTTTAAATGAAACATAGCCTATGTCACTCGGGAATAGTGTAGCTTGCCAACGGTGAAAGAATTTTTGAAATCGGTCCAGTAGTTCCGGAGCCTATTCATTTCAAACAAACAAACAAACAAACAAACAAACAAACAAACAAACGAAAAATCAAACCTTTCCTCTTTATAATCTATATATATAAAAAAGGATGTGTTTTTATGTACGAAATCGATGAACTCAAAAACTACTGGACCGATTATTATGAAAATTGGTATACATATGTATTTTTCCACGGAGAAGGTTTATATGATATGCTCATTGATGCCACTCGCCACCAGGTGGCGCTGCAAAGTAGCAACTTCTGTCCCGTTCAACCGATTGTCATGAAAATTGGTATGTATATGTATTTTTTCACGGAGAAAACGAATATGCTCTGCTCATTGATGCCACTCGCCACCAGGTGGCGCTGCAAAGTAGCAACTTCTGTCCCGTTCAACCGATTGTCATGAAAATTGGTATGTGTATGTATTTTTTCACGGAGAAAACGAATATGCTATGCTCATTGATGCCACTCGCCACCAGGTGGCGCTGCAAAGTAGCAACTTCTGTCCCGTTCAACCGATTGTCATGAAAATTGGTATGTATATGTATTTTTTCACGGAGAAAACGAATATGCTATGCTCATTGATGCCACTCGCCACCAGGTGGCGCTGAAACATATCGCCTAATCTATATATATAAAAAGGATGTGTTTTTATGTAAGAAATCAATGAACTCAAAAACTACTGGACCGATTATTATGAAAATTGGTATATATATGTATTTTTCCACGGAGAAGGTTTATATGATATGCTTATTGATGCCACTCGCCACCAGGTGGCGCTGCAAAGTAGTAACTTTTGCCCCGTTCAACCGATTGTAATCTATATGTATATGTATCTATATGTGTTTTCCACGGAGAAGGTTTGTATGATATGCTCATTGATGCCACTCGCCACCAGGTGGCGCTGCAGAGTAGCAACTTCTTCGCTGTTTAACCGATTGTCATGAAAATTAGTATGATGCTGTATTCTTAATGCTTAATATGAATATGATATTCGTATTAATAGAAGTTACCACCAGATGGCGCTTCCATGTATCAAATTCAATATTGATTTCATATAAATATAAGTTCGAAAAATATATTTTTGGTGCGATAAGTGAAACAAAACTATAAACTTTCTTTGCTCCTCTATCTCTTCCTTTCTTTTATTTTTCTTAAATTTATTTTAGTTGTTGGCGTAGCAACGCGCGCCGGGTACAGCTATTTCATATATTTAAAAAAGTGATCCTTACTAAATTAAGCATTATGACGCCACCGTAAGGTGGCGCAGTTGAGATAGTATAAATTTACATTAGCAATTCTTGCGTAATTAAGTACTATGACGCCACCATAAGGTGGCGCAGTTAATATATGATATATCTAATCGATAATTTACAAAACCGTAAAAATTTGGAAAAATGGTAAAAAACATCAATAGGCGGTACGAAGTTCGCCGGGTCAGCTAGTATTAGTATAGATATAGACAAAGTATTAGATTTGTGATCGTGTCTAATTTACTTATATGGTAAAACACAACACGAAGACAGAATTTTCTACTTTCTTTTAAATTTCATATCGTGTTAAATATTCCTTATAGTTTGTCGTTTTAGCAGACTAGAAAGAGAAAAGAGAATAAATAATAATTTAATTTACATAATTAATCTTCTTTTGATATAATATTAAAGTTTTCTATATATATTTTTTTAACTTTTATTTTGAAGATAATCATTTAAAATGTTTATTTTCTCTTTCAGAAACTCGGGTGGATCTCTTCGAATAAATTTGGAAGTACCCTTCATAGAAACTAATAATTACAAATCAATGGCTTAACGAATTTACAACCACGCAGAATCAGTTTCTAGCCAAATCAGATTTTTCCATTTTATTGAGAGTAAACTATTCTTTAAAGCCCGTGTAAAAACCTTTGGTGAATAATCGAAAAAAGTAATGTTGGGCTAAATTAAAACTACTTGATTTTGGTTAGTATTAATAACATATCACCCTTTCTTAGACACTCACAATAAATAAAATATTCAAGGGTAGCAATTATAAAATCGAATTAGGTACTTGTATTTTAAAGAAGCTAGATCCAAAATTACCAGATTGTTTGACGTACCAACTCGTAAAGGAATGAGAATTACTAATTACGTCTAGAAAATGTCAGTAATTTTACTACTCATTGCACAGAAACTCTTAAACTAAGTAATTCTCACCGATATAGGCACGATTACAATCGCCTGGTGAATCCATAATACAAAACGATCAGATACATCGTTTCATAATTGATGCAATCAATCGATAGTAAATATTTTTATCAACAAGAAGCAGAAGACGTGGCGCTGTTTTAAATGCTATGAAATTCGAGACAGAAAGGGCCGTATCGACTGTTTAGTCGATATTAGGTGCACATCAATACAATCCAGTACAAATTGAGCGTTTGATCAATAGTTTTTAATTTTTTAAATTAAAAGTAGATCAATACAGCCTTTTGATTTTTTTATCGAGCAACTATCGAGTTGACTGAATTTGCACTTCAATATATTTATATAAACATATGATACACAACAATCTAATTGTTTAGTTCAAAGTAGTATGTAT
The DNA here is from genome assembly GCA_964028335.1 of Altica lythri. NCBI lineage: Eukaryota > Metazoa > Arthropoda > Insecta > Coleoptera > Chrysomelidae > Altica > Altica lythri. The sequence continues at coordinate 11,583,770 of OZ034804.1, read as the reverse complement.
GCGTTAGCCCTTACTTACAATTTTTGATACCACAGAATTTATTGTGGAAGATTAAGGGCGGAATTGGTTATTGGTTAAGTAAATTAGAATTCTAATAATTGTTATATTTTGTTTTAACATTAAATTGTAGTTACAATTGAAGATAAAACCTTTATTTTTATAATGTATGTCTCTCTCTCTCTCTCTCTTTCTCTCTCTCTCTCTGTAGCTCTTACAACCCAGGATGGGTCTTGGCTGGCTTAACAATTCCCCTCCATAAGACTCTGTCCATCGTTAGCTCTTCTGCTTCCGTGATATTCAGAGGTCTAGGATCTGATGCTATGTGGTCTTCCTAATGGTCTTCTACCGGTCGGGGCCTGCTCCCATACTAATTTGACAGCTCTTCCATCTTCCTGTCTTTTGACATGGCTGGCCCATATCAGTCTTTCTGCTTTGATTATTTTGACAATGTCAGGTTGGTCATATAGTTCTTCTATTTCCCTGTTTTTTCTACTACGATACTGTTGCGTAGTTTCATCCCGTGTAGGTCCGTATATACTCCGTAGGATTTTCCTCTCTACAATCCTCAATCTGTTTTCGTTCTGTTTCGTCATGGTCCAGGTCTCACAGGCGAACGTCATAATCGGTCTTACAATGGAGTGGGATATTCTTATTTTAGTCGTCCAAGAAACATTTTTGGATTTTATTATTTTCTGTAATGCAAAACAGCAGCGATTGGCACTTTGTATTCTGATGTTAATTTCCGTGGTCATGTTATTGTCTGACGTGATAGTGGCATTTAAATTCATGGACTCTTTCGAAGTTTTATTGGTACATCGTCACATTGTCACGTGCCAAATTTGATTATTTACCAAAAGGGAAACTTAAATTTGTATTAAAAATCGAAACACATTTATTTACTATAGATCCAGCGAGCGACCTCTAGTTGAAGTCTGAAGAAATTTCCGTGACCTTAGTTTATGTGTTAATCAGCTAATATAATAACTAATTTAGCAAATAGTGATTTTTCGTGACTTATCTAATAATTAGTATATATAATTTATTAAGTGTAAATTAATTTTGGCCTGTTTATGTTTAAAAATTTAATATTCAATTAGTCATTGAAATAATAAATCGAGTTGGCAACAAAACGCACTTCTACCCACCTCCCTCCTCCCCCGGAAGTTTCGGTAGAGTGAATTATTCGGTTTTAATACGCATATAGTTGCTTTTTTTACCATCTGTCCGTCTACGAATCAACAACTGATAATTGTTAGTGAATTTACTCGGTGAAACGCCATTCAGTGGGTGCATTTTATTCTGATCACATCGTGGTTGCCTTAATTGGATTTGGAATGCTAACACTATCAATAATCTAAGCCTCATTTAGTGGATATTCCTTTGGTGATATTTTCTTTTTTTGGGGAGGCCTAGATTTTTCCATTTTGTGGGATTTGTATTTGGTTAATTCACGTGTATGATTTGCTAAAATTTCGATACGTGGATTCGTGAACTACCGAAATAGGATTTGATACAGGGTGTTGGTGGAATAAACATCTTCAGACTGACTGCTTTAACCCCTAATCACATAAAGGGGTCCTTTGGCTTGGCGCAAGCATCTACATTTCCTTTGGCTTGGCGCAAGCATCTACACTTCCTTTGGCCTGGCGAACATTCTTGAATCTGGTTAAATTTTTGGATCTGGTTAAATTCTTGGTTCTGGCTAAACCTTTTGTTGGCCCTGGCGAATATAGCTGGGAGTGTTGTCAGATCTGTGCACTACCGGAGACCAACGCTGTACCTCACCACCATCGGAGCAGCGAGGCTAGTACAGTTAGCCTCTCTACAAGATCCTCTGCGCCAGAGAAGTTCATCAAGGAGATAAGCCAAAATTAATTTTAAGTTTCAAGTCATTGTAACGGTCTTACCTATTTAATTTTGTAATATTGATTTGTATAAGCGGATGTATCATTTTATAGTTATACATTTTTTAGGTACTCACTATTTAACCATTTCTTATTGCGCTGGGTGATCACTCATTTATTTAATACGCCAGTATATTAGCGGCATTTGATTTTTTTTCTTTTTCTTTAGCTTTTACCAATATCCATAGGATTTGTTAAATTGAACCGTTGGGTTTATTGTACCGAGTTATTATTGTTGAAAATATAATAGATAGATCTAATTTTGTTGTCTTACTCAGCCAATCACCCACTCACCATATCTGCTATTCAATTAATTTTTTTTTTCTCTTATTAAGATTCTTAAATCCTTTATTTATCTCCAGTAAGATAGGTCAGTGCCTGGAACATCAGGGGTTTCCGATTTGAACCGTTTAAATCCGTGGCGCGACTCACACTTTTTGTACTTACCCTCTACGGCTGAGCTGGGCACAAATTTGCCAGTAGAGAAACCACTTACCCATCTTAGCTGGAGTTGGAAATTTCAATTCAAACCATTTGAATAATTTTTCAAAATTTGATTTTATTTTATTTTTATTAAAAGTACGTGCAACATTTTGTCCTATTCGATCCCTACGTTCCGTTCCGTTTCGTTTATAATGTATGTGCTATTTTTATTTTATAACGTTTGGCCTTTTTACATATTAAATTACCTACATATAATAAAAAGAAATATTTTGTAAACAAGAACATTTTAAATTTATGGAAGAACATTAACGTATAAAGTTATTTAACCTATTTGGAAGACTAATTACGACTCTCCCGTGTTCTTTTACTACTAAAAGCCCTCGTAATAACTTCTTTCCACTATCAACTTCCTCAAACTTATTAGTGTAAGTAAAGCAAAGTCGTCTTAACAACTTTCCAAGACGTTAGACGGACCGAAAAGCTGCCCATCTAATAATTCCAATTGGCTGATGGGTCGCCGTACAATCTGGCCCTTCGCACCTGCCCTTTTAGTGCCCTAACTGATCTAACACCTATGTAGTATCTCTTTCTTGGGTTTCTGGTTTACGACAGTTGTGAAACACGCATTAGCTTGATACGGTGGGTAAACCGATTTAAGGGATGCCAATGCTGGACGTGAAATACTGAAACTAAATTTTACCTTTTACCTACACATAAATATTGTTTACGATATATCCGACATAGAAGAATATTGTCCAAATCTTTAACAAGGGTGTATTTTGATTTATCTTAGTGTTATAATAATAAAAATTATTGTTATAATGGAGAATTTGTCCTGCAATGAATAGTCAGTTTTTCCCTTATATAGGTAGGGTTTACACTCATTTCTCCCGACAATAAAATCGTTAACGGAGGCTACTTAAATATTATCATTGAATTTTATGATATGTTTCTGTTTAATCAATGCCTTCTTTTTAACAAATGTGCATTTAGTTGTTTCTTTCCAGAACTTGAAGTTCTGATGACTGTTGTTTAATAAGGCACATAACAAAGCACTTTGTTAGTTTGGTGGTGCGTAAGTACCAGCAGCAGCTGAAATCTTTAACGAATGTAACAGGATTAGTTTTGTCTTAAGAAGATTAAAAAAGATTCTTGACTAATTCATTCAGCAACCGTTAACAAACCAATCAGATCATTTGTTCACAAGAGCAATGTTATTTTTAAGGTTTTCAGCGGAACATCCCCAATTCAAGGGGAGTCAATTTGGTATACCGATAGCTCAAAGACTCAGAAAGGTACAGGGTCGGGTATACACAGTAGAAGATACAGGATACAAGTCCAATTAAGTGAAGGTGCGTATGCCAGAGTGTTTCAGGTTGAAGTACTGAGAAATAAGGGCTACAGAATTCCCGGGAGTGTTAGAAAAATTCACCCGACAAGCGACAAATCAAAGTCTTCATAAAAGGATACTCGGCAAAATTTACTGCAGAGCTGTTATCACAAAGAAGAAACGATGTCAGAATGATTGTCAGTCTCTTGACAGGACATTGTCGGCTCAGAAAACAAATAAGTCAGATGAACTTGGCAGATAAAGACATCTGTCGATACTACCAAGAGGAGGAGGAAACTACATTTGATACCCTATGACAATGGGAATGCCTTGTAAGAGCGCGGTATCTAGTATTGGGAGAGGATAAACTGACTGCACAAAGTTACGTGGAGAGGCCACTGTCAAAGCTATTAGTCTTATTAAGAAGGCAGTGCTAGACGTGTTTAGAACAGATCTGTTAAGGTCGCAGTGATACAAGCTAACATCCAACTTAATGAATATTTATCTATCTATCCAGTTGACTATTCATTTATTTTTATTTTTCGTATAAATACAAACGACATAAAGTTTTTAGATTAATGGTTTTGATTGGTTAAAGGCAGTAACCCTTACAGTTGTGGCGTTTTTTATTGGTTTTGTTTACAGTCAAATAAATCAATAATAAGTAGGTTCGTTCGATTGTTCTTAGAACTATTTTTAATCCACTAATTGGAACTATTACAATTTTAAAATTTCTTAATAATATCGTAAGAATATCTGTCACTGGGCATTTAAATATTGATCAGTAAAAAAACGCAAGCTCAAAGTCAAGAGGCTTATTTCCCATTATTCGCATTTGTATCTTATTCTGTATGTAGTAAGGATTTTCATAATCGATTATTTATTAAATGAAATGTATTTCCCTGCGATTAACTTTATCAGTGTAAAATCGACAAATAATTATTATAACAATAAACGTTTAAAGAAAGATTAATTTTATTAAAAGTACCTATTATGCTATAACTTATGTGCATTTTTTTGTATTATAAAGCTAAGATAAAATAATCTTATTTATAAGGAGAAATAAATTTTATATGTAGTTGATTCATTCTGTTTTCAGACTTCTATTGGTATTTGATCAAATCGATATAACGTATAAGATCAAAGCATCAAAGCAAAGCGAGGCTAATATTGCTATACAGATATATATATATAATATATATAAACAAAAGGGGAAAATTATTGGGCATGTACGCAAAAAGGATCAATAAGGCCACGAGTAGGAATGGTAACCGCAGACATGCATGTTTCTGGCTCATTAGCCGTCATCAGTGCGGCATAACCTACTTGGTAATTTTCCCCTTTTGTTTATATTAATACGCATTTTCTTGGCACTTTGTTTATATATATATATATATATATATATATATATATATATATATATATATATATATATATATATATATAATTTAATTTTCTAAAAAAATGGGTACGAGTTGTTGATTTACTCGTTCCACAAAATCTCCTACATAACACAAAAATTCAGAAAACCATTGACCGTACAAGACTAAATTACAGTTATCCAACCAGCAATATTGCCCTTTTGTTTTATGAATTTTACTTTCCCTTATTCTGTTACTCCCCAGTTTAAATATTAATATCTGTTTGCTGTGTCCACAAAATGCGATTGATTTTGCGGCTTTATTATTTGCTTCTGCTTTATTTTGCATCCCATTGTTGGCAGGAATATTGAATTTTATGATATTTCTTTTTTATTACTTTTGTGGGAACAGAAAAAAACCCAGTCTGTTGAGCGTAAAAAGAGAAATAATTTTTCTTTTAATGAATAATTTAGTATGTTTTGTTCAGGAGGACTAAAAACAAGTTATGATGAAAAACGTATGTTAATTTACAACGATTGTATTAAAATTAGTATCTGATTTTATATAAATGTAACCATCAGCAAAAAATACTTCCAAAGAATTTCATTTTGTAGAAAATTTATGTACCAAGGATGACAGTTACAGTAGTAGGATAAAACGATATATATTTGCTTGCACAGACTCGGTTTTCAGAAAAAATATATTGTGTCAAATATTATCCAAAACAGTAAATATAAAGCATCTACATAAATAACGACGTAATAGTTTCGGCACAATGAAATTTCGGAAAATAGTTAAACTAAAGAAAATCGACACACTAAAAATAAATTCGGAAAACTTTATTAAATACGTTCAACATGCATAAATTTTCATTTAAAACCTCTTTTTAATATAGACAATATTTATAAAGCAAACACTTTTTAAATTATTGAAGTGAGAATAAGAATGATTTATTTTACATATCAATCTAAAATAAAAGAGTAAATGGATTTACTGTGAAACGCTAATTTGTAACCTCAAAGATGACAAATCTTAAATTCTGAAGATGAAGATGGCTGGAGTGGCAGTGTTGTCTGAGTCGGAGGCAGTCAGTAGTATAATTGGAGATACCATCCAGACAAATTGCAACGGCATCGTGATCAACGATGGCGATAGCACTGGAGGTTGTAATGGTGATAGAAATAGTACCTCCGATAGTAGAGATCAGATGGATGGGAAATCTCGTGAGAGAGAACTCGTTCGCATCAAAGAGGAAACTGATCGCAAGCGACGTAAAAAGAAGTGCACCTGATCGTATTTAGTATAATCATGTTTTCAAAATATTTATAAGTTGATTAATGAAATTTAGGGAGATAGTGCCTTCGCCAGTGTTTAGATACTAATCAAGAATTTGCTGTCAAAACTATTGATTAAAATCCCAGTTCACGCTCGTGCCGGAATATTTGGAGAAGTCATTCACTAAGTTCATCCTAACATAACATCAGTCAACAGAATATTTTGAAGACAAAGAAAAGTTTTATTTAGTAGGATTTAAGATTACAAGTATATCAGTAAGACTGTTGCAGCAGAAATCATCAGAGGCCTTAACGTTACAGTTTATGCATAGAAAAGGTATAGCGCACAGGGCTGCAGCCAGAGAATAATACCTATGTTTGTACACAACGATTGTACCTAAGTATGTATTCAAATAATTTTGATTTAGGATCTGGTATCCGCTTTCAATCTAGCGTCTCGAGGGCGCCAAGTACAAATCAAAAACTACTCTATCTGCAACTGATTTATTGATTATAATTACAATTAACTAAATTAACCAGTGTTAGAACATTGGAATTTTCATAAACTAATAAGTTATTTCTGATGGTATTTTTAAAATTTGGAAGCTATACAAGAATGAATTAAAGGACATTAACGAAAAATTAAAAAAATGTCGCATCCATCAGGACTCGAACCCGCAACCTTTATTTTAACGCGATAACGTTTTAACCACTAAGCTATAGATGCTTGAGTCTTAAGTAAGCATTTTCGTAGTTAAATTCAACTCATATCACATGTGATATTTTCTGACTTCCTCCTTAAGCACATGTATAAATAACGTTAATGAGACAGAGATTATTTTGTCCAAGGAAGTGAGTAGCTGTCACATTTGATATGAGTTGAATTTAACGACCAAAAGGTTACCTAATGACTAAGGCATCTATTGCTTAGTTGTAACAGCGTTACCGCCAATTTAAGGTTATCTAAAGGCCTTTCTGAAACAATCTGAAATTTTCGTTTTTTGATCACAAATATTTCTTTAACGTCCTTTCTCATCTAAGGACAAAAGTCCACGGTTGACAAATAAAAATTTTACTTTTTGAAAGAAATGTAACTACATAAATCTAAAAGTACTGACATACAGAAGGGTCTTGTAGATCTTTTAATAATTATATTTTGAAATGGATAGATAATAACTTTTAAATTATAAGGTAACGATATTTAAATTGTTGTTTTTTTTAGTACATACTGCCTGTTTGCATGCACTGGTATTTCCAATGATATCCTAAACTTTCTAAGGAAGATAGGACTAGAAGAGCTGCTATAGGTCTGAGGAATCATCAGAAATATAGCAAGAAAAGGGGGACACAATAGATCTTATAGGTCACAGGTGTATCTGTTACCCCTAACACCATACATACATACTTACATACACTGATATTTCATTTGTTTGTTTGTACTGTCAAAATTATCGACTGCAATCTCTGACGACTTGAATCTATTATTATCTTTATTTTGGCAAATGTAAAAAAATCTTTATTAATCATAACTTGATATACTTAAAAATCGGATTATTTTTTCTTGTAACACACAAACATACTAGTATCGTTAACATTCTAGCTCGTATAAGTAAATCTATAACGCATCATCATTTTTGATGTTTTATAAGTTTCCTGCTTAGAATCGGCTCTTTGGTCAATAGATGCAGTATCCAACTGGTAACTAAGTTTTTTTTACACTGAATATATATATTTTTTTAATTAAGATCTGTAAAATATTTTATTATTTTTGGCACTAGTAATACGTACTTCACGATATATCTTATATTTTATATTGATCTTCATGGATAAGCTTACTGACAGCATCGATGTTGACTGTAGGTTCTAGTCAACATGCTCTTGGATTGTCATAAAGCATTATGAATAGAATTATGTTAAAAAAAAATTAAATAAAACCTAATAGCAAAAAAAAAACAAAAAGGTTAGAAAACTAAAACTGTAGACAGAGAATGTTGTAACAATTTAAGCATTGTTATCTTTTGTTATTATTAAAGTTGTCCATAAAGTAAAATTCTTTAGCCATTTCAAATTTGAGTCTTTTTAATTAACGGATTGCGCATAATTATTGTTGATAGCAAAGAAAAAAATTTATGTAGAATAAAAGGTGGTTCTGTCCTTTCAAAAAAAAAAATTGTTTAAAGAAGTCTGGTGAAAAGCCTTTCTGATATAAAGGAAAATTACAGATTCGTTAGAGGAGACCCTTAGATCTCTTTAGATTTGCTTGGATCCCCTGAAATCACCTTTAGACTACTTTGGTGCTTTTACTTTAATTTTAGATCACCTTTTTGGAACTCTCCAATAAATAAATCCAAATATCAGACGATTATTACCGAATTAAGCCAGTTGGGATTGTTATTTACTGGTCGCTGTTGTTTGAAGTTACCTTAGGACAAACCTTCGTCGCCTATCGTAAAAAGAAAATTAACGTTAAGATAGTTTTTTTTATAGATATACTTATTTAACTTTTGGAATTTATAAATTAAAATAGTTTTTAACCTTTTTGAAGTTATACTTCTATTCATGCACTGGATTTGTGTGGGGTTAAATGGGAAAAATCATTACATATGTAATGGTGTGAGTAAGAGAGAGACAGACACACTTATAAGGTATATTGGTCGGTAAAAACAAAGATGAAATATTTACCACATGTTTAGTCATAACTATAAGTCCTTTAAATACCGTTTAAATATTCAGTACATTGAAAAGAGATAGATATACAAAAAACAGTCTGAGCTTATGTTTTGAATATCATAGTGACGTATAACATTGTGTTTGACAGATTATTTTATAATACTGTCACGTAAGTAAACATATAAAGTTTAGTATTTTATATTAATAATAATATTCAGTAATGAGTATTGTATTGTAGTCTATAAAGTACCGTCACATGGTTACATTATATCCTGCACTATGCTTTTGAAGTTGTTGGCTACATAAACAGAGTTTTTAAGAATAGTCGAAAAGTGTATTCCCAACAGACAATAGATAGAAAAATTACAACTCGGTAAGTATTCCAAATGGTTTCAATTTATGTACTCGAGGTTTTTGGGGTCGCTGAACACGAATATCATGATGTCGAAAGTCTCCGCGGCACTTGGTGGCTAGGGTATTTACCTCTTCTCCTGGGGTTTGATGTAAATTCTGTACAAAATCAGTACACACTTGGAACTCGGCGGTTTTTTGGGTCGCTGAATACAAATATGATAATGTCGATGGTGTCCGAAACACCTGGTGCTTAAGACGGACCTCGTCTCCAGAAATGGAGAATGCAAATTCGATACAAAATGGGTGTGCACTCGGTACTAGGAGGTTTTTGAGGTCGCTGAACATGACTATCATATTATGAGTTTGCTAAATCATTCGCATACAAATTTATGAATTCGGGAATGTGCATAGAAGTATAACTTCTGCTGGCAGTCCCACTGACTGCCACATCCGTTTTTTTAAATTCATTTAATTGTCACTTTAACAATAAATCAGTTTGATTTAGAGTAGTTTTGTATTTCAAAATTTTATTTAGGTCAATTCAAAAAAGAACACCCGGACACTTAAGACCATCGCATAATCATGTGTAGTTAAAAAATTAATTCACATCATTTAATCTATTTGAATAAAAATATTGAAAGTCTTATTATTAAAACTATTTATTTACAGTATAAACCGGTCCTGTTGGGTCAGATGGCTTCTAAAGCGCATTATCTTTTTTTTTGGTTCTTTTTAGAGCAGCAAGAAGATTTATTATTATAATAACTACATAATAATGTCGGTTTCGCGTTGTTTATAGCTTCTTTTTGCATCGGATTCACTTAACTGGTTACGCTATGGATTTATTGAGTCTTTATTATGTTCTTGAGGGGTTTTTGAACATCTGAAAATAGGGAAATAAAACTGGTTGGTTTGTAAATAGTTTTTGTAATAAAGAATAACCGTTTTAAGAAATCTTAAAGAAATAAAATGCAAATTGAATATAGATATTAAACATGGAAAATATATAATTATCACTTCGTAAAACATTTGAAATTCTGACCTATTGAACAGGATGAAATAAATCGAATAACACTTTTTAAACTAATATCTTTTTTATGATAAAACCAAATAGCTATTTAGTAATCGTAGAAGAAAAAAATGAATATTTTATTATTCAACAGACCGTAGGTAATCATTTTCCTATAATATAAAGTAATAACCGGTAATTTGTAATCCATTAGATAAGTACTTGACAGCATAATAATACACTGCTTTCAAATACATGTGAGAATAATTTGCCTACAAGATCATTTTGTTGCCGGCAAACGTTTAGGGGATCATAAGCCAGTATCATCAAGTTAATATTTTATTAGTAGGTAGTTACTACGAAAGAAGTCTAATGTATACAATAAGAACAAATATTCTTACAGCGGAATATAATAAATGTTTCTTATGAATATAAAGTATGTTTTAAGCTTAAATAGTAAGTAATAGTATATTACTTTACGAGTGGGGTAAATTGCATATTACAGCGAGTGTGTTTGGCCCATGAGTAGAGCTTCACACGAGAGCGAGATTTTTCTAGTCTCGTCTCGTTTTTCCGAAACGAGACGAGACGAGACGTTTTGGAAAATACTCTGGGCGATACCGAGACCACATACACTGCAACCCGAGAGTCTCGTTTTTAGTCTCGTTAAATTTTTTTATTCGAAAAATCAGAAATGGCCTGTATAGAAACAATATATTTTAGAAAATATATTTTTTTTACATTTTTACTTCAACTTGTTCACGCTTCTTATAGTAACTAATCTTTTATCATAAATATTTATCCTCGCAGATTTTTATATTTCAAGTTTAAATGATTTTTTTTAAACATCGATGGGTTACCTTCCTCTTGGTTGAGTATATGTGTCTATAATAAACATGCATACCTACTATCAAAAGATTTTTATAGGCTCGAAATTTTCTACCTGGAAAATCCTCTTATTTACTACAGACATACAGTAAACTTTCATTATAAACAACGTATCCTTTTTCAACACCTACATAAAATAATTAAATACGAATAGTTTATTATTTCAGTTTATATAATATTTATAATCATTATTTACAATTAAGCGAGACGAGACAAGACAACTAGTAACGAGACGAGACCGAGACTTGAACGAGACTCAATTTTTTGGGAATTGACGAGACCGAGACGAGATTTTTGTTACTCTCGCCTACTCTCGTCTCGTGTGAAGCCCTACGCATGAGCGAGCTTACGAGCGGATGGGCTAAAGAAACGAGCTAAATATGCAATTTGTTCCTTGAGTGAAGTACTATGCTTTACCCACGACTTACCAATTGGTTTTGTAAAAAACTAAAAACAACAAACATAAAATTTAAATTTTGGCATAAGTTGTCAAAAATATTCGATTTCGCAGACAGTTCTGTCTGAGAAATGTCAAATGTTAGTTTAATTTAATGTATAATGTAGGTAACCAACATAATAATACAGGTTTCTATTTGCTTACTCCACTATTGGAGTAAATGAAACTAAAACACAACTCCTCAATAATTTAACATTTACTGACAGAGATATAGGTTAAAAAATAGGCAATTTACTTATGAGTCGTGGGTAAACGATCTTTACAACAGCTAAGCTAGAGTGACTCTTGGCTATAACATACCTACTATTTTGGTACTATAAAAAATATTAAATGACTATATAAATAACTTAATGCAAACTGTTAGAAACTTCAACCATAGTCATCTCGATGATTTCAGGAATATTCCTCCTAATGCTTTAAATCACTTTGATAGGACCAACATTTCCCAAATCATTAACTAAAAAAATTCAAAATCAGCTGACATTTATAGATTGCACGTCACTATTATCAAGTTAATCGTTAAAGATATAGTAGCACCCTTAGCTAGCCTTTTTTTATGAGTGTGTGTCTCAGAGAATATTTCCTCATGTCTTTAAAACATCTAAAGTGATCCTTCTACATAAAAAGGGTAATAGCAACCGTCCCGATAATTACCAACCAATTTCTATTGTTCCGTTAACTGGTAAGTTATTTGAACATATTATTAATGAAAAATTACTCAATTGGGTAGAGACCTAACAGATCTACAGTATCGGTTATGCGTGAATTTTGTGAGGTTTTTGCGGATGCCTTTGTGAGTCGCGAGTTTTGTGAGGCGAGGTTTTATGACCTGTCGAGAGCATTTGACACGATCCGGTATGATTTTTTATTATTGAAATTGGATAGTTACGGTGTTATAGGCGTCGCTTTAAAGCTTTGGACAAAAGTATTTTTTAAGTGTTTTAGGTAAGAGATCTATCTACTGAAAACCTCGTTATGTTTGGGATCCCACAGGGTTCCGTTTTAGGGCCCTTGCTATTTATTTTATACTTTAATGATTTAGTAATGTATATTGGGTTTTCACTTAGTAATTACTGTGTATAGGATCTTTTCTATTTTTTATTATATCATATAAAAAGTTATTCCTGATATTTATGAATTCGTAAAAAACAACTGTATTTGATTCATCAATTATACTTATAACAGGAAAATAAATTTATCACAAAACGGCTATCCACTTTTATCTTTAAATTATTATAAAAAATTCTTCCTCAACTCTCTGTCCTTGATATTATACACAAACCAAATTTGTTAAAGCGGTTTAATAATTTACCCATTCCATTTCACTCGACGTAGTGAAGTTAAAAGTAAGGAAAGGCCGAAAGGAAAAGAAGAAGATTAGGGTTGAAACACATCTCTTCAGACCGTCAATTACGAGCTATTAGAATACATTAAGAAATGCAGCAGCTACCCCTTTTTAAGGGTTAAGAAAATTGCCGACGTAATTGAACTGGAATTAGCATAAAAATTACGTTTTCAAATCGGCTTTCTTGTTGAAAGAAAATGTGTATCATTAAAATTGTTGTTTATAAAAACCTCTGATATTGAATGAGTATAAAACACCAGTAGATACCGGTGATTTATTCACAATAATAAACATAGCGATATTAACAATTAAAAATGTTTCATCGAATATTTTTATTAAGGAATATTAATAACAACACCGACCAGAACCGATTGGAATCGAAAGCAACTGTGGCCCCGCCCACTTCCTTCCCGACGTATAAATACGACCTGCGATCACGCAAAGCTTAGTAAGTCGCAGACTGTCAACCAGGAAGCAACTTCTGAAGATGCCAACCGCTCGTGTTGGCGAAACGTCAAGTCAGCAAGACAATCGACGCCGGCCTAATAGCCCATAAACCATTGATACAATATTAATATTCCCAAGAAAATAAACTAATACAGTATGCGCCAAAACAAACGATACAGAAAAACTAAAGCTTTATTAAACATGAAAAATTAAATAATAACATTTCAAATAATGCAAATTTTAAGTTTTGCTTCTATACAAAATGTGTTCAAAGTGCTCGCCGTTGCGTTCCAAGCAGTACTCATAACGCTTAACAAGATTGCTTAGCATGTTATTAAAAATAGGCTGCTGCATTCTTCTGAAAAAGGTCAAAAATTTTTCACGGATTTCATCAATAGTTGCCGGTGGGTTTTCTGTAAAAATCGCTTGTTTCAGCATACCCCATACGTAAGCATCAGGAGTGTTACGGGAAATTACGCGGTCTTCAAAATTTTCTCGAATCAGATCTAAGGATGCTGTCGTGGTATGACAAGTAGCCCCATCCTGTTGGAACCATTGGGTATTCAACTGTATGTTTCTGGTACGACAGAATTGTCTGAGATCAATAAAAAATGGTGTCAAAATTTGTTCTCTATATCGCACTTGATTTAGTGTAACGGGTCTTCTACGCTCGTCTTCCACGAAGTAAGGGCCCAATAATCCATTACCTGACACTGCGCACCAAATCTTTAAACGGTCACTATGAAGACGTTTCTCTACGATGATGTCTGGTCGTCCAAAACCAAGAAAACAATTTGTCTGTCGATTGATAAATCCATTCAGATGGATGTGACATTCATCTGTAAACCACACATTAGAAAAAAATAGGGGTTGTTCATAAACCATTTCCAAGACTGAAGCACAATAAACAACTCTTCATTTCTTGTCTTGTCTTGTCAAGTGTTGCCCAATCTGTAACCACAAATCTTCTTAAACATTCTTCGGGTATACTTTTCACTCAAATTCATTTTTAGAGATGTTTTGCGGAGACTTCTTTTTGGTGATTCTAACAACTGTTGAAATAACCTTCCTTGATTCGCATTTGTTGTCACGGTAACTGGACGACCAGTACAGCTTTTGCGTTGAGTTAGAACGCTTCCTGTTTGTCCAAATTTTGCAACGATTTTTAACAAGTCCTTATCAGTAGGTGCAGGCTTCTGAAACTCTTCCCGAAATTGATTGGCAACTATTAACAAACTAGGTCCATTTGATCGTCCATTCCCGTATGAGCGAAATAATATTAAATAATAAATATTATTTCTTGCGTTGTAAGCACCATTTCGAATCTTTTTGACAGTTTGTTAGAATAAACAATGTTTAAAAATACCATGACAACTATTGTCACTTGTTTCATATGACGCGATTATATTTCACAGGCTTCCTGATGATTTCAGTGTCCTTTGTTTTGGCGCATACCGTACAACTAAATATATTTAAATTATATATTTAAAGTTAAAAATACTAAAACAATTGACAATCAGAAGGTATACTACCACTGTTTATACTTCAGCTCCAAAGAATCGAAAGGTGTATTTACGGTTTGTTCCGCATTATCTCACAGATGATCAAAAAATGCTTCGAATTCAACATTCAATGGTGTTTTCAATACGATCCCGAAACCAAGCATCAAAGTTCCAAATGGAAGCACCCAAGCAAGCCAAATCCGAAAAAAGCCGCATGTAAATGTCAAAAGTGAAGACAATGGTGATTTGTTTCTACGATTCGAAAGATAGTTATTTATTATACAAGGGAAAAAAGTATTAGATTTTAGCTCGAGGTTGTGTTGTCTCCCGACGCGGAGCGGAGGGAGACAAAAAACCGAGAGCTAAAATCTAATATTTTTCCCGTGTATAATACACTATTTTTTTCTGTGACGACGATTTAATATTTTAAATAAAATCAGAAAATTACCAATGCAAAAATTTGAATTTTAAAACTAGTAGGCTTTTGTCCTTATAGTGACAATTAGACCTGCGTTATCAATCAACTATCTGTCAATTTGATTCTGTAATTTGTAATATCCGGGAAAAAAGTACTCACTTTTTTCCCATGGTAAAAAAGTAATAATTTCATAAAAAGTGACGTTTTGTGACCCGTTAACAGAGATATAATGTCAAACTTTTTTCTCGTCGCAGAAAAAAAGTAATAATTTCATAAAAAGTGACGTTTTGTGACCCGTTAACAGAGATAAAATGTCAAACTTTTTTCTCGTCGCAGAAAAATAGTTATTTATTATACAAGGGAAAAAAGTATTAGATTTTAGCTCGAGGTTGTGTTGTCTCCCGACGCGAAGCGGAGGGAGACAAAAAACCGACCGCTAAAATCTAATATTTTTCCCGTGTATAATACACTATTTTTTTCTGTGACGACGATTTAATATTTTAAATAAAATAATATATTAAAATCGGAAAATTACTGATGCAAAATTTGAATTTTAAAACTAGTAGGCTTTTGTCCTTATAGTGACAATTAGACCTGCGTTGCTAAGGAAACCTTTATTTATGTGTATATATCCGGGAAAAAAGTACTGACTTTTTTCCCATGGTAAAAAAGTAATAATTTCATAAAAAGTGACGTTTTGTGACCTGTTAACAGAGATAAAATGTCAAACTTTTTTCTCGTCGCAGAAAAAAATTATTTATAAAGAATTCGTTCCAGCGGACCAAACGGTTAATGCTGTATATTATCTTGGTGTTATAAGGCGTTTGCTCTCGCGTGTTCGTCGTGTTGTACGATAATGCACCAACATCGATTGACACTTGTGTCTGAGTTTTTAAATGGCATTTTAATCATCAACCACCTCCCAAATTCTCCGGATATCACCGTGCGCTTTTTTTTTGTTTGGTAAACTACATTTACCCATTTGCCCAAAACGCGTCGAAGACCTTTTTGAAGCACAACCCGGCCAATGAACTGAAATCTTCTTTCAAAAAACCAAAAAACTTATAAACCGTGCAAATCACTCTGCACGGGACTATTTTGAATAAAGAAATTCTATTTGCCAAAAAAAAAAAAATTATTTTTGTTCCTTGTCCTATTTACTTTGCGACAGACCTCGTATATATAGTTCATATTTTTAAATATTTTTGTCTGTAACAAGATATTGGTATAAAATTAAAAAAATTGTTATAACCATATTTATAATATTATCAAAATATCTTTTAGGTTTAAAGATTTTTTTAAACGAATCCTTTTTCTTTACTTTTGTACTAAACATGTAATAGGACTTTACATTTAAGTTTTTGTATTTTAAAGGTGTATATTGCTTCTTTAGATCGTGGTTAGATTTTATCAGGATAAGCAATTTTCGTACCATTTTCGTGTATTATTATTTCAACATCTATTATTGTTGTCAGGGGTTAAACTTTATGGCACTATTTCACGAAATCTCAGGAGTTATAAAATAGTATAAATCTAGATACGAAAAGGTTATATTTTAAATCAGTCTATATTTCTATACAATATTTTAAATATCACGGACACAGATATTTGGAATCGGTAGAATATATGAAACATGTTTGAAATAAAAGGCGAGCGGGAGCTAAATGTCGCCACGGCCACCGTCCTAATGTCTAAAATACGTTTTTTACTACAGTTTTAAACTTAAATTCATTTTTTTATTAAAATGAGAGGAACATTGGTCAAACTAGCGATTACACCGAAAATTTAAAATGTTCGAGTTATAGATTTTCCGGTGCACCTCATTATGTCTAAGGTGTTTCTAAACATTGTGTTTTGTTGACAATTTCCCATTTCAAGGCAATTGAAAGGTTTTACGCATCTTTGAATACTTTGTGAAAAAGTGAGAGAAACACAAATTTGTTGCTATTAAAATAGTGTCTAAAGAAGTTTATCTACTCTACCTCATATTATGTATCAATTTTTAGTTCGTGAAAACTGTCATTATAGACAGCAGTGCGTGAAGGATTAAAAGTGTGCGTGAAGTAACAATGTATTTTAAATGGGATTTACTTTCTCGCACTGTTTTTGAGACACCTTCATATCATCAAATATCCTTAGCATTCGCGTTGTCATGGTGTTGCTATGAGAGCATTAAATTTCAACAAAAGTTATTCTGACAGTTTTGTAGTTTAAATTTTCAAATTTTAATTTGTAATTATTTTTTATTTGTTTATCGTAGATAAAATATTGTATGAAACTGTGCGTGAAGTGCTTTTTGCGCACTTACGCGATATATAGCACTCGCTTCGCTCGTGCTCTAAACATCGCGTGCGTGCGCAAAAAGCATACTTCACGAACTGTTTCATAAATAACTATTTATATGAATTTTTAGTTTTTATATAGTGCAGAAAAAATACAGGTTTTACAATTTCATCACCGAAACGCAACACATTTATTCTACTAATCTTAATTTTGATTTTACACAAATCTATCTATGCACTGAACTTTAAAATACACCGAAAATTGTAAGCAACGCGAGACAGACTTAGGTGTCGTAAGTAGACACCAAAATGGTAGTAGTAGAATCCATCATTTATGTGTTCACTTAAGTTACAAGAAACTAACAAATTAAAATGGTGTCGTGGGACACCAGGTAGGAACGAAGTTCCTTCGGCTAATGTAGAATCGACACATCACATAACACTACTCGCTTGTGTATACGACTATAGCGCCTGCGCACGTCTTATTTAACGGTCAATATATCAGAATCAGTGAAATCTTGGCGTTAAGAAAGAAGCTTCTTTAAAATTCAAAGTGAGCTTTAAAGAGTAATGTATACATTTATTTTTTCTCACCTTTCCTAACTACTTTCAACTATCAAGATTTTTAAAAATTATATCTCATATTACTTTAACAAAAAAGGTAAATGTTAAGAGGTATATACAAAAAAAAATTGGATCGACCGGGGATCGAACCCGGACCATTTAACGGTTTTATTCCACGGACTTTTCGTTACGGTTTTTTACTATTACATTTTTTTCAGTTCGGTCACGCAGCAAAATCCCTATCTCCTCCAAGCCTGAACTTAGTTCCAAAAATAAAACTTTTTCGTGTACTTTACTTCTATCTGACTAAAAAGTTATTACGTTAAACACACATGTTATGTATTAAAACAGAATGCCTAAGGAAGTTTCTGTAAAGATTCAGCCCTTTATTTCGTGTAGAAAATAAATACAATCAACAAATCAAATAATTCATTCGCTTAGGGTCTCATCCAACCATAGTTTAAATCTCGAATTGTTTTAACTCATTTCTTAATGAAAGCTTTGTTGGGAGAGCCTAAACCAAGAGCTCAACAAGCCCTAAATTGTTGTGTTTATTGCTATTTATAAACTTACCGCCATTAGGATACAGTTAGGTTTATTGACGCACAAGGGTTAACCGTTAAATAGAAATATTTTAAGAATTTTATTTTCAGTGCTATAAGCAAAATGATGTTAATAGATACGTACTTTTCAAGCTACTACAAGGCTACACGATACAAGTCCAATTAATCGTTTCAGGCTGAAGTAATGGCCATACAACACTGTGCAAAGGAGATCATAAGTCAGGGTATCACGGGTAAAACCGAAGTCATATAGTCGGACAGCCAAGCAGCTCTAAAGAGCACAAGTCTGGGCACGTTAGGTCCCTGACACATGCCGCAAGTCGGAATTATCTGACAATAGAATGTATACCAGGAAACTCAGTGTTTCAGGCTGATCAATGATTGGCCTTGAACCATTCGACGGGGTTGCTGACACCTTCATAAAGGCAGCCATTAAGGAGAAATGGAGACAATAGAAGGTGACAAGCCAATGTGTTCATAAAAGAACACTTGGCGATATTTACTGCAAAGCTGATATTATCACGAAGGCGAAACGATGACAGAATGATTGTCATTTTCTTGACAGGACATTATCGGCTCAGAAAACAGACTCAGTTGAACTTGGCAGAGAGGCCACTGTCAAGGCTATTAAATTTTATTAAGAGATGATGGGTGTTCACACTGGATCTATAAAGGACGCGCAGTGATACAGGCTAATAGCCAACCCACTTAATATCTATCTATCTAAATTCGCACTCTAATTTTAAGTTTGGATCATGGCGAGTGAGAACAAGACAGAGAAACAATTGTAACGCTAGCTGTCTAAATTCTGAGAAAACCGAAATATATGTTAGAATCTCTTCGCAACATCTAATCTGCATAAAAAAATAAAACTATACGTGGAATCTACGGGAAAAAGAAATAGGTATGACACACGGACTGGAAGGTTGTTTTTACCTGATATAAAAATATAAAAAACTAAAGAATTAAAACTTCTTCATTATATTTTAATAACTATGAGTTTGTTGTCAAAAGTACAGAATACAAAACAGGTAGAAAATCCTTCAAAATTACTCGAAACAAATTAGGTTTTTAATCTACGGCAAAAAGACACAGCCAAAAAAATTAAAACAAAATAATCGAACACGAAAAACCGTCATTTTGTATACCATAATTTAATTTCAATCAGCAAGTATATAAAATAGAGTGCCAATGTCACCCAATAAAAATAGCTCAAACAATTTGCCAACCAACTTAATATCTAGAGTTTTGGATTTTTCGGAGATATAGTTTAAGTTATTACCATTACAACAATAAAATGATGTTGCGGTTTTGTTTAGAAACAGCACTGGAAATTTAAAGCTCTATTTTGTTTAATTCAAATTTTTACTTTATTTTTTCTCCTCAGAGATATTCTCAACGATTTTAATCTAAGTAAATGTGCTTAACTGCCACTCATAATAAACTGTCCCAATTTCTTTTACGACCAAAATAAAATATCCTTGTCGAAATAAAAAGTCATAAATCGGTAATTGAATTGTCACAAAACTCCACGAAACACGCATATATAGAGAATGGTTATTAAAGGTTGTTTGAAACTTTACGCAAGATTTGAATTAAATAAAAAACACAGTTTCTAATATTTGAATGTTATTTTTCTTTTGAGTCATAAAGTAGGTACATGGGATCGCTTTTTTTAATGGAATAACACATTGGGCAAATGATCTTCGTGGTTTTGCTGACACATACCCACTTTTGTCGAAATTTTAGACATTTTGAATAAATTTGGTTACATGTCGTTAATGCATCTTCTTTTCATGCATAAAATCTGTGTTCCCCTTTTTTTGCTTTAATTTTGATGTTTCCTCATACTTTTAGCAGCTCTTCTATAGTCCTATCTTTAAGTTAAGTAGGTCTTTTTCTTCCATTTCGTATGATTCTAGGTATCACCTCATAAAAAATCTAAAAATATTGAATAACACGATATAGGTGGCCAATTCTAATTACCAAAACGAGAGATTAAGATTTTTTTCTACAAACATGCGTAAAACAACACTTTCCCGCACGCATTTTAATTCAGAAAATATCTCCTTCCCGCAGGGAGTGCGGGTAAGATTTTTTCCAGTACGCATTTTTTTATTAAATGAATATGTGCTCCGATAACCTTTTTGACAAATTATTGTATTGTTACCTTTATCTTGTACTACATAAAAATAGTAAAAAAATTAACATTTAAAATGTTTGTACCTCTGTAAAACTTACTCAAAGCAACAACAAACTCACCTGTTTAAGTAGGGTTGCTATAGCTTCAGTCGTGTATTTATTGACAGATTTAATTGTCACAATCGCATCTTTTCAAATAATTTTGAACTATTTTTATGCTAACTTTCTCGCACTTAACTGCTCGGCAGTTCGCGTGCGGGAAAGTATAACTTTCCGCTCTTGTTAAGATAATAACTATTTGCACGGGGCTGTATGGCAAGTGGCACCATTGATAAAATAAGATTTGAACGTCTATGTTATCAAATTTTGCAGACACAACTGTTTTAGTATGTTGCGATATAAGCACCAATGACGGTCACTGATTAACCAGCCTCATTTTTAAAAAAGTATTGTCAATGGTGCTCCCAGCCCAAAATTCATACAGAATCTCAAATACGACAACTTTTTCGTTTAACAAAGCCGTTAATATGAAAATTTGCCTCATCGCTTGAGATAATTTTGTTTGAAAAATTAGCATTGATTGTTGATGTTCAATTATCCATTTAACGAACTCTTTTTGTGTGTTCATAAGGCTTCAATTAACTGAATTTTTGTTTTCTATGCCGAATTCATGATTCAGGATTTTCAACAACATTTTTACACAACTTTGATATTGATATTTAAACGGCTTGTTTTTGGACAACCATACTGATCCAGTTTTCCATTTTTTAGTTAATCTTCAAACAGTTGATACAGACAAAATAATATTTTTACCCAATTTTGTAAGATAACTTTGAAAGCAAATCTCTCCCAACGCGAAAAACTCCCTGGTTATGTACAGAAGTTAAAAAGAAATGCACGGAAAAGAAAAAAGCCCACCTAAAGTACATGTCAAACAATACACAACAAACGTACGGTGATTACAAGAGAGTAAGAAATGAAACACATGTACTTGTAAAAAGGATTAAAAACGAGCACTGGTTACGCTTCTCAATAAAATGGAACATGACTAACATGAATAAATTAGCTCATAAAGCTTTCCGTACGGGCAGATCGTGTACAGATGCAATATTCGTCATAAAACAGATTACAGAGAAAGCATTAGAATACAATAGACCTGCGTTCCTATGCTTGACTGACTTGAAGAAGGCATTTGACAGAGTCAAACTTAAGGATATAATACACCTTTTATATAGTAGAAAAATTCCGCTGAATATTAAAAAAACAATTGAAAGCGTCTATTAAAACAACAAGATGGAAGTCAGGATAGACGGGCAACTTACGGAACCTAAAGATGTATGTATGTATGTATGTATGTATGGTGTTAGGGGTAACAGATACACCTGCGACCTATAAGATCTATTGTGGCCCTTTTTTCTTGCTATATTTCTAATGATTTCTCAGACTTATAGCAGCTCTTTTAGTCCTATCTTCCTTAGAAAGTTTAGAATATCATTGGGTTTTAAATTAGGTAGTTCTTCCCTTTCTATGTCGTATGACCCTAGGTATTTGACCCTAGAAGTACTTAATGCCGTGCATTCTGAAAGTATGTGTATTAAGGTTTCATCCTCTACCTCACAGAATCTGCAGTTTGCTTCATCTACTGATCCTAGTTTCTTCATGTGTCCTCTTAATCGACAGTGACCGGTTAGTATTCGGAGGTTTTTCTTACTCAGGTTAAGACAGCTGTGAGATCTCTTCTGGTTATAGTTTCCCAGGAGCGTCTTCGATTGTCTTAGTCCTTCTAGATCATTCCAGTATTTGGATTTTTCGCTATCCATTTTTTTCCTTAGTTTTTCTAAGATTGTACTACTGCTGAGTCCACAGGATGGTTCTGGTCCCAGGTATGGGGTTTCAGCTCCTTTTTTTGCCAGCTTGTCTGCTGTTTCATTTCCTTCTATTTCTACGTGTCCTGGAACCCAGTGTTATTCTGTCCTAGTCCATTTAATTTGCCTAGGCATTCCCAGACCATCTTTGAACTGATTGTATCTGAGTTCAGAGCTTTGATGGCTGCTTGACTATCTGACATGATTACAATCTTCTGTCTACGATAGTTCCTTTCAATGTTAAATTCTATACATCTTTCGATGGCACGAATTTCCGCTTGAAAGATGCTTGGGTACGTACCCAAGCTTTCTGAGTATTTGGTTCTAGGTCCAAACACCCCTGCTCCTGTTCCTTTATCTGTCTTGGAGTCGTCCGTGTACCATTTTATGACGTTTTGTGTTAGCCCCAATATGGTGTTTTCGTCCCATTCAGATTTGCTTTCCAGTTTAGTGGTAAATTTTCTTACAAAGTTAAATTTCTTTGGCATGTCATCTTGGGGCATTTCCCAAGTTTGATCAAGTTGGAGTGATCGAGGTTTTTCCTTGATTATTCCTTCTTTGATCATTCTATATATTGTTTTCTTCCTAGCATTTTCTACTTGAATATGCAGTGGCGAGAGATTTAGTATTACTTCCATTGCAGCAGTGGGACATGTTCTCATTGCTCCAGTAATACATGCACAGGCTAGTCTCTGAATCTTTAAGAGGTTTGTCCTCGTAGTAATCAGATTAGCTCTCGTGCCCCAAGCTACTGCCCCATGGAACCTATAGATACAGGATATGGAATAAGAGAGGGAGATTCACTAATCCCTATACTAGGAAGAGGAAACAGAATGACAAACAATGAAATTAAAATTCTCTGCTATGCAGACGATGCAATATTAATAGCCCAAAATAAAGAAAGCCTGCAAAGATTTAACATAAGAGCAAAAGAGTTTAACATGACGATCTCAACTCAGAAAACTAGAACAATAGTAATCCGTAAAAAACCAATAAGATGTAAACTGAAAATCGATGGACCAGTTATGGATTAAAGTACCTAGAAATTACACTGTCCAGCTATGGAGTCGTTGAGAAAAAAGTAAGAGATCAAGTACAAAAGGCGAATAGATTGGCAGGATTCCTTAACAATACTATATGGCGCAATCGACACATAAACATTGAAATGAAATCAAGAATCTATAAGGCTAGCATAAGACTTGTAATGACGTACGCATTACAAATAAGATCCGACACAACCAGAACACAGAGAATGTTGGAAATAGCAGAAATGAGAATCCTCAGAAAAATTACACGCTAAGAGGTCGAATAAGGAGTAAAGATATCAGAACAACATACAATTTGCAGGGTATAAATGAATGGACACTAAACAGAAAAAAAGAATGGAACAATCACATCAGTAGAATGGCCGACACCAGAGTTGTTAAAATAGCAAGAGACAAATCACCAATGGGTAGGAAAAGTATAGGCCGACCGCGCAAAAGATGGAGCGACGGTCTTCCATAAAGGCATCAACCCGCCAATGAACTAGCAGAATTGCTTATATAAAGGAAGAAGAAGAAGAAGAGTAACTTTAAACTCCGCTGGCCTAACTTTAGTTTTCTCTACGATAATGTATAACAATTATTACCTTCAAACGTATATAACCTGCAGATTGCTCAAAATACTCTTTTAAAGGTTATGTTTAACCTTGGCCATTTATTTGCCACAGAAGAACTATATAAAAAATACAAAGTACTTAATATTAAGAATATATATTTTCATACATTATTGTGTTGGTTTCATAAGAGAAAAACGAGTTTTCAAACTATAACACACAGCTATTGCACACGAAGCAGGCTTCAAGGGGATTACGTACGTGATAGATACAACAAATTCATATGTCAAAGACAACCCCATTTTAATGGACCGAAGTATTACAATATTCTGCCTACTGAATTAAGAAATATTAAAAATATTAAACTTTTCTCTTTGGCTCTGCGAAGATTCATCGTTAACAATATTAGCATCTTTAAAATTTAAAGTGGCATTCTCCCGGGATCCAATACTATCCAATACTATCTAATTGATAAAAATGCGAATAATTTAAACAAAGAGATAAAACAACAGGGGAAGACTCTAGCGCGGCTCTGATAAGCGGCACACACACACACACACACACACACACACACACACACACACACACACACTCACACAAATTGACATACACAAAATTTGCTTTGTTTTTTTTTTTCTATTCTTTTGTCTGTTTACTAAAAAAAATTTTCGACAAATAAAATTTCAACATATTTTGTTAAGGACACAGAACAACCCATTGTCAGGGTCAGGTGTCTGCAAATACGGTAAAATAAAATATAATGTGTTGTAAAAAATTTTGTAAACATTTATGAAATAAATTTGATTTGATTTGAAATTTGAAAAGACATATTGTTCTATTGTGGAACGCTCCATTTCCACTAACCCTGAACTGTCTGTTACCAAATGTTTTTTTGGACCGCCAGCATTTTACTGTACAAATGCAGGCAATTGCAAGTGTAACGCAACGCCCTTCACGATATAGAGTATATAACGCACAAGTTTAGTAATTCTAATATTTGAAATTATTATTGGTATATATCTTAAGAATGCGTATTTTATTTTTTTTTTGTTTATTTTAAGAAAGCAGAGAATTTTATAGTACATCAAATTTAAATAATTGTTGATGGTCACAAAGTGAGAGATTAAAAGCCATTAATGGAAGAATCAATTTACCACTAATTACCAGTAAAATTAAGACCCATATCCCATTGTTTAAACAACCGATGTATACCCGGCTTAAAGAATTATTGTGTCTACTAAACGAATTATTTTACAGTATTTTGTACTTATTAGTTCTACTGGAAACAATTACCTTATAACACGTTATTCAGCGCTCCAAGGATGTGGAAATCGAAAGAAAATAAATCGAAACAATAAGAAAGATAATCTTATATCCTCCATAATTTTTGTTGTAAATATACTTTGACAACATGAGGTCGAGTATTGTTGTACAGCAGAATTACGTCACGTGAGGGCTTTCCTGGACATATTTTCCTTATTGCTTGGCGAGCTTGTTCAAAGCTTAAATATACAGGTTTGCGTTGATCCGTAAACTCTGAGTAGTAATATCCTTTAGATCAAAAAAATAATAAAATCTTGCAGAAGGTTAAACTTCTTTAGTGACGGAGACATTGCAGCTTACTGTGCGGTTCAAGAAAGTCATTACTGTTTTGCCAGTTTTTTAATAAGCCCATTTGAAGCATTTTTGACCCTAAGACGATAGACGATGAACCTACGTCGCATAAACTTTTTTGTAACCCAGTTCAGTTTGTATATCATAATAGATACATCCTATACTCACATAAACATTTTCTAAATCCATCGATTTTTGAAGTTATACTTCTATTCATGCACTCGGTGGAAAAGATTTGTGTACAGTTAAATGGGAAAAATCATTACATACGTAATGGTGTGAGTAAGAGAGAGACAGACACACTTATAAGGTATATTGGTCGTTAAAAACAAAGATGAAATATTTATCACATGTTATTAGTCATAAGTATAAGTCCTTTGAATACCGTTTCAACATTCAGTACATTGAAAAGGGATAGATATACAAAAAACAGTCTGAACTAATGTATGACGGTACGCGACATTTGGGCGCCGCCGTTTGGGCGCCGCCGTTTGTCCGCTGCCGTTTGTCCGCCGCCGTTTGGGCTCCGGATTTTTGACCGCCGACCGTTTGGGCGCTAGTAGTAAATATATATTATGAAAACTAAACTATTATTTTTCAGAATTCCAGATAATGTTTTTGTGTAATCATAATATTCACTTATTATGCATATTCCTTTATTGAAAATATACATTTATTTTATCTAGATTTTAAAAAATATACAAACTGAACAATAAAAGAATGCTGAACTAGTTGTGAAATTCAATCAAATTTTTTTAGTCTCACAATACTTATATTACATATCTAACAAAATGTTGAGGGAAAGTAAAAACCATAAATAAGCATTTGTAATATCAAATATTTATTTGGGCTGAAGGAAATAAAAATATTTTTTAAGGAATTCACAATTAAATCTTTTTCGGAACTGGATAAAAATTTTATTTCAAAATATTTTATAATCCTTAAGAAGATTATTTTAAAGGTATTGTAAATAAACTGTTAATTGCATTGTTTGTTTAGGGCCTTTATTCCTTAATAAATTTGTATAAGTATTCTGGGGGAAAACCCTTCCCCATAATACATTTCACTATAATAATTTTACAATATCAATTTGTAATATTAAAAACTTATTAGGGCTGAAGAAAATAAAAATAATTTTAAAGGAATTCACAATTAAATCTTTTTCGAAACCGGATTAAAATTTTATTTCAAAATATTTTATAATCATTAAGAAGATTATTTTAAAGGTATTGCAAATAAACTATCAATTGCATTGTTTGTTTAGGGCCTTTATTTCTTGATAAATTTGTATAAGTATTCTGGAAAAAACCCATCCCCATAATACATTTCACTATAATAATTTTACAATATTTCTTCAGTTGTTTCCAGTTGCTATTTGCGAATAGTTGTGTTAGTTGCTTGTTGGTGGTGTAAAAGTAATGGAAGTGACAAAAACCAGCCGTAACCGAAAGAAGGTCTGCTTTAACGGTTACATGTATGTTTTCGATAAAACCAGCAAAGATGGAACGAAGAAGTTTTGGAGATGTGAGAGGAAAGCTGATAAATGTCCCGGCCGTCTACATACAACTGTAAACGATGAATATTTATTTGTTGTTAGAAACCACAACCATGATAGTGATGCTGCAGGGGTATGTGTTGCTAAAATAAAAGTTTTAATAAAAAAAAGAGCCGAGGACACGATGGATACTCCAGGTCAGATACTAAACCGAGTGTTAGAAAATACCGGAGCAGCTGTTCAAGGGAAAATGCCCAAAAAAGATGCTATTAGGAAAATGTGTCAGCGAACGCGAAATTTGATTGCTGGTGCGCCCCCTACTCCATTACATTTGGAAACCTTAATTATTCCAGAATCCTATAAAATTTACAATTTTGTTCCTGGACAAACTGAATTATTCCTCATGAAGGATACTGGATCAGAACATCCCGATCCACAGAGAATCCTGATATTTTCAAGAGAAGATAATACACGGTGGAGTGAACATATGAAGCAGATTTTCATGGATGGAACATTTCGACAAGCACCTCCACTATTTTATCAAATTTACGTGATACTGGCCAGTAGGAATGGGTTCGTTTTTCCAGTTTTGTATGCTCTCTTACCAAATAAAACACGGCAAACCTATGATAGACTATTTTTACTTATTAAAGAAATGTGGCCACAGTTTCAACCTGAAACAATTTCACTAGATTTCGAAATGGCTGTAATCGGATCAGCTACTGAGGCTTTTCCAACAGCCCACTTACATGGTTGTCTGTTTCACCTTGTAAAAAATTTTAAAAAACAACTGTGTGAAAATGGATTGATGGAACAATATAACACCAGCCCTGAATTTGCGTTAAGCGCACGTGAAATAACTGCCTTAGCTTTCGTTCCTGTTGAGCAGCTGGATGATGCAATTGAACAATTATCCAGACATCTTCCAAATGAACTGCAACCAATTTTAAATTGGTTTGAAGATAATTACGTTGGCAGGCGAAACAGAAACGGTACACGACGAAGAGCGCTTTTTCCATCTAATATTTGGAACATGTACGAAAGGGTACTAAACAACCAAGATCGTACAAATAACTTTGCAGAGGCTGCACATCGTAGCTTACAGTCCCAATTAGACGTGGATCATCCCTCTATATGGAAATTTATAGATGGTTTACGGACAATTCAGAAAGGACGAGATACACTTTATGAAAAATTCTTACGTGGTGAAGCTCCCCCCCATAAAAGGAGAAAATACCAAGCGGCTGATGAAAGAATCCGAAGTATTGTTGTAGAATTTCAAAACAGAACAATTATAGAATATTTAAGAGGAATTTCTCACAACTTTGGAATGAATTAAGAGTAAAGTAAAATAATCTGTATAGATGTATACTACGTAAGTAACTGTAAATTGATTTTACTTGTTAGCAATTAGGGGGCTTTAATTAATAAATATTTTCTATCACGAGGTTTTTTGTTTTATTGTTCTGCATTGTGTCAAGAATTTAAAAGGAGAAGCTCCATTTTTACCTTTGTAAATGAAACTAAATAAACGCATATGTCCCAATAGAGGGGTAAAGTTAGTTACGAGTATATCCACTATTGTAAAAGATAACAAAAAACTTTTTTTCAAAAGTGTGGGTAATGTTAGGTATCATGTTTTCAAAATAATTTCAATTAAACAGGGTGATTCAGAAAAATACTACAAATCAAAGTTAGTTTCGTTCTAAGAAAAAAAATAATTTGACCATTTTTTAAAAAAAATTGTTATAATTTCTTGCAAAAAAGTCATATTTACAATAAACAACACAAGAATCGTTGCCTATTTTAAGTCTTTTCTAATTAGGGTGCCCAAACGTCCAGCGCCCAATCGGCGGGAGCCCAAAAGTCCCGGCGGTCATACGGCGTCGCCCAAACGGCGGCGCCCAAACAGCGGAGCCCAAAAGTCCTGCTTCGAATGTATGAATATCATAGTGACGGACCACATGATTATTTGACAGATTATTTTATAATTCTGTCACGTAAGTTAACATATTAAGTTTAGTATTTTATATTAATAATATTCAGTAATGAGTATTGTATTGCAGTCTAAAATACTGTCACATGGTTGCAGTATATCCTGCACTATGCTTTTGAGGTTGTTGGCTACATTGGATTCGTTAAAGTATCAAGAAATTAGTCACTATATTTTATAATGGAAATTGCATTTCTCCACGACCATTAATGAATGTAATAATTCCGACTTCATTTTTAATAATAGAAAGTGTTCATTCTCACTCTTGAGATAGAATATTCACTCTGAAACACTTGCTTCTTATGTGTTTTGCATGTATTTCCATTCTATAACTAGTGACGGAATATCATTCTGTAATTGCTCAACAAAAAACATAGATTGCCCTGCGAATTTCAAAACTGTCACTCAGTTTGTCAGTGCGACGTTCTAATTGTTTTGCTACATATTTCAATTTAAATAAACAGAATTATTACATGGTCGTGGAGAAAATACAGTTTGTTACACGGTTAGAATGAAAATTCGATAACTCGTGGTTCCTCTCGCTCGCTACGCTCGCGTTCGGAATTCTCCACTCGTATCGAATTTTCATTCTAACCTTGTTACAGAATATACTATTCTGCATTCGAAAAGTACATTCCGAACAGACAATAGAGAGAAAACTTTTAACTCGGTAAGTATATTCGGGGTTTTTGGAGTCGCTGAACACGAATATTACGATTCCGAAAGTCTCCCCGGCACTTGGTGTCTAGGGTATTTACCTCTTCTCCTGGGGTTTTATGTAAATTCTCTGTACGAAATCAGTGCACACTTGGTACTCGGTGGTTTTTTGAGTCGCTAAATACGATTATAATAATGGCGATGGTTTTCGAAACACCTGGTGCTTAAGACGGACCTCGTCTCCAGGAATTTTATGCAAATTCGATACAAAAAGAGTGTGCACACGGTACTAAGTTTTTGGGGTCGCTTACCACGAATATCATATAAGTTTGCTAAATCATTCACATACAAATTTATGAATCCATGCGCGTGCATAGAAGTATAACGTCTGCCGGCAGTTCCACTGACTGCCACACTAGTTTTTTTCTAATGGGTGGTTTTACATATGCCACAATCCTGTCTCTTGATATTTGAACATTTTGTAATCGTCATTTTATATAATATACCTAAATTTTAACTAAAACAGAATAAGAAACCTACAGCCAGGATATAAAATAAAGTGCAAAAACGGCTCAATAAAAATAGCTACAACAATTTGCAAACCAACTAATTTAGTTTGTTATTGACAAAGGGTGATTAAACCATTGCACACAAACTTTGCAGTAATCCAGTTTGTGTACTACCTATACTTTGGACACACCCTATATTGAAATCATTTTCTAAAAATTGTTCTGATTTAAATCCTACGATTTTCTCTAGTTAAACTTTTTAGATGTGCCACATTTCTGTCTATTATTTCAATACTCAATGCACCTGTTCCCTTCGAAATTCGTGTCTTGTCGTGTATAAATTTACAATGGTTGCAAACCTTCAGCACATAAACATTGAACGACTGCACGCTGATTATATTACGACAGATAATTAACAACAAACTCCATTTTTAAGTCATTATACTTAAATCTCAGTCAAAAACAAATATTAGGAACAGTTGTAAAATATTTATAAACACAACTCAATTTGCAGAAATTCAGTGGAATCAATTCAATTGTTATCAAAGTTAACCGGACCAGAGATCGGTTTCACTTGAACAAGCCTCGTAAATTTGTCTTCATAAAATATCGATTATTATATTTCAATTAAAAATAACTCTGGCTGTTTTATAAAAATGTTAACATATACCAATTTTATAAAATAGGGGTTTAAAAACGAGACCTTTTAATGACACAATATCCGTGAATTAATTGTGTAACTGATTTTAAGTTCC
Organism: Altica lythri; assembly: GCA_964028335.1. Taxonomy (NCBI): domain Eukaryota; kingdom Metazoa; phylum Arthropoda; class Insecta; order Coleoptera; family Chrysomelidae; genus Altica; species Altica lythri. The sequence goes on along the minus strand of OZ034804.1, from coordinate 11,552,331 downwards.
CTTTTTCTTAAAACACGACAAAAAACAGCAATTTATGCTAAACTACTTTCCCGACGGAGGCAAGTCTGCTCTCCATTCGAAATGGAGAAACAAATTAAATTCCTTTTGAATCCCGCACTGACAGAAGAATCGAAGACGGCTTTGTACATTTTCTTATTCTCGGGCAATGAAATTAAACGATGAAAAAGAAAAACATCTTTAACTTGATTAAATCGGAGACAATAAAAGAAAACTTGAGTCACGCCTACCGAACAATTAGAGGAAATTACATAATGGAACTTAATAATTATTAAAAAGTGACTTCACAAATATAATAAGTATAATAAGATGTATCAATAAAAAAAAAAAGAAAACTAAGTATTTGCTTAGGTAGTTATTTAACTATAAAAATATTTTGAGCTTCTTAGATTTGTTGATTATCAAGGATTCTTTTATCAAATTAAACCAATTAAAAGTATAGTACAGATTATGTTTTAACTTAAACAAAAAATCCAGCTTGTTCTATTAAAGCCTAAAAAACATTTGCATGCATTAGTGGACTCCATCTTGATTAAGACACCTTAGAGATTGTCCTCAGAGCACTTCAAGGGATCAACGAACGGCTACGAGCCCTTAAAAACACCCTTACGAGGCTTTTCGCCTCATTCAGTGAGCATTTAAAACACTTTCCTGGATAGCAAAAAAAGCAATTCTTGTTCTTTATTACATGCTAATACAAGGAACTTTGCATTGAGTTAATTTATGCTCGAGATGTTGAGTTTTTATTAGTTTTTTTAATAGGAACGGGGTTATATTTATTTTTATATTTTGCTTTCATGTCTCTCGTTCAATTAAAAGAATTTAGCTTTTAAACGAGAAAAAGAGAGTTTAAATACAAATGGTAGTAGAGGGAACAAATTAACCAATTAATTTTATTTACATATACATTCTGGACAAAAAAGTTCGGATACTTTGATTTCGTATATTTTTTAAGTTTGTCGATATTGATGGGTTGTAATGGGAAGAAAGTATTAATAAAAAACGCATATTGAGAACAATAAAAACGGTTCTTTTAATGTTTTTAAATGATCGTGTTACTTTTAAAACAAAATTTTGACTTTTGACAAAAAATGATTCTTTCTTTTGTTTACCAGCAACATAATTGTTGCATCTTTTTTGCATTTAAAATAAATTTATTTTAATAATAAATTCAAATAACTTTTATTAGCATTTTTAACTTATATTACAGTGACTTCCGAAAATAATAAAAATGTTGTGGTATTAATAAAGATGGTCACAGTATACACATACAGTATATTTCAAATCATTTGAGAAATTACCAAAAGACCAGGATCAGACAGAAAAAAAGCGCTGAAAAAAGCGCGATAAACTATTTTTAAAGATTATGGAATGTTAAATGTTCATGCTAGTCGTTTGTTAGAAGCTCGAGGAACTATTTCTGCACGAACTGTGAGAAGAATTCTGCATAAAAGTGGTTAAAATTCTCATAAGCCGATAGTATGCCCTAAACCAACAGCAGCTACGAATAATCACAGAGACTCGACTGTTCAACATGTTGTTATGTTGTAATATTTTTATTTCTTTAAACGAGTCCGGCTTTTGCTTAGGATCTCCAGACAGGCGCGAACGTGTATCTAAGGGACCCGAAAAACGATTTCACCTTTCTGTATTTTACTCAGAACACCGTTTGTTGGCAGAGGTTATAGTTCGGGTGGGTAACACTGTAACTACTAAGCTACAGATACTTAGTAGTTGGTCACATAGGACACTTACTCACTTCCTCCTTAAGCACATGTTAACAAAAGAGATTATTTGTCAAATTGACAATTGCCTCTATATTTTTATTCGATTAGGAGACTGGAACTATGGATTTTTAGTAAACTTACTTTTATTTCTCAAGGGATTTTAAAATATTTAGAAAGCATACAAACAAGAATATATTAAATGACATTAATAATCTAATCTAAATAAACCTGGTATGGTCTCTCCTGTAGAGCTCCATATTTTAAACCGTGCTTCCTATGGGAACATTGTGACCAGATCCGGCACCAAGGGTCCTTGCATGCACTCCATGCGTGCAGGACTCTAGTTTGATCAGCTGAAGATCATCACTACCGCTGATCTTCAGGTAGGCATAAATCCAGGAGTCCCAACTTCTTGAGGATTTGGATGACTATCCTTTAGTTACTGTTGCCACAGGGCAGTTCCCTTTATATGAGATTTGATTCCTGATGTGATTAATTTCTCAAGGTGGTGATAAGTTTCAGGGTTCGTGTCACCAAAGATGAGGAACCGTTTATGGTCCAAGGCCTCACACTCAAATAGAATGTGAGTTGCCATCTTATCTTACATGACGCACAGACGGCACGAGGTGGGTTTCTGTGTCAGAATCCCCATCCTTCGAAGGTGTAGTCTGAATGGTCCATGCCCAGTGAGCAGGCCCACCAGTACTCTTATTTGACTCCTGCCAAGATCTAGTATGTCAGACGTCAGTCTTTTGGAGTAGCCTTTGAGCGTCAGCTTCGAATGCCTCGGCTATACAGTATTACTCCAGTGTTTAATCGACTCTTCCCAGACCCAGTTCCTGACTTCGGACCTTACCCAGGCTCTAGGCAGTCCTAGTACAGGTTCTGGACCAATAAATTGTGTATCCGCTCCCTTCTTGGCCAGAAGGTCCGCGATTTCATTGCCCTCAAAACCCTTATGCCCTAGCACCCACTCCAAGAAGACCTTGTTGTGTCTAGCTAGTTCACAAGGAGATATAGAAAAATAATCGAATCCAGCAGTACTCAAACCCGTAATCTTTACCTCTACGCGGTAACGTTGTAACCACTAAGCTACAAATGCTAGCTAATTATTTAGCTTGTTGTTTTTTTTTAGATTCAATTCATATCTCATGTGACACTACTCAATTCTCAAGACACATGTGTGCATGACGTTAATGAAAGAGATTATTTGTCAAAAATAATGGTTTACTAGCAATTCTTGGTTCCGGTCTCCTAGCCGAATTAAAATACGATAAGGGCACAAAAAAGTGACTTTCAGTTAATGTTTAAATTATCGATTTGACAAATAACCTCTCTGTGCTTAAAACGGAAGTGAGTAAGTGTCACAAGTGACATCAGTTGAATCTAAAAAATACCAAAAAGCTAAATAATTACTAAGCTTCTGCAGCTTATGGGCTAGAGCGTTACCGTATAAAGGTAAAGTTTGTGAGTTCGAGTAATGTAATGTCATTTAAAAAAATTTAAGCTAAGAACGAACCAAATACATATATTATATTAGATTTTTACGATTTTTTAAATTTTTAATGAATATTCATAATAATTTTTTTCGTGAATTTATAAATTTTTATGATTTATTCAATTTTCTTATTTTTAAGAGATTTTTAACAATTTTTCGAGCTGCGAACAAGAAGAGGAAACAGTAGAACACATAATGTATGACTGCTCTGCTTTTTCTGAAATCAGAAGATCCGTGTTGGGCGAGTACCTACTGGCTTACACCAGCCGATGTCAGGGGGATCCCCCTCGGGAGCCTCATCACCTTTACAGCTCGCTGACGGATAACATATACCTTATACTGACGAGGTGCAAATACACCGAAACCGGTCTATAAGTTATGTTGTCCCTTCTAACTGCAAACTAGAATGGTTGGGTTAAGTTATCTTGTAGATATTCCAACCCCGTTTGACTTTGAAGTATAATCCAATATCCGTTGGGGCATATAGCCCAGGAGGTAGTTGTTTCTTCTTAGTTGAACGGTCATTGTCTTTGAAAATGTTTTTTCAAAAACTTGTAAAGCGTTCAGAATGAAATTATATTATTCTTTGCCATCTATTGACAAACACGCTTTATTAAATATGACAATGATACAGTTTTCTGTAATTATTCGTTTAAAAAATAATGTATCGGTTTTTTGGTGTCGTATCTTTTGTTTTCGTTTAGCATCCTCGTCAAAATACCCCATAAGTTGCATTGGTTTAAAAATGATTAAAGCACAATAAGAGTACCACTTTTTTCTTACCGAGAGACTTAACAATACATACTTCTATAATTTAACTGATACGTGCAGAAAAACCCACTTATTATCCAACCAAGTTGGATTATAAAAACGAAAAAAATGTATCCACCAACATCCTTGCTACAAGATCCAATGGGATTTAACGTTACCGAACTTTATGAAAATTCACTTGTTTTACGAAGAATGCAATGGGAGCTCAAAACTTTTAAACAAAAATTAAAATTGCTGCTGAATTACATTCAATGAATCTAAAAAACCTATGAGGCTTGCAACTAGAAGCAAAACTCAATAACAACGAAAACAAAATTCATTATGTAGAGCATTTCCTCGTTACTACTAAAAGTCCAAAATAATCCTGGAATGATTCCCGGGATACCCGACCAACAAAAATAATTCAACATTGTTTATCATTAAGAGAGGAAAGAGCAACATAACGAAAGTTGTCGAGCGCTTATATACAACTGTCGACTTTACCTTTTTTTATAAAATTTATATGTATTTCTTCTAGTTCTGAAGCCTCTGTTGTTAACATCAAATAATAATAAAATATTTTGTATCTTTGAGATAAAATTGTTTTTTAAAAAGAAATTTCGGTTCGAAGTTATTGAACTAAATTGAAACACTAATCTCTGTAATCAATAAGGGTATAGTTTAGATTTTATAGTGGGCTTCACCTTTCTGGAAATTATGACACCGTTGTATAAGAATAATCAAAATCTTTAAAGCACCGCGGGGTAACTCTTTCTTCTGTCGCTCTTTCTGAGCATTCTGTTCAACATAAAAAGAAGCCCATCTTCAAAAAACAGTGTAATGTGGATTTTTTAACCTTTAATTTGTAGATCTAGAGAGACATTTCCTAATACAGACCTACTGTTAGTTATTAAAATATGGTTTATATTTCATTTTTACCAACTTTGAAGCATTATACAAGTAATTGAAAAATAATAATAATAATAATAATAAGAACATATGAAGGACATAAAATGTAATCAACTCAAATTTGGCACATTAACATTACCTTACACATCTTGGTTTTCATATAAACGGTATTTTAGAAAAAAAGTGATAACATCCTCCACCCTTTCTTCCCACGGGAAATGGTCGATTAGCCATCATCCCTTCGAATAAGACACGTATCCAAAATGTTTCCTTCTAGTATGTCGCGTTAGAAACATGGAAAACATGGAAAACACGTAAGTGGACAAGGGACCGATATTTCATTCGCCTTGGGCCTACTACGGGAATATATATCGAATCAAGAGTGCCATGCGATGTCTTATAAGAGCCTGATCGACCCTCGAAGGAATTTGAGGTGGTCAACAGAAAAATGCAGGAATGGATTCTATTTTTTTAACAAAAATATTTATATGTGCATTAAATAAATGAGCAAGTACAATGTACAACAACTACTTATCATAAAACGAAATTAAATAAATGAACACAGAATAAAAAAGAACCTGGAGCTGAAAATAAATAAACAGAATAAAAAAAGCAAAATAGTTAAGCCATAAGGAGCAGAAATGGAAATAATTATAAATTTAACACTAGCTACATAAGAAATCTGGGAAAAATATTTAGTAAAATTAATAAGTAAGACGAGAAATGAATACAAACGGATTTAATAGCTATAGAAAGAAAAAACACATAAAGTTGTAGAAAATACATTTATATGTTATATATAATTGCCTTTTAGCTACTTTTTCTTTATAGAATAATTCGTTATTTGTTTGTCTTAAATTTATTAAAAAACTTTAATGTGGCGTCAAATTCAGTTTGTCATAACGACTACCTATCTAGTTCGTTACCCGGACTTCTCTATAATTACACAAATATGATTTATGTATTGTGCATTTCCTAAGGGATTAATAACCTACCACTATATCCCAACAACAAGAGAAAAGCCGAGGGAAAACCAGGAAAAGCGGGATCTCTTTCCTGCAATGTCACATCCGATGCGGGACCTGCATCCAATCAAATTTCTATTTCTCTTGAGAAAATTCACGCAAATTTCTGATTACTTGCATATGTAGTATACAAACATGGTCACAACACAAGATAATTTATATAGGGTGTATCTTAAACGATAATTATTTTTGTTTACATCTTTATACCTTAATCGGATAAAATTTCTCTCTTGATTAACATTTAGGGATTTTTATTTTTTTAAATGGATCTTAAGTAAAGTATATTGTTTTTGTTGTAGCGTTATCACGGTAAAGTTGCAAAATTTACATGATATAAATTTTAAATAATATTGTTTTTGAATTTTGTTACTGAATTAAGCCCAAGAAATTGGTTAGCTAAAAAATGTTTAACCCAGATTAGTATAGTAAAAATAGATGCAAAAACAGTTATTTCTCTCTCAGAGTTTTTAGTTACGATTGGAATTCTACAGAGGTACAAAAGAAGGTAATAAAAAAGCGATTAAAATTGGCAACACACTATAGGCAAAAAATAAATATAAAAATAAGGAACCACTTTTGTACAAAATATGGGAATGTAAAAAATCTTTAGAGGATAGTGTAGCTCCTTTGACATTCCTTGCAGTTATGTCATATGATAACAGTGTTGTTTCATCCCGATTATTGACTGGTAAAGTTTTGCCGTTGTATAAAAAGAAGGATCCAATTCCAAAGTTGGTGGAAAACTGTAGACCAGTGACAATCCCTTGTAGCCTCTCGAAAGTATTTGATTACGCATTCTTGGTTCGTCTTTTACTGTTCTTAGACAAGCTCAAATCATTACAGAAAATCAACATGGTTTTAGCATTGAAAGATCTGCAGCTCTCAGTTTATAATCGATTACCTACCTTGAGGCTGGCGAGTGTACCGTTGCAATTCTATGTGATCTAAGCAGAGTATTTGATGTCCCATAGGAGTTTTAGGACCCTTACTATTTATTCTTTATGTTAATGAGTTCGCACGATTGGTTCTTGGATACAAGGCTCCTAAACTATTTAACAAACTATGTTCTGATATAAAAACTCTTAACAGTTTAAAACTGCTCCAAGACAAAATTAAAAGAATTTCGTTTACAGGGCTACAGTTATTACAAACTTAATATCTGCAATTCCATACTTAGGAAAAATATTAGTTCAATGAATTTGAGGGGGATTTGCTGTTGATAATGCAACATTAAACCGATTTTTTACCTTCCATTTTATTTTACCATTTATTATTCTAGCAATAATAATTATCCACCTAATATTTTTACATCAAACTGGATCTAATAACCCTTTAGGAACTCAATCAAATTTAGATAAAATCCCTTTTCACCCATACTTCATTTTTAAAGATTTATTAAGAGGGTTAATTGTTTTATGCTTATTAACCTTCTTAACTCTCTTTAACCCATACTTATTAGGAGATCCTGATAATTTTACCCCTGCAAATCCTTTAGTGACTCCAGTTCATATTCAGCCAGAATGATGGATGGCTTGTCAAGTGTGGTTCAGTCAGAACTCACAAGCATAAGCATAGCTGCAAAAGAATTAATCAATAGGAACATCACAGGCAGGAATATAAATATATACACAGACTGCCGACAAGCACTACTGACCTTGAATAGACCACGTTTCACTTCAAGTTTAGTACTAGAATATCACCAATCTCTAACTAAGGCCAGTCAGAATAACGTGGTCACTCTCAGCTGGATCAAAGGACATGGGAACTCTAAAGGCAACCGCATTGCGAACAATTTAGCAGTCCGCAGTCCTGGACCTTATCAAACAGCACTCTCACCAAAGCTTTATACAGTGCTGGGATGAAACTACGAACTGTAGACTGACCAGAGAGTTATTACCTCATCCTGGCGAGGAAACAGCAAAAAGATTTAAGGCATTGACCAGACAAAATCTTCGAACAGCTGTGGGAATCTTGACAGGTCACTGCCAATTGCGACAACAACTCTTTAGGATGCAATTAACAGAATCGCCGCTATGCAGAGGCTGCAAACAAGAAGAGGAAACAGTAAAACACATAATGTGTGACTGCTCTGCTTTTTCTGAAATCAGAAGATCCGTGTTGGGCGAGTACTGCCTTACACCAGCCGATGTCAGGAAGATCCCCACGGGAGCCTTATCAGCTATTTTAAATCACCAGGCCTGGTGACAGCCTGAGGTGAGGATATCCCTACACACGGGAGGATGCACAATGAGTCATATGTGGCCTCAGTGCTGGCTGAGCACTAGCTCACTCCTCCCCAAATTTCCAGATCCAGATGAGTAAATTTAAAAACCATTTGTAAATTGAAAAGAAAAACAATATAGAAAAAATTTACACATACAAAAATTGTTAAAAACAGAGAATATTTGTAAAAAGCATTCAAAAACTAAAAAACACCAAAATTAGAATTTACGCCAAAATAAATAAACAATTATAAAAATAGTAGCTGACCCGGCGGACTTTGTATCGCCTAACAATAAATAATTTTTTCCCTTTTTTTCAATTATTTTGATTTTTTCCCTTTTCTATTAATTTTCATATTTATTTGTTATTGTCAAATTTTATTATATTTTTTGTCTGTTTCTAGGTTTTTCCCCTTTTTTTTTAGTTGTATTTTGTAAATTTTTTAATTTGGTCATTTTTTAATTATTGTATTTTTTGATTTTAAACATTTTGTTTTTCTATTTACTTCTGTAATTTCTCGGTTTTTTAATTTTTTTTTTTTTTTGTTATTTATGGTTTTACTTTAGTTGCCCGTTTGTAACTATTTTTTTTAATGTCACCCTATTTTGATTTACTGTTTTTTATTTTTTATAATTTGTGGGATTTTCTTTCATATTATTCTATATATTTTATTTTAGTATTGCATATTCACATACACTTTATTTAATTTTTTCTATTTTTTTCGTGTTTCTTTTTTTATTTATTTTGTTTTATTTTGATTAAATTTTTCCAATTTTGCTACGTTTATTTAAGATATCTCTATAACATTTTTCTATTTCATTATCCTACCATTTTCAACAATTTTTCAGGATTGTGAACAATATTTACGATTTTTCACAACTTTTCACGATGTGCATGCAAAAAATAATATACAGCACAATGAAAATTTGCACTTTCCAAAAAATAATTAAATTCAAACAAATCGTTATCTATTGTATTCTTACACAATCTAAAAATATAATTTTTTGAAAAAAATTGTATAACTCTTACCACCATCTATTGAAAACTTAGACGTATAGGTATAAAATCCGACATTGGCAATGAAATAGTTATTATCCTAACAAGTGCGGAAAGTTATACATTCCCACACGCGAACTGCCGATGCCCGAACGACGCGAAGCGGAGTTCGGGCAAGCAGTTAAGTGCGAGAAAGTTAATGTCCGCAAGAGTTAGGATCAATATTTTTTCTACAAGCAAAATCATCTCGAAAATTATTTAGATATTTGAAAAGATGCGATTTGTGACAATTAAATCTTTCATAGTGTCAATAAATACACGACTGTAGCTATAGCAACCCTACTTAAACAGGTGAGTTTGTTGTTGCTTTGAGTAAGGTTTACAGGGGTGATTTAATAAATTATGATTTTCTTAAAAACAAACATTTTAAAAATCCCTATTTTCATGTAAAATAATCTTAATTTTTTTTACTATTTGTATGTAGTCCAACAAGATAAAGGTAATAATACAATAATTTGTCAAAAAGGTTATCGGAAAACATATTCAATTAATTAAAAAAAAAAATGCGTGCGGGAAAAAACATTACCCGCACTCCGTGCGGGAAAGAGATATTTTCTGAATTAAAATGCGTCCGGGAAAGTGTTGTTTTACACATGCTTGTAGAAAAAAAAATGAGCTTATTAATCGGGATAAAAACTGGTTTCGAGGATTAGCGCTAACGAACATCTTGACACGAGATTTATATAAATAATCAGAAAAATAACTAATGGTATGAAAATATTTCATGTAATATTTAATGTAGGTATATATAAAAGTTAACCCCGTATACAGTTGTTCTGTCTTTTCCATATTCATAAAATTTGACGTCGACATATGTTCTGATCAAATATGCTTGTCAGTTCTAGTGGTCATCTGTCTGGACGAAAGCACTATCGAAATATATCAATATGACTAAATTGGGGCAAGGGCCAACGGGATATTCCCTTCAAGTTTCTTTTGGCGCATTCAGAGCAGGACTTGTATATTTAATCAATTTTGATAACGGTCAAAGCTTTTATACAGGATTGTGAAAAGTAAATTTGTTACAACCAAATATTAGTAGCACCAAAAGTTGTGTTTATGCCAAACCACTTAAATTTAAAACCTTTGGGGCAAAAAAAATAATTGTGTAAACAATGGCATTTATATAAAAAAAAGAGTGAGCGTGTAACCTTTACGCGCGATTGAAGTAAAACTTGTTGACGTACGTATCGGAAAATAAATATTTAATTACAATTCAATCATATTTATTGTCTATATACTTTACAAAAAATGAAATGTTATATTTATATTATTCATTAGAAATAGGAATTTGAAAGTTATCATTATTTTTTATATATGAAATAATAGGTTTATGATAACTAAAATGTGAAACATAGATTTTACTCTCTAAATACCATTAATGTATTTGAAACCGTTTGAAAATTTTAAAAATTTCATAAATAAATTTTGAAAATTTAAGCTCCTCCCATAGCTTAAATCACACCGTTACTTCCATCAGAATCTTCCGTTAGAATCTAACGTTAGAGTTACCCCTAGTCGCGCCTAAAGAAGTTTTGCTTTAATAATAGGTAAACAATATTAAAAATATACACACATTACGTTTAGAATGTGTGATTTTGTAGCTGTATCTACCTTATTGTAATACAACACAACACAAGAGCCTTCGATAGTTAGGTAACCATTTCATTTTGTAGCATTTTATAGCATATTCCATAAAATTTAAAATCCTGAGTTGAGTTTGTTTTCTTCAGTTCTACGAAGGATCTGTTATTGCTGTTAAAAGATCAGCCATCCTGACTGGTGGTTTTATGGCCTTTATGGCTACCTAACCAAACCTAAAATAAGTATAAGCAAGTGTTAAGACATTTCGAATATTATTATTTTATGAACAAAAACGTGCAACATGCTTCTTTACTTAACGTAAAGCTTTCCTATAAATAATTATTTACTATCATAATATGTATGTATGTATATAAACTTACTTAATCAAATCATAATGAATGTCGCTGTCCTGTCTTTTTTTCATTTTCATTTTTCTTTAAATCTTTCTGGCGCTTATAATATGCCCTTTGACGTTCACAATTTCTTTTTCTTTTTAGCTCTTTAAGTCTATAAAACAAAAATAGCTAGGTATAAATAATAGGTATAAATAATTAGGTATAAATAGTGTAATTACACACCAAAAATAAAATGTATGCATATAGAGTACTCACTCATTTTCAATCAATATTTTTTCATCACTTTCTTCATTAATAAATCCACTTTGTTTATTCATATTTAAAACAAACACTTTATACACAAATTTAAACTATTTACCAGCAATGTATTTTGGTTGACAAGATGACAAGCTGTCAATTCATACAATTACAGATTTAATTTTATTTAATATAGTAGGCAGAATCGTGTTAGGTATTTTGTATCAGGTTTTGTTTCCAGTACGCGGTACATTAGAATGACGTCACGTCCGTTAGAATTACTGAGTTACCCCTAGTGCCGCTAAAGAAGTTTTACTTCAAAAATAAATTAAATAAATAAAGCCAGTTGTGTGCAAGAAACTATCCTTTATAAATGCAGTAAAGAACAATGACAATATATTCCAATTATTTTATAATATAAAATATTATTGTAAATTTTTCTTCAGTAACTGTTAGTCGGTGATAAGTTAGAAATAGTATTAAATATACCATGTATGTTTGACAATAGTTTATTCTCTATTAATCACAATTGACAACCATTAAGACTAGTGGGTAGCATAGGTAGATATCCCTACACCTCCCCCTTATCCTACTGACTGCGCCATGATAATTTAGAAATAGTATTAAATATACCTACCATGTATGTTTGACAATAGTTTATTCTCTATTAATCACAATTGACAACCATTAAGACTAGTGGGTAGCATAGGTAGATATCCCTATAGTCGGGGATCAATATAACTTAAAACCACAAAAATTAGTAATAGGGATGTGCTGCTACCCCCTAAAAAAACTAGTGAAAAAATATTTTACAGTTAACCGGTAAACTATTATACAGATATTGATCAAAAATAAAACTTTCCTATAAAAAAGGTGATTTGTATTTTTTTCATATCTACAATGGTTAAAAAAAATGTTAAGAATTTGCAAATTTTATTTAAAAAAAAAGGAAATTTCAGCGCATTTCTGCTGTTGTCAGTACTACGCTATTATAAACATTATATTATATTATATTACTAGCTGACCCGGCGGACTTCGTACCGCAAATTATTTACGTCATTCTTCCATTTTTCGTTTTTTCAATTTATTTTGATTTTATCGTTTTCATCATATTTTCTCGTTAGTTATCAGGTTTATACTATTTTTTTTTTCGTTATATTTTGTAGTTTATCGATAAAATATATTAGATGCATAACAATACTTAATTTAGAAAGAATTTCTAGTTTAAATATTGTGATATTAACTGCGCCACCTTACGGTGGCGTGATATAAAGTAATCAAATAAGTAGTGGTTGCTCGTTTCATGGAAGCGCTACCTGGTGTTAACTCCATTAATACGAATATCATATTCATATTAACCATAAAAAATACAACATGCTACTGATTTTCACGACAATCGGTTGAACAGGGCAGAAGTTGTTACTCTGCAGCGCCACCTCAAACCTTCTCCGTGGAAAGATACATATGAATACCAATTTTTATGACAATCGGTTGAACGGGGCAGAAGATGTCACTCTGCAGCGCCACCTGGTGGCGAGTTACATCAATGTGCATAACATAATCGTTTTGTCCGTGAAAAAATACATATACCTACCAATTTTGATGACAATTGGTTGAACGGGGCAGAAGTTGCTACTTTGCAGCGCCACCTGGTGGTGAGTGGCATCAATGAGCATAGCATATTCGTTTTTTCCGTGAAAAAATACATATACCTACCAATTTTCATGACAATCGGTTGAACGGGGCAGAAGTTGCTACTTTGCAGCGCCACCTGGTGGTGAGTGGCATCAATGAGCATAGCATATTCGTTTTCTCCGTGAAAAAATACATATACATACCAATTTTCATGACAATCGGTTGAACGGGGCAGAAGTTGCTACTTTGCAGCGCCACCTGGTGGTGAGTGGCATCAATGTGCATAGCATATTCGTTTTCTCCTTGAAAAAATACATATACATACCAATTTTCATGACAATCGGTTGAACAGGGCAGAAGTTGTTACTCTGAAGCGCCACCTGGTGGCGAGTGGCATCAATGAGCATATCATATAAACCTTCTCCGTGGAAAAATACATATATATACCAATTTTCATAATAATCGGTCCAGTAGTTTTTGAGTTATGCGCTTACCAACACATTTTGCGATTCATTTTTATATTATAGACTAGTTGTACTCGCAACGTCGTTCGCGTGGCGTGTGATTGTTGTATAAAAATTTCTTACCCCACCCCGTTTAAGGAATGGGAGAGAAATTTTTATACACCAGATGTTAAGTTGAAAGAAGACAAATACATCTGTGAAAACCGCATTCGAATCGGATCAGTAGTTTTCATGTGATGCGCGCACAAACATACAGACAGACAGACAAAAAAATCTAACCACATTTTCGGGTTCTATTTCGATGTACCCGCGACGTCGTTCGCGTGGCGTGTTGATTTTTGTATAAAAATTTCTTTCCTCACCCCGTTAAAGGGAGGAAGGGAGAAAGTTTTATACACCAGATGTTAAGTTAAAAGAAGACAAATACGTCTTTGAAAACCGCATTCGAATAGGATCAGTAGTTTTCATGTGATGCGCGCACAAACATATACATTTCTACAGTTTTATTATATGTATAGATTTATCACTACATAGTATAAAACAAAGTCGCTTTCTATGTTCCTATGTCCCTTTGTATGCTTAAATCTTTAAAACTACGCAACGGATTTTGATGCGGTTTTTTTTAATAGATAGAGTGATTCAAGAGGAAGATTTATATGTATACTGTTATTTTTGAGGTTTCTAATGTGATGTCGTTAATTTTTTTTCCGCTTACATTGCAAACGCAGGCTGAACCCTACGAGATTTATCAAAATAATGTAATAATTATTTGTACACATTGGAAAGGTCTACAGAAAACTTCGCGATGGTATATGTCTATCTTTTATAGATATCCCACAGTAACATTTTTTTGTCATTTACTTTTTACGACAAATAATGGCTAATTTTCGAAACGATTTGAACAAATACAGCATTAATCCTTATTCAATTAAATAGCTTAAATACATTGTTGATTTAATATAGATCTATATGGTCGTTTACAGCGCAAGATTTAAATGAATATTTTCGAAGATATTACAGATTTAAAATTGCGGGACGTATCGCTTGGGTGGTACTGGCCGGCGCGGCCGGGGCGACTGCAGCGTGCCTATAAATAGCGCGTCGGAGGCCGCGATTTGCCCTATATCACTTTGATCGGACGCGTTTATTACGAAATTAATCATTTTGACGCTACCCTAAGGTGGCGCAGTTGAAATGTTATAAATTTAGACCTGTAATTTTTACATAACTAAGTACTATGACGCCACCGTAAGGTGGCGCAGTTGATATCTCATAAATTTAAAAGAGCAAAACTTACTTACCTAAGAACTATGACGCCACCGTTAGGTGGCGCAGTTAATATATAATATACCTAACCGATAAATTACAAAGTACTATAAATAATAGTAAAAACTGGTTACTAACGAGAAAATATGATAAAAAATACAATCCTAAAAATTAAAAAAAAATGGAAAAAACATTACTGTTAGGCGGTGCGAAGTTCGCCGGGTCTGCTAGTTTGATATAAGATAAACAATAGGGAAAGATTTATTAATTAACTGTTTTAAAAATTAAGTTTACGAAGACATTAATGTGTTAGATATTTGAACACCATTGGCACCACAAGAGATTTTCTACTTAAGAAAAAGAAAAACGGATTGTTTATTCATCCAAAAACAAAATGTAATTTTGTAAATCAGGTTTATTTATTCCACAAGCAATTTCTGAAAGTGTCACTACTTCTTGCATTTATTTTAAATTCTATCTTAAAAATCATTAAAAAATCCAGTAGTGAGGTCTGTTCAAATACTTACTTTTTATAAGGGAATTCCAACAATCTTCTATATACAATCCCGGAAAGAAAATTGTCAATCGTGCGTCTTTTTCTTCGACTTGCAGCAGGTCAAAAATGACTGTCAAATATTTTTTCACCAAGATAATGCAGACAAAATATTAACAGCAATTATGATGACGAAAGTTGCTGAAGATGCTATGGAATAGAGAGAATTTTGCCTGATCTTACGGCGATTTCTTTTATTAAAACTATTGTTTTTAATAAAGGACTTAAATATCAAATTTTACCTAAGTGAAGAAGGATTTGTATAATAAGTTCAACAACGATACCCACCGGATTGTCCAAGCGCCTCTCGCACTCGATACTCTCACGAGTCGCGTTCAACTGATACGCTTCCAGCCTAAGCTGAAGCCTATTTAATATGATTGATCATATCGATCTAAACCTTATTTTACTTATTGCAGATTCCATGACTAACATAAATTGACACAACTTCTTTTATTGTTAATCAATTTAAATGGAAAAAAATGGATGCAGTTTCTGAGATAAGTGTTAAGAAACATAAAGACAAACAGAAAAAAACACTGTTTTGGGTTCTATTCCGTATACAAAGGTTCCTATTGTGTATTTTTAAATATATTTGCCATGTATAGACATGATTTGTTACAGTTTTATAATATGTACCTATAGACAATAGAAATTAGTTATTACATAGGTATATAAAATATTTTAGTTAAATTTATTAAAATTAAATTGTTTCATTTTCTTACTAGCTGTCCCGGCGGACTTCGTACCGCATAACACTGTCGTGACTTTTTTTTTCATTTTTCGTTTTTTCGAATTGTTATTATTTTGTTTTCAATGATTTTTTTTTATTATATCATATTTTCTCGTTATCAGGTTTATACTATTTTTCGTTGTATTTTATAATTTATCGATTAAATATATTAGATATATACTGAGCCACCTTACGGTGGCTTTATAGTACTTAATTTAGTAAGAATTTCTCATTTAGATAATAACTGCGCCACCTTGCGGTGGAGTCCTAGTAGTTGATTTAGTAGTAATTGTTCGTTTAAATATATAAGATATTAACTGCGCCACCTTACGGTGGCGTTATATTATTTAATTTAGAAAGGTATTTTTTCTGCATTTCTTCTGTTTTTTTAGTTTTTTCCATTTTCTTTTAGTTAGGCGTCATAGTTGTTGATTTAGTAGTAATTGCTCGTTTAAATATACCTATGAGATATTAACTACGCCACCTTACGGTGGCGTTATACTATTTAATTTAAAAAGGTATTTTTTGGCTTTATGTTTTCTGCATTTTTTCTGTTTTTTTTTTAGTATTTTCCATTTTTTTTGAAATTTTTTGACAAACAATTTTTTTATTTTTCGTAAAAAAAACAAAATATTCTTTTTAATAAAAAGTGTCCTATGATACTTCAAATACCTCCAAGAATATGTGTACAAAGTTTCATGATGATCGGTTGAGTAGTTTTCGCGTAAAAGCGTAACAAACAAACTTACATTCACATTTATAATATTAGTAGGGATTTTGAAAATTATCCGAAATGTACCTAGTGATTTAAAAAAAATATTTTATAACCATACTTTAAACAATTAAACTCTTTTATTGGCTTTTTCACACAAATTTCTCATTAAAAAAAATAATAATACAAGTTACTTAAATTTTTAGTCTAAGTGAAGTGTTTAAGTTAACCCAATTGAAACCAATCTAGATATTAGTAATAAATACTCTTATTATATAATATATAAGTTCTCTTTTATAGAAATATATACTGCTAGGACGTTTGTTAATCCAAGATTTTTGATGGCAGGAAGATATTTAAGGGGTGTATTTAAATATTTAGATAAAATAACCCTCAATTCCACTTAGCGGTGGTTGTTAGGTGACGGCTAGGTCTTGAAATTTGCATTTTAAAGGAACCCCTTTTCTCAACTCTATGAATACTAACAAAAAATGCACGTTTTCCGCAATGTAATAAGTTTTGAGATTCGAGGTAAAATGTTAATCTGGAAAAATACGCGTTTATTTAATGCATGTACAACAATTTTCAATGTTCAATATTAACTTTTACATTTCAAAATCTCAGTTCGTACATTAGTTTGGTCTTTGTTAAAAAGAACGTTTACGTCAAGGTGCAGAGGTGTTCCCCTGGGTGTCCCTTCCCATGAATACAATATTTCATTAGAGTGTCCGCCGTAGAATCCGAATATAAATCTTCACCTCATTCGGACACCGCGTTGTGCATACGACACCCCCGGGCAAAATTTCGTCGCCGGCTGTCCGCTTCATGCAAAATGTGGAGCTAAGTAATTGACGTAAAAATGTCGAAGAATAATTGAGAAATAACTGATATCACTAAACAACTAAACCAGAGTAAAAAAAATATGATAAATGCCAATAAAGAAGATTTAATCCATACATTTTTGTGAGTTTTGGAACTTCCTTAGTGAACATATTTATAAGATTAGGAATTGCGTAACTATATTAACAAATCCATTAATTAGTAAAGTGAAAACATCTTTAGCTGCGTTGAGCAATTTTCGGTGGTGGAAAAAGTTACTGATTCCCGACACCGATACTGCATATAAAAGATACACACGTATCAAAGAGTTTATTTTACTCTTTGGATGGGTAAAGACAAAAAATATATAGACTTAAAGTATTAACTGGTAAAACAGATATTCCAATCTTCAGTTGACACCTGCCAAATCGCTATTTTTAAGGCATCGACGCATTTAATTTTTGATCTATGGGAACGTGAAGAAGACGTTGGGACTTAGGTCGAGATTATACGGATGGTCTAACAATTTGATGTTTTGAAGCTCCAAAAACTCGGTTGTCTTCTGGGCAGTGTGAGCATTTGTATTGTCCTGATGTAGGATGATTCGCTGTTGTGTGTTGCTTTGTCGCAGTTTCGCGATAACTTCTGTAAAACAAACGTTTAAATACCAACCGGAAGTAACCGTCATTCTTCTAAAGCAATTGTTGGCATAAAAGTTTCGAACAATTTTCTTTGACACACTTCGAGAACGTATCACTTTTGTTGGTTTTTCCTTATCCTTGGCATTTATTTTCCGGTTCGTAGGAGTAAATCCAAGATTTATTGCCACTAACAATAGCTTCATTCGTTATACTTTTCCAATGTTTTTCCACAATGGACGCGAATCGCTTTTTGCTCTTCTGTGAGCAAATAAGGGATCCACTGGGAAACTTCTTAACACTCAGTTCTTCATGTAGGATCTATTGGATAGAGGTCTTTAAAATGCTTAAAGATGCTTCTACCTTGCGCTGTGTTACAGTGCGGTAATCCTTAATTAGCTGACGAACCACATAAATGTTTTGCTGTGTGACTGCTGTTTTGGGTGGAATTAACCTGGATTTGTCGATGAGACGAACTGACCACGTTGAAATTCGCAATACCAGCGAAAAACCATTTCAGCGAAACATTGCTGTTGGGATAATCCTCTCCGGAAATATAAAAAAATTATTGCTCGAAAATGTTTTTGGCTAAGATCGATTTTTCGACCGAGTTGTTAGTTTTAAAAATTCACTGTACTCACACGACTTGTTGTATCGCAATGAAACTGTGGATTTATATCAACAGAAGACTGAGGTTTGTGTCTGAAGGTTCTATTGGTGGCGGCTTCTAAGCGACTTTATGCAAAACTAAAAAGACAACCCTCGTATTGAAGATAATTTAATACTAATTTTTTATTGTTTTATCTATATTCTGCGATTTTAATGGTTTTTAGGAATCTTCTAAAGTTTTTTTATAATAAATTATATTAATTATTATTAATTACACTTGATAATTGCTAAATTATATACGTTTGTATTTTGTTAAATTTTGATGAGAAAATGATTTAAAGTGTACTCATTTAACCAATTGCAAAGTTTTTAAATTGGTTAGTATTTTGTATCAATATTAGGAAAAAATAGGTAGTAGGTAATTTGGCTATGAGAGTCTAATGCCTAATGTATTAGCACAATACCGAATATTCGGCGAGCTTCCTTTTCGAATAGCCGAACGTTTGTTTTAAGGTTGCAGCAAAATATTTATCAGCGCAAAGAAGTAGTGTTTATGTAGATCGTTTTTTCTACAAAGCTGAGAATGTCTACGAGTAAAAAAAACGGGTGTGGCAGTCAGTGGGACTGCTGGCAGAAGTTATACTTCTATGCACGCGCCCGGATTCATAAATTTGTATGCTGATGATTTAGCAAAATCATTATATTATATTCGTGTTCAGCGACCTCAAAAACCTCCTAGTACCGAGTGCACACTCATTTTGTATCGAATTTGCATAAAATTCCTGGAGACGAGACCCGTCTTAAGCACCAGGTGTTTCGGACATCATCGCCATTATCATATTCGTATTCAGCGACCCAAAAAACAGCCGAGTTCCATGTCTGCACTGATTTTGTACAGAATTTACATAAAACCCCAGGAGAAGAGGTAAATGAACTAGACACCAAGTGCCACGGAGACTTTCGAAATCATGATATTCGTGTTCAGCGACCCCAAAAACCCCGAGTACATAAATTGAACCCATTTGGAATCCTTACCGAGTTGTAATTTTTCTATCTATTGTCTGTTCGGAATGCACTTTTCGACTATTCTTAAAAACTCTGTTTATGTAGCCAACAACCTCAAAAGCATAGTGCAGGATTTAATGCAACCATGTGAGGGTACTATGTACTACAATACAATACCTGTTACTTACGTGACAGAATTACAAAATAATCTGTCAAATACAATGTGATACGTCACTATGATATTCAAAACATTAGCTCAGACTTTTTATGTATATCTATCTCTTTTCAATGTACTGAATGTTTAAACAGTATTTATAGGACTTATAGTTATGACGAAACATGTGGTAAATATTTCATCTTTGTTTTTACCGACTAATATACCTTATATGTGTTTCTGTCTCTCTCTTACTCACACCATTACATATGTAATGATTTTTCTCATTTAACCCCACACAAATATTTTCCGTCGAATGCACGAATAGAAGTATAACCTCAAAAAGGTGAAAACTACTTCCTAAAAATGCAGAAAAATTAGTCTTTCTGTAGCGTTTAATTTTGTAATAAGAAGATGATATAGTGTTATGTGTACCACTGAATGCTTTCATGATTATTCGAGAAATACAATTATTATTAAATCAATACTGAAAGTGATTCTTTTTATTTTACCAACCCAGTACAACATTCAACTTTGTATTCGGTATTCGGCCGAATAGTGTCGGTATTCCGGTCTAATATAAAAAAGCAGCCAAATAGACCGAATGCCGAATAAACCGGATACCGAATATTCGTTGCAAGTCTAATTTCAATAATTTATTTAAATGAACGTTGACTTATTTTTGATGGGAAATGTTAAATTCTAAATAACGAAAGTCAAATAAAATGTTATCTATCTGTTATATGATTCAGCTACGATTTGATTGGTTAGATATGAGTATATATTTTTAACAATTCTTTTCGTAGAAAATATAGATTTTTACAAAAATCGAAGACTTTTTTAAAAATTATTTATACACCCTTTTTTATTAAATTTTTGATTCATACAACTGAGTTCCACCACGCAGAGTTAAGTAATTAGATGGTTATATTTTTATTATCTTAGTTTTAGTTTTTTATATTTAATAAATTTTTAATATTGATAGACAAATAAATAAAAACAAGTTACGTACAAACATTGATTAAATGGTCTCATAGAATTAGTTATTTGTCAGTGAAACTGCAATTTCAAGCAAAATTTCCTCTGTGAACCGTTCAGAGAACAGCAACAATCGATTCCGTTCATGCGAATGTAGTCAGAAAAGTTTCGAAACGGTGGTCCGGGCTATGAAGTATGCGTTAAATGTACCGGAAAATAATGACGAATCGAGCCTGTCTGTTGCTTATAACAGCTAATATGGCAGTCGTTTATTAATTTCGGATAGTGGAGTCGGCCGGAACTTCTCACAGACTGTTCATTAATAACCTTCTCACCTCGAGGTTCAGAAACAGAAAAGGCGGTGAATAACGCGTCTGATGATGATGTGAGTTTTTTTGTTAGAAGTGTCTCGACGCCTGGGGAGTTACTCTGCGACCATTACTCTTCCTATTTGTCAAAGCGAGCAAAAATTGATTGTTTGTATAGGTGTGCTATCGACCATGTCCACAAAAGTATCTTCCTTTTTATGTGTAATTGTGCTCATGTTTCTATTTGGAAAATCGCGTCTTCTTCTTTGATTGGGGTTTTATCCAAAAACTTTTCACATTAGACAAAAAAAATATTCTAAATTTTTTTTTGAAGCCCCTTTCTTTTATCTTTTATTTTTTAAGGCTAAATTGAGTTGTTACATTGAATAGAACTTATTAATAATTAAAAGCATTATCAAAAATAGGCAGTCAGTTGAAGAAACTACATTGGAAAATGAAGTTTGATTGAGTGCACCTTTCTAAACTTTAGTGTTCAAGTTATGTAGGTATAATACACGTAAATTGTTTTTTATTTCTCAAATGCACTGGCAGAACTGAAAACAATCGCACATTCACCACTTAGAGCTTATTGGTAGGTTGCGAAATGTTTAGAATTAGAAGAAAACAGTATAATAAATTGAACCCTTTACAAGGACGTATTGTTATTTAATATTTTAGCAGAGAAGTCACCGAATTATTATTTAGCACTTTAGAGCATATATTGACAACTATTTGTAAAAATACAAATATGTAATAGGAAGTAAAAAACTTTTTCTTCTGAATTTTTAATTTTGTGTCTACAGTGTCCGAAAAAGCAAGTATACATCTAAATAAAACATTTACAGATTAAACAAAGCACGCAACAAAAAACATAACTGTTTTATAGAAATTACCAAACAATTATTTTCAGAGCCACATTTGGGAGAGGACAGGTAAGGCTACTGCCCCAGGGCCTCCACATAAAGAAGCTCCCACAATAGAAATAAAAAAATATATCCAATATTTAACGGGTTAGCAACTTTTACGTTACACTGTTAATTTTGATTTAAACTCACATATCAATGCAAACATAAGTGGAAAATACAAGGGAATGTACCTAAGTTTTGTTTCGAAAAAAAAAACTTTCCAATTCTTGTTGCATTTTTTTATTCCATTTAGAATTTATATACATTTTTACCACTAGAACAAAAAGATACCAAATTATCACAGAGCAAAAGCGTTAGTTACATTTTTTTTAAATCTATTAATGATCGGTAATCGGTAGTAAATAACTAAACCCACTTGGATAGGAATTATTTTTACGATTTTACCAAGGGAAACTCAAAAGAACGTCATTATATGAACAAACCTAGTAAAATATCTATTTAATGTTGCAATTAATTTCCCGACTCACACCTGTACGTTCATGAAGAGAATTCTTGGAAATTCGAAAAGAGCGTTGACCACGCATATTCAAGTGGTTTTGGACAAACCATAACATCGGATGGAGAGAGACCGTTGGTGTTAAAAGGTCGAACAAATGTGACGTTAGATTAAGATTAGATAAAGAAGTACTTATGTTTTATGTCAAATGTGATGATAAGTTTTTCTTTTTTAATAGTACCTATCTATTTTACCGAATACATCACCGATCCTAATATTTTAATGCCATCTGTCGTTTTATTTTCTGTTCACTTAACATACTCGTACTCTTCTAGCAATATTACTTGTGGAAGTTGAATAAGTATAGAAATATTTTTTCTTTTGAAAAATCAAATGAGTATCCTCATAATACATTTTACACTTTCTAAAAAACAACTGTAACAATAACTTAAAAAATTAATACCTAAATAAACAACTTGGGTACAAACGAACTGACTGCTTTCCTAGCTCAATTAATATAAGGTTTGGTAAAACAGACCAAAGAACCATTATAGAACCGTCAATTTTAAAAAGAGAATTAATCCACTTATTTGGAAAAACTTATCGCCTAAAGTTGTTTTTATATTATCGCTAGAATTACATTAAATTTTAGTAGTTTGTTATTGATTTTTAACATTAAAATTCTTTGCAAATTTTATACAGTCACTAACTAATCGGACTTTATTTTCTGACGTTATTTTTCCCACCATAAATTACGTGGTAAAGGTGATAAAACTGCACAGCGTTAACCTCTACCCGAGTGTAAGGGCCCTAGTGTGACCTGACCGCCACACCGTAGTAATTATCATCGTAAAGTGGACTTTACGAGCCCTTGGGGTTGCACCAAAGGAATGCCTCATTTCCTGTGAAAAACAAACATATATACTGCAAACCTGTTTCTTTGCCACACACCGCCTTTTGGAATCTACGATGCTATTATTAGCATTCATGAGCGTAGACACAGAAAAACTTGGGTGTAAATTTCTCTAGATTTTTACAATTAGAACATATATCAATTATTATAGGGCTAAACTATCACTATAAGTTTTATTTTATTTAACATTGTAGCAATGTTATATTGTTGAATATGTGTAAAAATACTCATTGAAACACCAATTTGACATAATCAGTTGTTGTTGTTGTCACTTGTAATGGTTTCCACAAAAAGGGAAAAAATTTAGTATAGAACTGGCATTACATTAAAGATGGGTTAGATGCTATGCCTTATATCTTTAAACGAGCAATTCTTATATGGGTTTTCGGCTAGCAACTAGCGTCGCAACGTTGGCGAAACGGACTCATTGTGTGAGCTTTCGTTGTTTTTGTGTTTTTATGTTTCTTTACACATGGTTCCCCAACATCCTTTGCTCCCAAGTACCCAACACTTTTGCTAGCCAAGTGCAATACCCTACTTGGTTATGCCGCATTGATGACGGCTAATGAGCCAGAAACATGCATGTCTGCGGTTACCATTCCTACTCGTGGCCTTATTGATCCTTTTTGCGTACATGCCCATTAATTTTCCCCTTTTGTTTATGTTAATACGCGTTTTCTTGGCACTTTGTTTATATATATATATATATATATATATATATATATATATATATATATATATATATATATATATATATACGGAACCATTTTTAATGAAATTTAGTATATAGGGGGTTTCGAGGGCGAAAAATCGATCTAGCTAGGAATCATTTTTAGAAAATGTCATTTTATTCGTGTTTTATCGATAATCAATATTAAGCGAGCAACTGTCTGCATGTATTACCATATGTTCTCGAAAATGGATCTAACGATTTCGTAAAATTTGAAATATAGGTGCACACGGAGGAAAAAAAACGATCTAGCAGGTGCCAAGTCTGGGAAAATTCGTTTTTTCCATTTTTCACATAACATGGTTGTTAGGGTAACATAACCTGTGAAATAATGCATAACTGCTCAGGTAGCACATTCAGCAAAGTATTGGACTAATCCAAGACCCCATCCTCATCAAACAAACACAAACAGGTTAGGTTTATCAAACTTCGCGTATCAAGAATCATTCCAAGAAACCATTAAGGCAAATGATCAGGTTTATGTTCGTCGAATCCGCGCTGCTAAAGTAAGATGTTTGCAAAATTTCACTAACATACGAGCAGAAAGCTCTATGATTTAGATGTTTCACGAACAAAGCTCGGCCATCCAGGTACTATAGAAATTATATGAAGTTTTGGGTAGCTAAAGATAACCATAGTCGCACCAGATTGACTGATGATGAGCGCTCAGTAAAGCCAAAAACTGTAACAACCAACGATAACTATAAAAAAAGTTCACTAGAATACCTTTGCATGAGGGTTAAAGAGGTAACAGAGGCTATGGGCATATCTAAAGACTGATTTTGGTATATATTGACCTAAGAATTAAGCATGCGCGCGCTATTCGCACATTGGGTGCCATGTTTGCAGAATTAGAATTAAAAACAGTGGAACAAGACTAAAACCTGTTAAATCATTGGGTTGCAAACGGTGAATCTGCTCCGAAAAACTTTTTAGGTTAGCCGAAAAGGTAATGGTGTCTGTTTTTTGGGGATAACTAAGAATTTTGGCTTATTGATTACCTTAAAAAAGATAAATCAATTACATAAAACTCTTACACATGATACTTTGACAAGCGAAATACAGAAATTGTAAAACACTGCCTCATGTCAAACAGAAAACAGTACTTTTTTATCAGGACAACTCACCTGTTTACACTTTAGCTATCATCATGTTTAAAATCCGTAAACTGCACTTTGAATTGGTTCACCATACATTATATACTCTACATCTGGTACGCATTGATTTTTTTATCGCTTTTCCTAAAAATTTGACTTTAAAACACAGATGTTCATCGAAGAGGGATAAAGAAAAATTATTATTTTGAAGTTTTCAGAAATTGAAGCAACGCAGGAAAAATTTTTGAAGTGATAACTTCTTATGGGACGGTAACTGATTTTTAGCGTAACGCGTTGAAAAAAGCGTTTCTCATAACGCGTTGTTTATCGTTGTTACACGCAGGCGCAGTGAAACATAATAATAATAATAGAAATAGGCAAATATTAATATTAATAGAAATATCTTTATTTATTTATTTATTGAAGTGATAACTTCTTATGGAAGGGTAAACTGATTTTAGCGTAACGCGTTGAAAAAAGCGTTTATCATAACGCGTTGTTTATCGTTGTTACACACAGGCGCAGTGAAACATAATAATATCATTTCTCTCGCTCTCTCTCTCTCTCTCTTTCTCTCTCTCTCTCTATGCTTTTCCCAATGTAAGTTTTAAGTATATTTGAATTTACCGTGTTATACGGTATTAATCTGTCACTAAATACAATTCATTACTTTTTCTTAATTATTAAATATTTATATCCATTTAATATCATAAAAATTAGGTTATTTTCTATATCTTCGTATATAAAACTAATTTAATCCCTTTTAATTATAATTTAAATTCATAATTTAAACGGTTCGGTCATCCTCGGCATCTATCGTGGCACTTGTAGGAGAAGAAATGGAAATTAAATCAAATAGAAATAGGTAAATATTAATACAAATATCTTTATTTTTTTATTTATTTACTCATTTATTCAAATAATTCGTTCATCTATGATTTAATGTCTTTTAATTATAATTTAAATTCATTCTTAAAATGTTCGGTCATCCTCGGGTATTCTCGTAACAGGTTGTCTAAGAGGAAATGACAGTCTGATTAGCCTAATTTTAGCATAAAAAAGACGTGTTTTGGTGGTTTCATTTGTGATAAATCTTATAAAAATTGATTATAAAGTGTGTTATTAATGTTATTATTGATAATAAGGATAAGAATTTAAGGTCGTTCCACGTAAAGGGTGGTTGTATTGCGAATTACTACGCGACCGATTAGAAATTTCGAACTGTCATAGTAAAAAATTTTTGTATCGTAATAAGTGAAAGTGAAAGAATATAACAAATTAGTTACATAATGACTAAATATAAATTCCCTTTTTTGATAAATCTCCAGAAACACATTATAACTCTTTTAATCATGAAATGCCCTTTGAAACAAAACTTCAAAAATTAAAAACAAAAAACCACCCTTCCAAATTTTCTACAAACCTAGCTGGTCATAAACTCCCAGACCCTTTCGGACATATTTACGTAATCCAGTATCGCGTAGTTCTTAATAACGCGCCAGCTAATTGCACCGTAAAGAAGTCTGGGGGTGGTCTACCCCCTTTAGCCTCCCAGTCAGCCCAGAAAACGACTCACCGACCGCTGTGCTCTTCAGACTTATTAATTAATTAACAATCATGGCGAGATTCTAAGAAGAAAATGCTCCACGCGAAAATGAAAATTAAAACGTCGGCTGAATTGCTGCCATGAATCTTGCGGGCTTTACGAGGGGTGATAAGAAAATCTTTAAGCTTCAAATAATATACATTTTAAGAATTCTTTATTTCTTGCCTTCTTTGGTATTTTATTACTTATACTTTCTAAATCAGTTTACAATTGTATTTTAAGTACTGATACCTTCGGTTTTTAGCTAACATCAAAATCGAATTTTAAGCTATTTGTGGGGTGGAATATTTAATATTAATATATTAATATTAATTTATTAATTACATTATATTCTGACTGTTTTTAACAGCTTATATCTTCGAAACGGTTCTAGATAATAAGATGCGGTTTTCACAGTTAAATTACAAATTACCGTAAGTTTTGTTGTAACACATTTATATAAATGGCATACAACCGGTTTACCCGCTAGAAAAGTGGCGTATTTTCAGAATATTGTAGATGTAATGTTTTAAATGGGAGACCCTGTATATTTAGCAATTTCTTAAAAGACGCATATTTTTACTTTATAATGGTACCTTAAAGTTTAAAATTGGTGCACAGAAAGCGAAGTTAGATAAATTTAAAAAATTACATCTACTGTATTCTGAAAACACGCCATTTTTCTAACAGGAAAACCGAAAGTAGGCCATTTATATAAATGTATCACAACAAAACTTACGGTAATTTTAAACCTCACTGTAAAAACCGCATCTTATTATCTAGAACGGTTTCGAAGATATAAGGTCTTTAAAACAGTCAGAATATAATGAGACACCCTGTATCTCTTCTGATATCTTCGCTCCTATCCCTATCCATCAACGTTTTAATAAATTATCCTTCACAATAGTCTCATTTCTGTCGCTTCCAATATTTGTTTGGGTCTTGAAGCTTCGGATTGTGTTTCTGTTGTCATTATTGGTCGGATTGATCTTTTATGAATCCTATCTTCTGTTTTTCGTTTATGTTTCCATATTGTCACAACTGGGGGGATTTGGGAGAATGTGCCATAATGTTTTGGATGAGGAGTAGCTTACTAAAGGCACTTCCCACCCAGGTCCTGGTTATCTACCCCTGGTTAGTTATCCTACTGAGGGCAGAAAACTAACCAAGGGAAAGATAAGATAAACAACAGGAAACAAACAACAAATATATTAACAATGAAAGAAACAATAACAATAAATAATTAAAATATGAATAACGAACTAAAGACAAAAATCTTAACTAATCTTACCAAATTAAACTACATGGTGGCATGTCACACTTACTCACGAAAATACGTCAAGAGTCACAACGGCCCAGATCCAAGGGTCTGTTTTAGGGACACCCCGAAGGGTGTCTCTTACAGACAACCTCAGACTCCGAACTCCCCGTGTCCGACCTCGACAACTTGCTTTTAAACCCAATTCATATTCTACGTGAGAGTGAGAATAAAAATTAAACTATTTAAACACGTGTCGAGATCTAACGCAATGACTTTGACCTGGTAAAATGTAATAGAAAACAATACAGTAAAATATAAACTAATAAATTAATATGTAGGGCAAAACTGCCCTCTCATCGTATGTGACAATATAAAAACAGCTATAATGCTTTTGTGGCTTATTCTTTCATTTTGATCTCAATATCGGGATAACTGGAAATTTCGATACCGAAATATTTGAACTTCATTTCCTGCGGTATATTTGGTCATCTATTACTATTTTGCATCTGACGGGTGTTTTTAATAGGTTATGCAATAGGCTTTTATAACAGATGTTAAATGTTTTTAATGAGGTGTTGAACTGCTGCACAAGTCTTTGTTTTTTCGGGTTTTAAGATCGCATCATCTCCCATTTTACATCCTTTAAGTTTGCGTACTTTAGTTATTATTTCATCCAGAATGATGTTGGAAGTGGAAATGAGAAATTTCCTTGTCGAATGCCGATGTCGCTACATAATGGTACTGACTCTGTGAGTTCTCCATTTATTTTTGCTTAGATTTGGTTTGACTCGATAATTTTAATCAGGCTGTAAGGAATTTGTCTATCATACAGCAAATGTATAATAATGTAATATTTGGATCTTATCGAAAGCCTTCTGCGAATCTATAAAGCACATGACTTTTGTTTAATTGAAGTCGATGGATTTTTCTGTAATTTGTAGTATTACAAAAACAGCATCCGTGCAAGACCTTCCCGATCTAAATCCTTGTTGTTCATCTGAGAAGAATATTTTACTGTTTATTTTATGTGTGCTAAACTTTTGTTATGAACTTTAGGGTAGGTAAGGCTAAATAAATTTATAGCTCGTTTTTTTTCTTTTGTAACATAAGTATTCTGGTGCTAATCCGCCATTTCTCTGGAATTAGATAGTGTTCCAGAATTAGTTTTATTAATAACTAGCAGCCCGCCCCGGCTTTGCACGGGGATTAAAGAAAAATAACAAAAGCCATTAAATTTATTGGGTCAACGCTTCCCTGTAAACAATATTACATGTTTTTTTATTTTCTGGCAGCAAAATAAATTGATTTTCGGGTGCTCCGACCCGCCTTAGGCGGTTGGCCATGAGGAAAACCGATCCCTACTATTTGGAAGGTTTGACCTTGAGACTTATTATTAGTAAAAGCGAAAGATGTTTTGATAGGAAATTGAAGCGGTTTAAATGGATTTGGTAGATCAGTTGGGATCATCGGTATCCTCAGTGTATGAGCTAGTTGACCAGCTGGTGGTTCAGTTATATTGGTTGCCACAACTTAATTGTCCTTTAATTCCTTTATAAGTCGCCTCGTCCCATTGCACATGCTAAATTTGTGATATCTGTCGTGATTATGATATAAGATATAAGTTATTTTGATAAGGATTAATACCAAGATAAAAACTTTTAAAAAATTAAAAATTAGTTATTGTGACGTAACTATAACAGTTAGACATAAGCTGTCGCGGCATTTTTTGTAGATATTTATATATTCTTTAAAATCGTAGTACATTATTTTATTCTATAATCAATAGTATTCTCAGCGCACGCGATGAAAGGATTTTAAGGTCATTTTTGGTTACATTAATGGCATTTTAGTGAGGATCTCTAATTGTTTTTAAAATGAAACATAGCCTATGTCACTCGGGAATAGTGTAGCTTGCCAACGGTGAAAGAATTTTTAAAATCGGTCCAGTAGTTTCGGAGCCTATTCATTTCAAACAAACAAACAAACAAACAAACAAACAAACAAAAAATCAAACCTTTCCTCTTTATAATATTAGTATAGATGTTGTAACGAGTGATCTCAATATTTTTCCTTGCTTTGACTGTTTATCAGATGTTTCTAACATGATTAAATCTTCTTCTATCTGGTATCCTTTTATTGTAGGTATGTATTTCAGAAACTCTAATAAGGATACTGATTCTTGCTGATTTTTTTTTCTTCTAGTAGTTGCTCAACTGCCGCTAAATTTATTTAATTTTATGATGTTATCTAAACCTTAATTTTTTATTTAATTTCTTTACTTGGTTCCTTTAAAATTTACCTTTCCGTTTTTTACTACCTGACTATATCAACTTACATGTTTTTTATTTTTAAAGACGCATCTAATATTTTTGCTTAACTAATTTTTTAGAATTAACCTTTAAATTATACCAATTATTGTCTTGGATATCAGTTATTATCTCTAGGTGCTGTTAGCAAGCTCAAAAAGAAGCAGTGATCACTTTTCGTTATTTTACAATCCAACATTATACGTTATTTATTAAAGGAAATTTAATTCTTTGAGTGAAGGTTAAAACAGATTAATTCAAAATCTCGTTAACTTTTTTTCTTTTCTTACATATTTATCAAAATTATTTATATTCCGAACACAAAAATCAAACATTTTGTGCCACGATACGCAGGTGAATAAAATCACCCTCGAACTAATCAATGTTTCAGGATTAGGAAGTTTTCTGAGCAATATTCTAGGGCGTCTAATTAAGAAATCGTAAGGTAAGGAAAGTCGGGATTCTTATTATTTACCGCCAACGCGCCGCGACTTCCTGTTTAGTTATTCATTCGTTTTTAGAGGATCAATTATAAGGGGAGGAGACTAATTTATTAAAAATCCTTAAATTGAACCAATCTATGTGAGCAAACTAGACACGACATGTTTAATAGACAACAAACTATAAGATATAAGCTCATATTTATTAAAACGCCATTAAGTGGAAAATGTAGTCTTCTGCCAAGAGAAACTGGCAACTTAATCATCAATACATAGTATAAAACAAAGTTGCTTTTTCTGTCCCTATTTCCATTTGTATGCTTAAATCTTTAAAACTACCCAACGGATTTTAATGCGGTTTTTTTAATAGATAGAGTGATTCAAGAGGAAGGTTTATATCTATAATAACATTCATTAAGTAGTGGAGAAATACTGTTATTTTTGAGGTTTCTAATGTGATGTCGTTAATTATCAATTTTTTTCCGCTTACATTGCAAACGCAGTCTGAACCCTACGAGATTTATCAAAATAATGTACTAATTATTTGTACACATTGAAAAGGTCTACAGAAAACTCCGCGATGGTATATGTCTATCTCTTATGGATATCCCACAATAACATTGTCATTTACCTTTTTCGACAAATAATGGCTAATTTTCGAAGCGATTTTAACCAATACAGCATTAATCCTTATCCAATTAAATAGCTTAAATACATTGTTGATTTAATATATCTATATGGTCCTTTACAGCACAAGATTTAAATGAATATTTTCGAAGATATTGCAGATTTAAAATTGCGGGACGTAGCGCTTGCGGTGGTACTGGCCGGCAGGGGCGGCGGCAACGGAGGCCGCGATTTTCATTATAGCACTTTGAATTTTGCAGCGATCGGACGCGTTTATTACGAAATTAATCATTATGTTATGACGCTACCCTAAGGTGGCGCAGTTGAGATGTTATAAATTTACACCTGTAATTCTTACATAATTAAGTACTATGACGCCATTGTAAGTTGCGCAGTTGATATCTCATATATTTAAAAGAGCAAAACTTACTTACCTAAGAACTATGACGCCACCGTTAGGTGGCGCAGTTAATATATAATATACCTAACCGATAAATTACAAAGTAGGTAGGTACTACAAATAATAGTAATAACTGGTAACTAACGAGAAAATATGATAAAAAATACAAAAAATTAATCGTCAAAATAAAAAAAAATGGAAAAAACATTAGTGTTAGGCGATGCGAAGTTCACCGGGTCCGCTAGCTATATATAATTATAACTTAATTATATATTGAATGTCAACAACAAAATAAACTCAAAGTCTCGTACCACACAAATTATTTTATTGTATTAGAAGCAGGTATAAAATTGACATCTAGTTTCGACCAACAAACGTCATCATCAGGTCAAATGCAAAAAAGTAATAATAATACAATTGTATAAAAAAAATTTCCATTAAAAGTAGCTTAGGTGGTAAAACCGGTTATATCTTCCACACAAAATGTCCTGCGCTATTTGAAACAGTGTGTAAAAATGAGAAAACAACAAGATAGTAGGTAATAACTAATTAGTAGTAAACAGACAAAATATAGTGGTACGGAAAAGTAACGAGCTGAGGAATTTTTATTTTTATTTTATAAATTAAAAACTTAAAAAACTGAAATCTTTAAGCAATGAGCTACGGCGTCAACATTTCGTTGGTGATAAATAAGCCAAACATAGGATGGAGATTATGGTCAAAAAATTATAAAAAGTCAAATAAGTGCACCATAAGTAAGGGTAACAAAACCCAGAAGATCACCGAAAAAAAAGTGAATTCATGGTGTACGTAAGAAACAATGTGACTGACCTGTTTATGGAACCAGATGAAAGTAAAAACATGTGGGGGATACGTCTCCGGAAAAGAAATGGATCTGGAATCACCAAATATAATAAAAGTATTTTCGTGGCAGCGTAGAAAAACGTAAAAAGGAAGCAGTGATGTCTGTTGGCAAAACCGACACCAGAGGCTTGTGAAAAGACAAGCTTCAAAAAGGTTGACCATGGGGCCGTAGGCTGTACAAGACTTCATCATTATCTGAGAAATCCGTTCCAGAGGTGAAATTGTCCATAACACAACACTAACACCAAAAAATCGTTGGATAACTTGGATGTTAACAGATTTATTTCTTAAAAACACTAGGAAGTTGGCAGATGAAAGGTACGTCAACGATGGTGGCTACACAACAATTTTACAATAAAATAATTTGTGTGGTACGAGACTTTGAGTTCTCTTTGGTATTACCATTTGACCACATTTGAGAAATGGATGATATTTTCTCTACAAAAAAAAAGTTATTGTGTAAAATGTTCATGTTTTTCAATATTAGAATTGATAAACGATTCAGATAAAACGTGATCTAAAAAAAGCGATGTTTCAATAATAAAGAACAAAAAAGAGACAGAGGAAAGGCAATTAGCTTTTAAAATACTAACAAATTTTCGTAATTTCTATAGTCTTTTGTTTAACTCTAACAGATGAAATGTACTATTATACTTATATTGATATCTTTACACACGTAATACAAATCATAACATGGAGATAGAAGTTTCACAATGGTACCTAAGGATATTTTAACCACCTATCAGATTCAACTCAACATTATATAAATTATTCCTACTATAAATGATTTCCAGATAATATTTAGTATTAAACTAAACCAAATCCAAAGATCAATATGCGTCTTGATAACAGGAGCCAAGAAAAGTAGTGGAAGTGCTATCTGATCCCACTCGTCTTTACCTTTATCTTAAAAAGTAACTTTAATGGCTATGGTAAGCTTTTACACTATTGGTTTTTAACCAACTAAAGGAGTAGAGTTATACAACGGTCTTTTATTGAAAGAATCTCTAAACGCGATACTACTTCTACGAATATGAGTCCTGTCGCACCAAAAATTTGTCTTTGACAAATTCTTCAGTATATTAACTAATAAACAGCATAACCCAATGTGGTGTAGGATGTGATATATAAGTAAAGCAAATACATTATTTAAGTCTGTACTACCAAGCATAGCCATCGCTACAAAAGAATTGATCAACAGGAACATTACAGACAGGTGCATGTATACATATTTTTCTACGCCCATGACTGTAAACGTCAAAAATCGCACTGTAGACATTCCGTGTAAGTGACATTTAACAATAACATGCACGTAATGAGATCTCATAACATACATGTGCGTTTAGATAAGAAAACTTAAATTTCTTTGTTTAATCAAATTGCAAAAAAAAATTTATGCACGTACTACTTTATTTGGTCTATTTACAAACTTTTAGTCAATTTAAAAACATAAATATATAATAGTTTTCATTAAAAAATAAAATAAAAATAAAACAGATATAGGCAACATACATTACATTTTAAATTATTATTTAATCTAGGATGTTACTTATTGTCACTACTTTTATAAATGTTATTTTAAACGGCAAATTTCGTCATATATTTTTTAAGAGATGTCAAATATTTAGAATTAAAATTAAAATATTGAGTCGTAGAAAAAGCATAGTACGTAACTCGAGTGGTAAGACGTATTACGTACTCGTGTAATTACGCACTCGCCGCTACGCGGCTTCGTGCGTAACTTTTCCACTCGTACGTAATATCCTATTTACCACTCTTGATACGTAATATACTATTACAGATACTTTGCAAAAGCTTTCAATAGACAAGGATTAGGACGAGAAGTTTACCAACTCCCATTTGAAGTTGCCCAGAAGAACAGATTTGTGATTTTTTGTAACTCAATCTCTGGCAATCACTACAAAAAAGCATTGAAACAATATTTTTTGAATTCATTAAAGAGATATCCTGGATCTGTGTGGCCACGTAAAGAGTGCTAGTTACTTTGTTAAAGCTACAGAACAAATATCAAGAAAGTTTATAAGAAAAGAAAAGAAAATACCTCTCTGAGAAGGAGCGTTAAACATCAAAACAGAAATCAATATCCTGTGATTTAACACAACGACAAAGAAGAGATCAAAAGGTCTTAAGGAAACACCTTGCTCTCCAACGGCAGGATAAAACCAACAAGTCGTACATAAAAGGCAATCGACTTTAGCTTAACAACAAAGATTATACTGTAGTCGAGCTGCTAGCTTTTGATGCTACTATGTAGTAAGTCTAAACCAAGTAGCCTCCCAGGATTCCCTACATCCGCACAAGCAAAAGACAGCAAGAAGATTATTAAAACTTTTTTAGAAAAGTTATAAGGTAAACCAAAGATATTAAGGTCAGCATATGTATCTGAATACAAACAAAACTAAATTTACAATAAATATTAGTTTGTATTTATAAATGTATCTGTGTTTGTATACCTATACCTCTATATAAAAAAAATATGGAATATGAGAATGAGTGTCTCTTAATAGGTGTGGTAAGCCCCATAAAACCTGTACATAGTTCTAGTGTACATTGCATCTAATACGTGTCTATGACGAGTCGCGCCATGGACAGAAGACCTAACAATAACCAATATACAAGCAAAAGAGACTTTTATAAAGATGAAATGCAGAAAAATCAATCTAGCAGCAAAGGTTTCTGGAAGGTGGTTGATGATTATACAAATAACTGTAAAAAAAACTCCAATCAATAAAAGTAAAGAACAAGAGAAAAACAACTAAGTACTTTTAAAAAATAGAGCAAACACTAGCTTTAAAAACCATTCCTACTGATACTTCAACAAATGAAAAACGGATTAATTCTATCTACTATAGCACAAACGATCCCGGCAAAGTCAAACAAGTTATATCTGCACTAAAAATGACCAATCGACGGCAACTAGACGGCATAACGAATAAAATGTTAAAGGTAACTATTGATTATATATAGCGAAACCTATTGCTCATATTACTAAAATATAAAGATATTAAAGTCGGTAGTCGATAATATTGGTCTCTGATTTATGTTGATTTTAAGTGATTTAAACTGTAGTAAAAATTGTGTCCACAACTCCAAGTTCTGTATATAGTCATCATCTATCGATGTGAGTAATCTTTTTCTCAAATATATCAATATAAATAGTCTTTGGAGTGCATTTTGTATTTCTTAAAGTGAGAAATTAATCTATTTAAAGAGGTAAAAAGTTGTTTACGTTTTTACTAGTATGTCCACTTTCTCATTGTTAAGAACCAGTGGCGGAGATAGATTAATTAATTATGGGAGATTCCACAAAATGTTTTAAATGTAAGAACAATAAAAATGAAGGTTTGGTAGGATGTGAAGGAATTTGTTCTAAATGGTTCCATTATTCTTGTATCGGTCTATCTAGTGCGGAGTTTGCTTTGTTATCCAAAAGCAAAAACTTATTTTTTTTATGCGACGTATGCAAAAGAAAATGTGAAATTCTCGAAAAAGTTAATGTTAAAGAGACCAATGATCAATTATGCTCTATAAATCAATCTCTTACTTATGTTAAAGAATTACTTGAAGAAAGAATTGAAAAGAAAATTATTGAACTCTCTGCATTCAAAAAGGAAATTATAGACGAATTGAGTCAAAAGATTATATTGCAACATCAATCAAGTGCTTCTATATCTCCTCAGACCAACAATAACCAGAATGCTACAAGTTCGTATTCTCAAGCTTTACAAAAGCAACCATCTTACATTATTAAGCCCAAAACTAAACAAGATTCTGCAGCTACTAAAAGTGATATGATTAAGAATATTAACCCGATTGAGTCTGAAATTAATTTAAGCAAAGTTATCCAAGTTAAGGACGGTGGATTGGTAGTCAGCTGTCAAGAAACTCAGGATTGCAACAAGTTTGTCAAACTGGCAAATGAAAAACTTTCAGATAACTATACCATACGAGAAGTTCCAGTATTAAATCCACGCATCAAAATTGTAGGAATGTCCAGGAAACTATCAGATGAAGACCTTATAAAGTCATTAAAGATCCAAAACAAAGATGTCATTTCTGGCGACATGAAGTGTATTTCTTTCTTTCCTTTGAAGAAAAATAATAAACTTTTTCAAGCAATCATTCAATGTGATATTTCTAGCTACAAGAAAGTAATGCAACAAGGAAAATTATTTGTAGGGTATGACTATTGTGATGTATATGATGCAATTGATTTAAGGCGATGTTTTAAATGTTCTGGATATCACCACTCTGCAAACAAGTGTAAGTCAACTATTGTGATTTGTCCTATTTGTGCCCAAAACCATGAATTAAATCAATGTCCCAAAACAAGTCAATATTGTATTAACTGTCATAATTATAATAAAACTTCAAATAATCCAATATCTGCTAATCACTCATCTCTGAGTATTAGGGATTGTGCTGTCTATAAAGAATCTTTAGATAAATTTAAATCAAATATATTGTCTCCAATCTAGCAATTATCGTCAAATGTAGTCCCCAAATTGTCTCATATTCCGGTAATTAATTGTTATTATCAAAACGTAACAGGTATAAGGACTAAAACTAAAGATCTTTATATTAATTCTACTATTTCATGTGAATATGATATATTAGCTCTGACCGAGACTTGGCTCAACGATTCGTTTAATGACTGCGAAGTAATTGATTCAACGAGATATGACATTTTTAGATCGGATAGACGCTATTCTTTGAC
Source organism: Altica lythri (assembly GCA_964028335.1). NCBI lineage: Eukaryota > Metazoa > Arthropoda > Insecta > Coleoptera > Chrysomelidae > Altica > Altica lythri. The sequence goes on along the minus strand of OZ034804.1, from coordinate 11,514,751 downwards.
GAACAATACGAGAGGAGGAGGTTCTCTTTTAGCTGTAAAAAAGACATTATCTGCATCAATGAATGATTTAAGCTGTTGCAATTTTGTAAAAGATCTGTTTAATATCGATATAATTTCAGTAAGTATAAAGTACAAAAATATATACTTGTACATTTTGAACATGTATATACCTCCCAATACATCAAACGAAGAATTTGACATACTTCTAGATGGAATTGAAACATTACATCAATTGTATGATAACAAGTTGCTAATACTAGGTGATTTTAACATATCAGAATATGCTTCGTATAAATTCGATTCACAGTTAAATCCAACTAGAAAACTTTTATCCTTAAATAATTTTCAAAATTTTTTTGGCCTATTTCAATTCAATGAAATTAAAAATCATTTTAATCGCATACTAGATCTCGTTTTATCCAATATACAGGGTTGTAAAGTAGAAAAAGCAACTGATGCAATTCTACCAGCTTATCTCCATCATCCCGCCCTTATCATTGAGTTGCCTTTTCAGCGTCGAAAAAATCTTATCCCGACCGCTTCAACAGGATTTAATTTTAAAAAAGCAGATTTTCCAAATCTTTATAGAGCATTACTTGAGTCAGACTGGTCTTTTCTCAATTGTTATTCTGATGTAGATGAAGCCCTAAAGGTATTTTATGATCATATGAATAATATATTTACTCAGTATGTTCCAAAAAAGAAGCCCACTAACAAACATTATCCTCCTTGGTTTAATTCTGAAATAATTAAAAGCCTCAAATTAAAAAATACTGCTTGGAAAAAATTTAAACGTACTAAAGATCATTCAGATTATTTAATATATAGTAAATTAAGAAGTGACATCAAAAACAAGACTAAATTAATATACTACAATTATGCGAGATGTTCCGAAGAAAATATTAAGGCAAATATGAAATCGTTCTGGTCTTTTATAAATTTCACAAAGGGTGATTTGTCAATGATACCTAATAATATGAACATCGACAACCACCAATTAAATGATCCAAAGGATATAGTAGATGCGTTTGCAACCTTTTTCTCAGGAAATTACACGCCAACTGATAATACTTATACATATTCCCTTAATAATTGTAATTATTATAATACGGTTAATATTACTCAAACAACTGAAGCTGAGGTGCTTACTGCTATAAGAAAATTGAAACCTAAACCAACAAGTGGACCGGACAATATCCCGGCCTACCTGGTGAAGGATTGTGCACAGGTATTTTGTAAACCACTTACTATTATTTTCAACCTCATTATTAGAGGGCAACAGTTTCCTAAAAGCTGGAAGTCGGCTAGAGTTAGTCCTATTTTTAAAAACGGCAGCAAAAATGATATAACAAATTATCGCCCGGTCACAATTCTAAATAATTTTTCTAAAGTCTTTGAAATACTTGTGCATTCTCATCTCTCATTTCAGTTTCGTCATATCATTTCACCAACTCAACATGGTTTTATGGCTGGTCGCTCTACTGTAACCAATTTAGTATGTTTAACACAGTATATTTCTGAAGTACTGGATAGAAGAAGTCAGGTTGATGTCATCTACACTGACTTCTCTAAAGCATTCGACAAAATTGACCACAATCTGTTATTAAGTAAACTTGCATCTCTAGGATTTCACAGTTCTTTTCTGAATCTCTTGCAATCCTATTTAACAGATCGTTATCTTTACGTGCAGTGCCTAGGTTATAAATCAAGGAGTTTTAAACAAACATCCGGCGTTCCACAGGGCTCAGTCTTGGGTCCATTGTTGTTTCTACTTTTTATTAATGATATTGTTTGTATTCTGGACGTTGAAAAATTAGTGTTTGCTGATGATCTCAAATTTTATTATGAAATTTCTACTAAAAATGATTGTTTATTACTTCAAGAGAACCTCAATCGTCTAAATGAATGGTGCATTAAAAATAAATTGCTATTAAATGTTAAAAAGTGTAATGTAATGACTTTTAACAGGAAAGACTCGGCAATACTTTATAATTATAATTTGCAAAACACTACAATAAATCGACCAGAAGTAATTAAAGATCTTGGTGTCACTTTTGATCCAAAGTTGACATTCACACCTCACATAGAAAAAACAACTGCTTCAGCTAATAAAATTTTAGGGTTTATTATAAGGAATATGAGATTATTTAATGATTTCTCAACAATGAAAATACTTTTTTCATCATTAGTTTTGTCAAAATTAGAATATGCTAATATTGTATGGAGTCCAATATATTTGAATCATATTGCTGAGTTAGAAAGAGTTCAACGTAAATTCTTTAAGTCAGCTTGCTTTGCAATTGACGGTACCTACCCTATAAGAGGAACTGATCACAGTTATTTTCTTGACCGTTTTCAAACATGTAGTCTTTTAAAAAGAAGAGCAATGCATTCAATAATATTTTTGTATAAAATTTTAAATAATAAAGTGGATTGTATATCACTTTTGGGAATGATAAATTTTTACATTCCAAGAGTCAATACTAGGAGAAACCAACTACTCTATCAGCAGGCGCACAGAACAAACATATTAAAAGCATCGCCTTTATTTCAAATGATCCAGAACTATTCCAGCATTGAAAATGAAATAGACATTCTTAACTGCTCTGTTGTATCTATTAAAAATATTTTCTTAGCGAATTAATAACTTGTCAACTGTGGAAGGGGAAATGGATACATCCTTTTTTTTCTTATACCAGAAGTTTTTTTTTCAGGATGCGTCAATTTCTCTCTTTACAATTATTTAAAGTTATATGTATCTGTTTTTTTTTTTTTTTTTTTGTTAAATATTGTTATACTTTATGTTCTACCTTATCCTGTAATTAGGGGCAACCCTGTTGGATATTGTAATAAAATAAATAAATAAATAAATAAAATTATACTGGCGCTAAAGGTATTCAAGGTTATCCCTGTTATTAAAAAAGGGAATAGAGCCGAACTCAGTAATTATCACCCAATCTTTCTACTATCCTCGATCTCAAAAATATTTGAAAAAATCAATAAAGAACGTCTTCTATGTTTTTTAAATAAAAATAAATTTATATAGAACCCACAATTTGGGTTTTGGGAGGAAAAATCATCGAATAATGCGCTCACTAAAGTAACTTCCTATATTTATAAAGCTATTCATAATGAAAGGGCTCGGAATTTTTCATTGCCTATCAAAAGCCTTCGTATCGGTTTTTCATAGCTTAATGCTAGAGAAACTAGATCCAGCATAAATACGGAGAAAAGCATTGAATCTCTTTAAATATTATTTAAGGAACAGAGCCGGCAAGTAAAAATAAATTATGTACAAAGTGATCCAAAAACAATCACTGTCAAAAAGATTCGAAATGGTGCTTACAACGCAAGAATCAAACTTTCTGCCCATGTAGTGTATACTATTTTTCTTCGTACTATGCCAAAAGTACGAAGGAAATTGCCTTCTGTGTTAAAAGATATTGATGCCTGCCCTGACATTTGCAGTGTCAGTGACAGTGACATCAGTGCAGGAATAATTTCTTTCGGCCCGCTGTCTGCGCAACATTATCGCGGCATAAAAGTTAGGCTTTCTGCCGTAATATTGAAGCTGCAACGACAAACTTTCGGCATAGTACAAAGAAAAAAACATTTATTATTGAGTATTATTTCCGCTCATACGGGAATGGACGATCAAATGGACCTAGTTTGTTAATGGTTGCCAATCAATTTCGGGAAGAGTTTCAGAAGCCTAATAAGGACTTGTTAAGAGTCGTTGTAAAATTTCGACGAACAGGAAGCGTTCTAACTCAACGCAAAAGCTGTACTGGTCGTCCAATTACCGTGACAACAAATGCGAATCAAGGAAGGCTATTTCAACAGGTGTTGGAATCACCAAAAAGAAGTCTCCGCAGAACATCTCTAAAGATGAATTTGGGTGAAACGTCTACCCGAAGAATGTTTAAGAAGATTGCTGGTTTTCCCTATAAAATACAGATTGGCAACACTTGACAAGACAAGACAAGAAATCAAGAGTTGTTTATTGTGCTTCAGTCTTGGCAATGGTTTATGAACAACCCCTATTTTTTTCTAATGTGTGATTTACAGACGAATGTCACATCCATCTGAATGGATTTATCAATCGACAGACCAATCGTTTTCTTGGTTTTGAACGACCAGACATTATTGTAGAGAAACCTCTTCATAGTGACCGTGTAACGATTTGGTGCGCAGTGTCAGGTAATTGATTATTGGGCCCTTACTTCGTGGAAGACGAGCATAGAAGACCCGTTACACTAAATCAAGTGCGATATAGAGAACAAATTTTGACACCATTTTTTTTTGATCTCAGACAATTCTGTCGTGCCAGAAACATACAGTTAAATACCCAATGGTTCCAACAGGATGTGGCTACTTGTTATACTACGACAGCATCCTTAGATCTGATTTGAGAAAATTTTAAAGACCGCGTAATTTCCCGTAACAGGAATTTTCCTTACCCTTCTCATTCACCTGATCTAACAACTCCTAATGCTTACGTATGGGGTATGCTGAAACAAGCCATTTTTACAGAAAACCCACCCCACCGGCAACTATTAATGAAATCCGTGAAAAATTTTTGACCTTTTTCAGAAGAATGCAGCAGCCTATTTTTAATAACATGCTAAGCAATCTTGTTAAGCGTTATGAGTACTGCTTGTAACGCAATGGCGAGCACTTTGAACACATTTTGTATAGAAGCAAAACTTAAAATTCGCATTATTTGACATTTTGTTATTTAATTTTTCATGTTTAATAAAGCTTTAGTTTTTCAGTGTCGTTTGTTTTGGCGCATACTGTACTTTTCAGAAATACTAGGTACCTACTTAGCCAAATTTATCACATGCATACAACACAAGAGCGCTTGCAACTAAATAAGTTGTAATTCCTAAAATCAATGAATCCATTGGACAAAAAACCTTCAGATATATAGGATAACCAATTTATAATAAACTAGAATTAAAAAATAAGAAATTGGTTAGTGGAAAATAGGAACTTAATCTATAATCATTGATCAAAATTTTTATTAATTCTTGTTTAAACTGATTCATATGTATACATCATTCAAAGCTTATTTATATTAAAGTAGGCCTTGTTAGGGTGTTGAATATCGCCCTGTATATTTAATATTTCAGTTGTAAATTCACTGTTGTCACGTCCTCAATAAAATCATAATGTTACTGACAATAAATAAAATAACAATTTTGTACTCCATTTCAGCGCCATCAAATCATTAAAACTTAGTACTTTCACAAAAAAAAGGAATCGTCAATTTAAAAAAATATATTTAGATATAATGAACGCATTTACAAAATAATAGTAATTAAATGAAAGCAAACAATAAAAACATTTACAAAAAAGTTTTCATTTGCAATTTAGAACAAATTTTCTATGTCTATATAACGGTATTATAAAATAAGTTTTACAACAACCATTTAAATTGGACCAGCTATAAATGACAAAATACAAAATGTTTCATTTTGTCGATAAGTATTACAAATAGTTCACTTCTACGGTAAGAGAAACTCGCACGCATGTGACAGTTGATCGCATGTCCGACTTACAATTACCTATACATGGGTACCTACATATCTGTATTTATACGTAAAGAAGAAGTAAAAGCAAAGTTTTCGTCAGTCAGTCCCAGGAATGCCAAGTTATTCAACATCTTACAGAAAATTATTACTCTGGTTTAACATACATAGACAATCACGTCTATCCTATACTTTATACTTTATATAATTATATATTTAACAGTTTGGTTACTTTAACTTTAGTATCAGTTAATGGTTCAACAAAATTGACGAATTATTAAAAAACTAACCTAAGAAAGATATGTCGCACCGGAAAAAGTCAAGAGACTTTACTGTTTCACCTCAAACAATTTTATATACACTACCCATAATTTGGAGTCACATAGGGCGTACGTTTTGTTTTTATTTTTTTTTAATGGTATGGGGACAATGAGGGCAACCTCAGTCATCTGTCCGTGTTTTTTTTGGTAAAAAACAAAAATTGCAACATCTGGAGGCAGAGATGACGTGAATTTTTTTAGTAGTGGATTACGCCTATGGACAATTTAAAAAAAAAACAAAACCCGGCACCAAATTCATTGTACCATTTAAAATATATTTTTTAATTTTTTCTTAATTATAAAAATGGTATTTTCTATTAAAATTCAGCTCGATTCAAGATGTCGAAGAAAACAAAAAAACCTTTAACTGGCAAAAAGCTAAAAAAAACAATTCGGAATTCAGTAGCAAAATAGTACATTACGTAACGAGTGCGGAAAGCAGGTGATCCCATCACGAGTGCGTTTGTTGCGTGAGCCGAAGGCGAACGCGATAAAAAGCACGAGTGATGGGATTACCTGCTCACCGCACGAGTTGCGTATTCTATTTTTCATCACTCCGTGAGGAAAGCTCTTGAATTTGTCTAAAATAAAAGGAAAGAAAGATAATAAAAGTAGTATTAGGTATGATCCGCCTGCACCGCGAAGGCGCTGAAGGAGGGTTGGGGGAGGCGGATACCCCCCATTAAAAAAAAAATTTTTAGAGTTAAGAAATTATAACATTTTTATAAAAAAAAACACTTTTTTATTACAAAATTATGTATAGTTATAAATCTTTGTTAAATACGTTAAATGTAATATTTGAACAGTTGCTTAATTCCATAGACATATTTTTTTTATTCAACTTAAGTATATTAGATAATAATTGAGATTCAACAAAATCTTATAATAAAACGTTTAATTGATTATATCGTGGTGCCTTTACTACTGCGTTATCAGATGCAAAACTATTAGAAAATTCATCCTCAATTTCTCTTAATTCACTTTCTATCTCATTAATTTTTGTAATAACGGAGGAAATCTGTTTACAGACATACAGACGGACGAACACGCAGATAAAACGATTTCTACGTTTTCACTATTTCATGTTGGGGTAAAAACAAAATATGCTGTATTTAAAAAAATATTTTTGCAGACTAAAAATAGCAGCGATATTAATGTTTCACATAAAGGTAGACAAGAATTATTTTATAATCGCCGATAATAAATATATTTTTGACGCGGTACATATATTAAAGATTATTCTTATTATTCTTTAATAATACAAATATTGTATTTTAAGAAAATGTTTTGTTCGAGCACGTTGATTCTATCTCGGGATAGTTTTTCAAGTGATGCATTGGCCATGTCTGGATGAATTTTTCGATACTAGATGAGATCTTTTATTAGTTGTAGGTAAGTCTGAATTTGGTGCTTTTATAGCGTTTGGAGAACTGAACCATATTTTACATAAAAAATATCACAATGAAAACACATATTTTACGGAGAATATCCTCTGCCCCTGCTGATACTCTGAATTGCTTACGAAATAAATATATTTTTAAACAATAAAGAACTTTTGAGAGCCTTCTTGCAAGGCACCAAGAGCTTTAAATGTTACATCTTGACTGTTAGCACCACCCATGATGGTTTTAAATGAAAAACAGAAAAAGAAATAAGAGAGAAAGAAAATTATAATAAATGTTGTCAGTTAATGTAATTCTTCGAGCAGTAATAGAGATGTATAAAGAATACTCTAATCAGTGAATAAAATTTTCAATTTCGTTATGTTTAACTATAATTTAAAAAAATGTTTATCAAAAATATCCCACATAAATTTAAGGAACATTTTTATTAGTGTATCACTTAAACACTTTTTTGTGAGAATAAATTCTTTTGAGTAAGATCTATTTCAAATAATATTTACTGACAAGAAATTGGGGCTGAGAGCCTTTTTATCTCAGTTGTGATTAGGTATTATCCTCTCAAAGTCTCCCCTCGTGTTTATTTTCAGTTTTTACCGCTTAGTGTCTCGTGACATCTTAACCTTTTTTTGTGCCGCGATTTCTTGACAGCGTCTTTATTGTCTTTTTTTTTTAAACTAGCACCTGCTTAAGTTTTATTTTTAACGGCATATTTGATATATACAATCTTGTCTTCCATTTTATAGGAATGCTTAATGGGACATTATTGTCTATTTTGGTTATCCCTATCCTTACTAATATTATAAATGTGAATGTAAGTTTTTTTGTTACGCTTTCACGCGAAAACTACTCAACCGATCATCATGAAACTTTGTACACATATTCTTGGAGGTATTAAAAGTAACATAGGATACTTTTTATTTAAAAAAAAATATTTTTTATTTTTACGAAAAATAAAAAAATTGTTTGTCAAAAAATCTCAAAAAGACAATGGAAAATACTAAAAAAAAAACAGAAAAAATAAAACCAAAAATACCTTTTTAAATTAAATAATATAACGCCACCGTAAGGTGGCGTAGTTAATATCGCATATATTTAAACGAGTAATTACTACTAAATCAACTACTATGACGCCTAACTAAAAGAAAATAGAAAAAACTAAAAAAACAGAAAAAATGCAGAAAGAATAAAGCCAAAAAATATCTTTTTAAATTAAATAATATAACGCCACCGTAAGGTGGGGTAGTTAATATCTCATATATTTAAACGAGTAATTACTACTAAATTTACTACTATGACGCCACCGTAAGGTGGCGCAGTTATTATCTCACATATTTAAACGAGAAATTCTTACTAAATTAAGTACTATAAAGCCAGTATATATCTAATATATTTAATCGATAAATTATAAAATACAACGAAAAAATAGTATAAACCTGATAACGAGAAAATATAATATAACAAAAAAAAATCATTAAAAACAAAAAATAAAAATTCGAAAAAACGAAAAATGAAAAAAAGTCATGACAGTATTATGCGGTACGAAGTCCGCCGGGACAGCTAGTCATATAATAATTATAACCTTTATTTACATCCACAGTAACAAAATACAAAAAAAGCACATATAAAATTACAGGTACAGATCTAGAACATGTAAATAATGCCACGTAGGTTATAATAACGTGTCTGTGGCTGATATCCACATTTCTCCACATATTTATTTATTTAACTCATATAAAAACAATGAATTACGGATAAATATAAACGATTCAACGTTTATTTATATCTAGCAGGTTGTTTTTTTATTTATTCACGTTGGTATTGATTTTGGTCATGTTGGTGTTTGAAAGTTACCAAGTCACTGCAAGTCACAAACTGACAAACTTGACAACAAATATCATAAATATAATGCATTAAAAAAATTAATACGCCGGAAAAAAATTGTGTAGAGACAAAAAAATGAATACAAAGATGATATTACATGTTTAGAAAAGACCAGAAAATTTCAGAAAAAGGATTTAAGATCTCTTAGGTTTTTAATGTAAGTACTAATTCTGTTTCTATACAAGATTATTCCAATGTTTTCATCAGCAAATAGTTCCAAACATTTTTAATTTCATTAATAGTTGTATATGAAGTAATTTGTTACATTAAATACACTTTTACATTCTTATACATTCAAATTACTTATAATTTATTAAACATACCTAACCTCAATATTCTCCTGACAGTCATTATTTTACAATGTTGCCAGATTACACACGTTTTAAAAATAAAATATTTTCATTAATTTTTTTAATAACAATGATCCATAATGATAATTAAAATTTAATTTGATAGGACATGGACGAATCGATGTTTTATTCATTAATCTATGACCAATCAAATATCATTTAAATTTTAATTTATTTCATTTTTTAAATATTTCTTGTTTTTTTAGGTTAGTGTTAAATGTAAACGAAAAATCTTAAAAAAAGATTTAGTTAATGGTAAAGAAGCGGCAAATAAAAGGAAGAAAGATAAAGCAGATACATTTAAGAACTTCATTTAAAAAAAATTGTAGCGGCAGATTTGGACGTACAATTACAAAAACGAATATTTTACTTCAAATAAACTTTTGACTGACGCAAAACAAAACTGAGATTTAAACGGTGAACTAACTTATTTATACAAAATTAATGATATATAAACATAAAAACGTGAACTGACGACAAATTTTAAGTGAGCGAAGACATAGCAAAATCTTTTTTCCTTCAGAAATTTATGGAATTAAAAAAGCGCAATGAAATCATCAGATTCGTGTACATAGACATGGATATAAAAAAATGGTACTCCAACGCGTCGATGGGTACAGTAGGTAATCTGATTTAAAAAGTAATCCATTGCATGTGTAATCCGAAGAAAAGCGATTTACAATTTTACTCGCAGGAGCAAATGGTGGGTCAATAGAGGGATGTGATTTGTTATTAGACTCTTCAAATACTGACATTGACTATCACAAAACTATAAATGGTGATATTTTAGAAAACTGGATTGTTAATTAACTTATTCCTGCTTTATTTAATTTTCCAGAGAAATGTGTAGTAAACATGAATAATGCTTCAGTTCATTCTGTACAACAAAACAGACCACCTACAGTTTCAGCAACCAAATAGGTATTACAGAGATGGTTACGCAGCAATAACATCGAATTTGATAAAAAATATTAAAAAAAAAGACAATTATACTTACACAATACAGAAGCAACGATAAGACATGTAATAGATGAAATATTAAACCAACATAGACATGATTTACTTCGATTACCTCCATTTTGTATTTTTATATTTGAACAAAACTTGAACAGAATCGTTAAGACAATGTACACCAGACATGTGCAAAAAAAATTGTAGACATACAGAAGAAATTATTTTGACGGATTGGACTTATAACATGAAAAATTGTTCATTTGACAACATTTTACCTTTGATACTGGAGGTGAATTGAAAATACATAACGAATAGATGAACGTGACAATAGTTTTAACCAAATCTGTTACTTCAATTTTTGTTGTTTATATGTTTTTTTAATGTTGTATGTTTCATTTTTTTTACTTTGCTTATTTTACTATTAGTGTATCTACTTTTCTGCTGAATTATTGCACTGTAACTATCGAACACATATTAAAAACGAATTTCCATTATTTGAAGCATAACATTTTGTGGGAATTTTTATCTTTGTTTTACTTATCAAAGTAGCTGAAACCAATTGGTATGTCATAATGCCGCACTACCTGGAAAGCTCCACGAAAAATTCTTCAATATATAGCTGCTGATTAGCAAAACTATGGAGAAATATGTCTATCACGAGAATTACGTATTTACTTCTGTAATTTTTTTTATTATATGGGTTTTGGGTTATCAATTACTAACTCTGAGTCATAAATACTTAATTATAATCCTGAAAGTTTTAATGTCTCATACCATAAAAATTTCTATAACAAAAGATAAAGGTATGTTAGCTTTGTGCCTCCTTTTAAAAAGTTTAGTGGCGCCCTAGTCAAATTATAATAACATTTTACACATTAGGTTCTCTGCCCCTTACACTGTTAGGAATCCACGACCCGCCCTCCTCCAAAAATATGAGTGGCCGTTTGCACCTCATTTTCCATTATCATCCACCAAGCAAATCAACATCAAGGAAATACTGGTTACAGCTTACTATATTTAAAAAAAATAGTTTTAATTGTAATTTCTTTTTAGTGTTAATATTTTATAATATTTGTTTACGTAAATATCAAATAACCAAAATTCGATTTCCTTGTTGCTTTAAATTATCCAGTTCTACGCTATGCAGCAGCACAAAATGACACTTAGTAGCTCCAGTCCTGTAGAAATTACCGTAGATTTTTGCAAGTGTTAAGGGTCCTACTAGGGCCATTCATTAATTATAAGAAAAGGGTTGGCACTGAGGCCCTTACAGAGCAACGACGGACGGGGAATTGTAAATTATATCTTGACGTTTATTATTTAAGTTAATTCGGATCCGGATTTCTTTTAAAATTCATTCATTTTTGTTTTCTTCGTCCCTAAGAGACGGTGGAACTTCCCCCGGGATACCCTTGTTACTGTTGTGTTAATTTTATTAATTTCAGAACAAGAATATTTCAGCAAGACGAAAAGGTTTTACCCTAAATCTACGAAGAAAAGATATATAAATGTTATACTAACACAACTACAACTTTTATGTTATCTTTGTATGATTTTTTTTTTAATCAACTTGATAGTCCCTTATTTAACCGACTTAAAAAAGGAGGTTCTCAGATTGACGATTATTAACAAATTCGTGAGAGCACAAATGCGCATTCACTATTTACATATTAGAATAAAATGGGAGGCGCACTCTTTCGGTGACTTTACGGGACGAGAAACGCCCTTATGGAAATCGGTTGCTAAGAGTAGTTTCGTTGAAGAGTTGTTAAAATTGTGTTGATTAATTTGTCATTAATTAATTAAAAAAATGTCAGGTGAATAAAAAATTAAATTATAAATATAAAAATAGAAATAAATTTTTTTAAAATTTTGAAATTTTAAAATTAAATAAACAGTAATAAAAGATTAATTAAAATTAAAAATTAAAAATCCTATATCATTTTTTTTTTCGATACGTAATAGCTGGAAAGCTAACATCAATTTTTGGGTTATACCTACGACTTATTTATAACTGCAGAATTTTTGCAACCAAGACCATCTGCGGGCTGGACATCAGGATCTTTAATGTCATAATGATGGAAACACTTAAAATAAAACAACAAGGTTTATTTATAAACTTTAATTCAGATTGGGCTTTACACGAGAGCGAGGTTTTTTTCGTCTCGTCTCGGTCTCGTCTCCCTTTTCCGAAACGAGACGAGACATTTTGGAAAATACTATGGGCGTTACCGAGACCACATACAGGGCAACCCGAGAGTCTCGTTTTTAGTCTCGTTAAATTTTTTTATGATGTTTTTATTCGAAAAATCAGAAGTGGCCTGTATAGAAAAGAATGTATTTTAGAAAATATAAAATCTGGTGACCATCTGTAATATATTTTATTGTAAATTTAAACAGAAATCACTAAACGAGTATGATTTTTGTAAAATTATTAAATTTATGTCTATGTAAAAATATTTTTGTATAATAGCGTAATAAATATAGCCTTAAAAATTATTTATTATTTCAGTTTATATAATATTTATTATCATTATTTACAATTAAGCGAGACGAGACGAGACAACTAGTAACGAGACGAGACCGAGACTTGAACGAGACTCAATTTTTGGGAATTGACGAGACCGAGACGAGATTTTTGTTACTCTCGCCTACTCTCGTCTCGTCTGAAGGCCTATTCACAGATAGATTGATTAAATTAATGACAACATTAGTGAGACATCTATAGAGGTTTTTGGGGAAATAATTTTTCATTGTTTTTATATCAAACTAATATAGAAAGTAAAATTAAATGGAAAATGTGTTTTGGGGTCAAAGAAGTAAGGTGTTGGTTTTTACGATGCTTAGAGCTAAAAACACTTTTTCACAAATATTTGTTGGGCAAAATTTACTTAAAATCTGCAACGCAATGTCAGATATCGAAAGTCTTCGTTTGGAAGTAGCTTTCAGAACAAAATTGTCTGTAGACGGCTGTGGCTGTGATAAAACTGCCTCAGATAATAACTGTTGTAAAGAAATAAAAAGCACGATATTTTTGCGTTCTGTTTCAAAATCTTGAAATCGATTCTGAAAAGATTACTTTGTAATTGTTCTTACATACCACTAAGCGCGGGAAAATAATCAATATTGAATGTGTCCAAGTTTGTTAAAAACAATATATCTTCGCTTTGAATCAAGTACACATTTATAATAAACAGACCTTTCTTTGTTACTATTGGTTAAGTGTGTTAAGGTACTGTGTTGAGAAAAAAATATACATTATTTTAGTTTTTTTAGACTTTTACTGTCTGTAACGGTTTTAACAACTTTTAACAACCACTGATTAAAATGTAAACAGTTTTCAAGTTTCTGAATACATACCACATAATAGTGTTTATTGTTTGAAACAGCTTAATGGCTAAATTAGAAATTATGGACCGAGCACGTATCTTTCGAAAATCGGCAAACCTTGAGGGCAAATGATGCGATCCGTCGAACTTGAACGAAACTCTATAACAACAGGCCTTTTCTCTTAGAATAGCGCGGTCAAAATCCAAAGCATACAGTTTGATTATTAAATATAAATTTACAGCCACTGCTTGCTGTTAACAACATAGCCGTAGTTTAACAATTTTTCACCATCGTTACAGAAATAACCAAATTAAAATTGTATTTAAATTTGATGAAATATTAAAAAAAGATAACATAAGAGAAAAACACGTTAACACTTTTGATTAACATATATCTATAAAAATTATATCTGCCAAATAAACCAAACAACAAAAATGTAACTTGAAGGGACAAAATGAGCAAAACGATCAATTATTAAAACTTAACTGCAATACTATAAGGCGAACAGTATCGGTAAGAGCAGATTAGAAAACCGACCAACCAAAAAAACAAAACTTCAAGAACAAATACTTGCTAGTTACCTACAGAGAGAGCTTAGTAAAAATTAATGGTCAAATATCTTGCTTGCTTCTACTAATTAATATTAAATAACCAGTCTTCCCAATATTTTTATTACAGTCTCTTTAGACTTGACAGATCTTTCACCGGTAACCTGCTCCTAATGACCAAGAACAACCACTTGCTAGTTACCTACAGAGAGAGCTTAGTGAAAATTAATGGTCAAATATCTTGCTTGCTTCTACTAATTAATATTAAATAACCAGTCTTCCCAATATTTTTATTACAGTCTCTTTAGACTTGACAGATCTTTCACCGGTAACCTGCTCCTAATGACCAAGAAGGACTTTCAGTGACCTCGGAAAAGATCTGGTAGGTCGCAACTAAGAGGTTACTACATGCAACCAATAGGTATATGTCGACTGTTTAATAATGTGTGCATGATGGATCTTGTTATGTCAATCTTGTAAACAGCAGTCGATATTTTTGTACTAATTTGATTAGAGTAAAACGCGTTATATATCGAGCAAACAAGAAGAAATGCTATCCAAGTCCTACTGGACATCACAATAAACAAAATGTGAACCACCTTAAGCTGGGTATAAATATTTGCTGATATCTTGATTATTGTGGATCATAACAGCTTGTCACATCGATTTTCTCGTGAGATTAAACAATTTATCGTTTATTGCCTATTAATGTATTTAATATTTTGCTCTTAACTATTCTTACAATTCCGTTTAATGGCTAATATTATAGGTAGTGCTGTCTTTCGCTCTGATACAAAAAAGTTATCACAACAAACCTCATATATTAGAACCGATGCAAATACATTTAAAGAAGCCAAGAGAATATGCCCAACTATAGTCGGGCCGTTCAAAAGATGGAATTCAAGGACGCGTGATTAGTGAATACGGGCATCTGAACAGCTTAATTTTACGATGTAACTCCTTCTAAACTGTAATAAACGAAAAACAGTTTAGACTGTACTTATACCAGAGATGATATAAACTGTGGGCCGAAATAAAGGAGTACATTTGTCTCGTGATCATTCTATCTTTTGAACGGCCCGACTATAGTTATTTGTTGATAACAGTATTATCTCAAATTGAGATGACCATACACACCAACTGGCGTCTGCAACCTAACCTTACTGTTCTTGCTTTGATACCAGAAACTGGTTAAAAAATAAACTGTTTTACAGAGAAACAAAGTCTGGTCGATACTTAAACTGAGGCCAGTTTTAATTTCAAAAAAATATATACAAAATTGGTCTATTTTTGAATTCTAGAAGCGAATTTCCGGATGAGTAGGAGGATTAAGGTCACAGCCTGACATTTATTGTTATTTTATGATTATGTGAAGAAGTAACGTTCGTCTAACTACGCCTTTGCTTTGTACGTAAAGTTTTCAAATTGTCAGCTGTTTTGAACGGCTTCTCCATGGCCGACTAATTAATCCAACTGACCCTTTGCAAACGAAAGTTAAACAACGATATGTATACATCTATATATATATACACATAAACTATTAGAACAGGTTTGCTGTTATATATCAAATTGATTTATTTTTAATTGGGCACGTCCGAAACACAAATGGCAACTATCGGAAACATCGCAACAGTTACATAACTGGTATATAACTTTCAGAGAACTTTTCGAAACGTTCAATGGTGTGATGTGGCATTTTGCCCAGTCATCGTGATTGAGAAAACTTAGAAATTAATGCAATTGTGTGGTCGGCAATATGTTTCTATATCAACGAAATGTTAAGGAATGAATATTCAATTACATGCATAAATACAAAATAATATTTTTTAATATATCGTTTTAGTGATGTTTTTAGTTAGAAACCCATGCATTCAGAATATTTTATTTCATCCTGTCCAGTAAATACACTTCCCTATAATCAATTTGGCGCCGGTAAGTAAAACATTACGGTATCAGGTACTGTAATGTGTTGCCTAGCAACGCTGCTCTGATTGCTTAAGGGAAGACAATAGGGAATATGCATGTGATTTAGATTTATTTGATTTTAATATTATCAATACTTTATGCTATTCAAATTATATCTGAACCATTATTTCTCTATTTAATTTGGATTTCATTCCATAAAACTTAAATTAAAATGTTAATTTTGTGCGCGAAATTCACATCTGAGATAACGACCCATCATTGGTCGAAATGACGTTACGTCAAATAGCACATTTTTTGAGTTGTTTACATGTGTTTACAAGATATTTGTGCTTAAAATTGTGTTTTAATTATATCCTGTGGTGTTTTGTACTGTGTAAACGGTTTGAATACATTAGTTATTATCAAAAACAATGACGGAAAGTGGTTTTGTGAAAGCACAGTCGGACAATTTACCAAAAATAGATGCTTTTATGATGACATCATATTTTGCATTAAATCCAGATTTTGTATCTGCTGAAGTCAAAGGAGTAAAAGCTTCAAGGTAATTATATAACAAATTATATAATATTACATACAGTATTCTCTGCACTCAGAAATACTTATTTAAACATAACCTTAATTTTAAGGTTATATTTTAAAACACAAAGGGTGCCAAGTATGCGTACTTATGATGACGGCTAACAAGCCAGAAACATGCATGTCTGCGGTTACCATTCCTACTCGTGACCCTATGATCCTTTTTGCGTACATGCCCGTTAATTTACCCCTTTTGTTATATTTTAAGTAAATGTTGTTTACTTATACCTGCTAATAGTTTTAGATCATATTGTAACGGGATAACCGTAAAGGAAGGGACCTTAATTTGAAAGATTGTTATTGACAGTTGATTTTTAGAAGTTTCTAAAAATCAACTGACTATTTTAAATAATGTTTCTAGAAAATTCTAGAAAGATCTAAACACACTAACTAGATTAAATAAAGTTGTATATGAGGGGATGCATGGGCAGTTAACGTCAGTTTAAGTTCAAGTATTTACAAGAGTTCATTGTATTGTCAAGTAGTTAGACGTTATCCAGCAGAGTTCTGTGTATCTTAACAATTTTGTAAATAAACTGTGTAAAAGTCCCCATAAGTGTTTCAAATTGGTGTCAGGCGTGGGGTGAAGATACAAGAATGCCTGGAAAAAAGATAAATGAACTATTGGTGGCTGAGCTCAGAAGAGAGCTCGAAGAATTAGAGTTGGAAACTACTGGGAGCAAATCCGTATTGTTGAGAAGGCTCCGTGAATACTACGTAAATAATAATTTAGACCCTGACGCTGTGGAGTTCGAAGACCCAGTTCAAAAAGCAAATTCTGAACTAACTCAACAACTATCCCGGCAACATGAGGAGCTATCCAGTCAGATGAAGAGCCAGCGCGAAGATATGTCTCAGCTGTCCCAACGAATGACGAGCCAACAAGAAGAACAAAATCAGCAAGTGACCAACTTGAATCAGCAAGTGGACAACTTGAACCAGCAAGTAGCCAACATGCGAGACGAGCAGAATCACCAAGTGGCCAACTTGCGAGACGAGCAGAATCACCAAATATCCAACTTGCGAGACGAGATCAACCAACAAATGCAGTCCGAAATAAGGAAGCTTCAACGAGAACAGGAAGCTGGTCGTCGAAACCAGCCCATCCACCACGGTGACGGAGATGCAGACACGATAGAAACCTGCCACGTAGACATCGACCGACGAGGAAACGGGGAGACGACCCAAGTACGAACTACGATGAAACCCCCGACCTTCGACGGGAAGACTTCCTGGCCAAATTACTTGAAACAATTCGACGCAGCGGCCAGAGCTAATGGATGGTCATCCCAGGAGAAGGCATTGTCCCTAACCGTAGCTCTGCGAGGCGAAGCTTTAGACGTCTTGCAATCATTGACACCGGATGAAGCTGACAACTTCGAGTTATTGGTGAATCGTCTAGAGATGCGTTATGGTCAAACTCATCTACAACCGGTGTACCGAATGCAGTTAAAGAGCCGAAAGCAGAAAAATGGAGAGTCTATCCAGGAATTTGAAGCGAAAGTAGCAAGAATGGTACGACTTGCGTATTCAAATGCAGCGGAGGATTTCCTGGAGTGCCTGGCAGTCCAAACCCTCACCGATGGTCTTCGAGACGTCGAGTTGCAGCGGGCTGTACGGTTGGCGCGGCCGAAGACCCTTGTGGACGCCTTGACCATTGCCCTGGAGTTTGATGCGGCGACGAAGGCATCACGTGGAGTTGCTCGACTAAGGGAAATCACCGGTAACTACAACCATGCCGTTCATTCCGTTAGCGACGTTAAAGCGGTAGTAGAGAGGTTTATGAAGTTATCTCCAAAAAGAAGGCGCCCAGTGAGATGCTGGAACTGCGGAGAACTAGGCTATATAAGAAATACTTGCCCCCATAAAGAAAAATCTCTTGCTGAAGTACCCCAGCAGCAGGAAAACTTTAAACGGGTCGACTCCTGGAGGGCGACTTTGACCCCAAACATTCCCAAAGTCCCTCACACCATTAAATTGGCAACTTTGCGACATCACGTGGACAGCTTATATGTAGATGGCCTCCTTGATGGGAAGAATATTAGCATGCTGGTAGACACTGGAGCTACGAAAACTATCGTCCGACCAACCATCATTATGCGAAATAAGATGTTGCCTACCAGTTGGAGACTGTGTACCGCTACCGGAGAATCTGCTAGAGTCTACGGTGAGATACAAGCGACTCTACAGTTTGGTTCAACCTCTCTTGTTCACTCGGTACTGGTGGCTGACGTTAATGAAGATGTTGTTCTGGGTATGGACGTTATGCTCCACTGTGGTTTTCATTTGGATCTTCGCCGACGTATTCTTCGTACTGATAATAAGGAAATATTCCTGCACCGAAAACAAGTTGACAATGCCTCGATTAAGCTAATCGATGATATCGAACTTCCGGCGAGCTGCGAATGTGTTGTAACAGCGCGGTTGGATGGACTGGAGCCAGATGGTGCCCCAGCCATGATAGAGCCGAAGAACCATGACCATGAATTGGGAAAAGGACTCCTTGTGGGTAAGACTCTTGTTAGATCCGCCAAAGAGGTACCCATCCGAGTTATTAACTTGAACGATCATCCAGTTCTTCTCCGAAAGGACACGGAAATGGGAAGTTTAGAACCAGTAACGGCCATAATTCACAAGGTAAACGTTACGGAAACAGATGAGACCAACGGAATTGAACAATTAATGACAAAATTAGATCCCTCTTTGTCAAAATTAGAAAAGAAACAGGTAAGAGATCTACTTTACCGTTATAAACCTGTATTTGGTTCTAAAAGTAAACTGGGAAGAACTGATGTTGTAGAACATAGAATTGACACTGGTGATGCACGTCCGATTCGACAGGTACCCCGAAGGATGCCTTAAGTTAAGAAGGAAGAGGCAGACAGAGCCCTTACAGAAATGATTCAAAATGGCATAGTCGAACCATCCAGTAGTCCGTGGGCTTCTCCTGTGGTATTAGTGAGAAAGAAAGACGGATCAATGCGGTTTTGTGTCGACTATCGAAAGCTAAATGATGTCACTAAGAAGGACAGTTATCCTCTGCCAAGGATTGATGATGCCCTCGACGCTTTGGCAGATTCTACTTTGTTTTCTACCTTGGACCTTAAAAGCGGATACTGGCAAGTTAAAATGAATCCTGCAGACAAAGAAAAGACTGCCTTTACCAGTGGATCAGGGTTGTGGCAATTCACGGTCCTTTCGTTTGGCCTCTGTAATGCTCCTGCGACGTTTGAACGGCTAATGGAAAACATCCTGCGGGGTTTGTCATAGGAAACTTGTCTAGTTTATCTAGACGACATCATCATAATGGGTAAGACCTTTAAGCAACATTTAACTAACCTGGAAGAAGTCTTTAAAAGATTACAGAACGCTAATCTAACATTGAATGTTAAGAAATGCCACTTGTTCCAGAGACAGGTCAACTATTTAGGACATAACGTAAGCAAGGATGGCGTTGCTGTTGACCCCGCTAAGATACAAGCCGTTCAGGAATGGCCAATCCCTATCGACAAACATCAGCTCTGGAGTTTCTTGGGTCTTTGTTCCTATTACCGACGATATGTCAAGAATTTTGGAGACATCGCCAAACCTCTGACACATTTGACAGAACAAGATAAAACCTTCTGTTGGGATCAGGAAAATTCCTGATCAGAACAGACCATGCTAGTTTAAAGTGGTTACTTAGCTTTAGGAACCCAGAAGGACAGATAGCAAGATGGCTCGAAAAACTGCAGAAATATGATGTTGAAATCGAGCACAGACCTGGAACAAGACATCGTAATGCTGATGCACTTTCCAGAAGACCATGTCGACCTGATTGCCCCCATTGTACCCGTATGGAACAGAACGAGGAAAAACTTGCCTTAGTTAAGTTTGTGCCAGAAGACGAGAGCTCTATGCTGGGGAAGCAACAAGAAAACGATCCCGTTCTGAGAAAGATTCGGGAGTGGAAGAGAATGGACCGTCGTCCGCTGTGAAGAGAGATATCCTCATCCTCTCCTGCTTTAAAAGCATACTGGTCCCAATGGAACTCTTTAATTTTGGACGGAGGGCTCGTTAAAAGACTTGTAGAAAATTCCGAAGGCACAGAAACAAGGAAACAAATAGTGGTCCCAAGAAATGCTGTACCGGAAATTTTAAAACAGATGCATAATGATAGTTCTGGAGGACATCTGGGTATCACGAAAACGCTGCAAAAGATCCGAGATAGATTTTACTGGGTAAATTGCACTAATGATGTTAAAGATTGGTGTCGTAAATGCACTACATGTGCTGCCAGTAACGGTCCGCACCGAAAACCGAAGGCGGAAATGCAGCAATACCTGGTTGGAAGTCCTTTTGAAAGAATCGCAGTAGATGTATTGGGGCCACTTCCACAGACCGATGTAGAAAACAAGTACATCTTTGTTGTAATGGACTACTTCACTAAATGGGTTGAAGCATATGCAGTTCCCAATCAGGAAGCTACCACTTTAGCAGATATATTGGTTGAAGAATTCGTAAGCCGATTTGGGGTACCTACCATTAGAATTACATTCAGACCAAGGAAGAAATTTTGAGAGCAAGCTGTTTCAAGAAGTTTGCCAAAGATTAGGCATCCACAAAACGAGAACCACAGCGATGCACCCTCAGTCTGATGGAATGGTGGAACGAATGAACCGGACTATAACCAACTATCTGTCAAAAGTGGTGTCAGATTGTCAGAGGGATTGGGATCGACATATTCCACTATTTCTAATGGCAATTCGATCGGCCATCAACGAATCAACTGGCCAAACGCCTGCGAAGGTCCTGTTCGGTAGAGAAATGAGGCTACCATGTAACTTGGTGTTTGGTTGTAAACCTGGTAAAGAAATGGCACGTGAACAATATGTCGCCGACCTTCAGAATCAAATGGAGAATATACACAACCTGGTGCGTGGAAAACTACAATTATCTAGTTATCGGATGAAAAGGTACTATGACACACAGACAATGGAAAAGAGTTACCAAATTGGAGATTTAGTCTGGCTCTATAACTCCCGACGGCGTCGAGGTATTTGTCCCAAATTACAAAAGAACTGGGAAGGTCCATACACCATCAAGAAGAAGATTAACGATGTCATTTATCGGATCGTGAAAATTCCCAGAGGGAAACCCGTCGTGGTCCATTGGCGTCTTACCAGGGAAACCACAGTGGAGATGCGCAGCAACTCCAAGAAGATGGTTTGGCTGGCTAAGGGAGTGTGCGCGATTCCAATGTAGGAAATAACATTCCAGTAGGAATGAATCTAAGGAGGGGGCAGTGTAACGGGATAACCGTAAAGAAAGGGACCTTAATTTGAAAGATTGTTATTGACAGTTGATTTTTAGAAGTTTCTAAAAATCAACTGACCATTTTAAATAATGTTTCTAGAAAATTCTAGAAAGATCTAAACACACTAACTAGATTAAATAAAGTTGTATATAAGGGGATGCATGGGCAGTTAACGTCAGTTTAAGTTCAAGTATTCACAAGAATTCATTGTATTGTGAAGTAGTTAGACGCTATCCAGCAGAGTTCTGTGTATTTTAACAATTTTGTAAATAAATTGTGTAAAAGGCCCCATAAGTGTTTCAATATTATACTTATGTATGAAATGCTTAAAGAATTTTGTTTAATTGATTTAGAATTAGGTAAATAAGGATGTAGGTTACCAATTAAATCTTTTTTGGTGAATTTGCCTAAAATTATTGTTACAGATCTCAACGAGAATCTTATGGTGATTTAGCTGTGGGCAATGTTCAAGTAAAACGAGAGGGAAACATATGTGTAGTAAAAGCTCGACTCACACCGGAGAACAATGTGCGTCAGAAATGCTATAATGTACAAGCTATGTGTAATAAAACCGAGGAAACCATCCTTTCAGTTCAATGTGAAGATACTGATTACGAAACCACGAAAACAGTAACTATGTTGGAGGTGGATTATGACAAACAATTTAGTAAAACTTTATTAGAAAAATGCATGTTGTTTTGGCATAAAGCCATATTTCCAAAAATAATTATTAGTACTTAATATTGTGTCTGTATATTTAATTAAAATAAAACAAATACATATTTATTTCATTTTTTTATTATAACATCCTGCATATGTACCAAACCACAGGCTGTTATTATTACATCATCAATGATTGTAATTAAATTATTATCTACACAAGCATGAGGAAGCAACAAGTTAAATTCTCTTAATCTACTTATTACTCGTTCAACATCTATTCTCAATGCTGCTATTCGTTTTGATTTCTTTACTTCTTCCTTACTTCTAGAGATGGACTTTGAAACAGAAGGCGGGCGGACGAGAGTGCATTTTCTAGCTTCTAACAAATGTGATATGTCCTCTATCAGCCATCACTGCTTTGTTAGGAGGTAAAAAGTCTTAAGTAGCCACAGTCTTTCAATATTGCAACATCAGTAGCTCTTCCACCATATCCATCAGATATAAAAGTAATTAACCCATCCGGTGTACAAGAAATTAAATACTTTAAAGTATTACATTGTTCATAATTTGACCAAGTAAGTGAATGGTGTACAGCATTTGACGGTTTCTCAATTTAAATTTCTTAACAGTCTATAATGGAAATAACATTTGCATACCTCGCTCTAAATGATATAGGTAAATTTTGGTGTATTTCTGTTGGTGTTGGCCACACAATCAACTCTTTCATTTATAATGCGATTAGGCTTAAACTTTTATGGTATATTCTGATAATAGTAAATGCGATTTCGACGATATTTTATCTCTTTTCATAACCTTACACCATAGTTTACGTATTTTCGGATCCATTGGAATAGAAAAAAACAACTTATCTGGTGCACTCCTAATAGTGTTTGGGCACATTGGTAAAATGGTTTTTTATCTTTTTCCATGACTTCACAGCGAATTAAACTCAAAAATCTCAAATAATCACTCTAAATGCAAACAAATGTCACTGCAGGTCGTGCTATGTGACGTTTCCGAAGCGCACGCAAAATGGAGGCGTTTGAACATGACAAATATACCTAAGCGACGTTTTATTTATTATTTTAAAATTTCATTAATACATTTCCAACAATACTTTTATTTTTTACTATATTAAAACGAAGTAAAAAGTGAATTAAACGAATAAAAAAAATACATGCATATTCCCTATTACTTTTAATTTTTGACATTTAAAAATACTATAATAACTATAAAATAAAAATAAAATAATCACTTACGTACTTTTACTGCCATATTTAAAAAGAAGTCAATGTTATTCAATTTTATATTAACACTTAAATCTTAATAATAAAAAAATATTTGATAGTGACAGATGGCTTTCAAGGTAATTTGACTTAACTAATCAAGTTACGAACTATTTTTAGTCAAGTTAAGACTACTGTTAAAATATTTATGAATTTATTAATTTATAAAAACAGGATAAAATAAAATATAATACGATACATGGTCGTTAGGTGTTATTACAGTACTTGTACGGTAATAAGTCACCTACCGACCTTGTAACGTATAATACTATTAAGTCATATTGTTTACTTGAAATAAATTAAAATATTTTAACAAAAAAGACAAACTCAAACATATAGAAAAATTTGGCTAGCACAAGAAAGTGAAGTATGTTGAAATTTCTTTAGTATAATAAAGATTTATTTTAAATATTTGTTTGTTTTTAATTGTATTTTATTTATTAAAAAGTACCTAAGCACTTTAATCAAATATTTATTATTTTTTAAAAACTTTTGCTCATTCTTTTAAACTTTTTTTTAAAGTGTTTCAGTTTTATAATTTTTCAACGTTTTATAAAGGTAGGTTCACAATAGCCCAGGAAAACACTTCTTCCAAGCGGAGATTTGCACAATAGACTTCTGTGCTCAAAAGTTCATTAAAAACGCATTTATTCAGTTTGAGTCCAAAACAGCCTGGAATGCAAAGAGTTTCTTAAGCTAAACACAAGAAAGTAACTTTTCTGTGGGTACCAGAACATAAAGAGTTTGTCGGTACTCCTTTCTTTTGTGGCATCTCAAACACTCGCATTATCGATAAAATTCGTAAATCGGTAATGGAACTCAGTGGTGCCTACTGTTAAAACACTTCATGCCAGAGGTAAGCAAAAGGTTTATAAAGCCTTTACTATAAATTATTCTTAGAGCTTCAGAAATCTGAATTCAGAGTAATCGCAGGCATTATCACAGGACATTGTCCATTGAGGTACCATCTCTGTAAAATGGGCAAAGTGGACAATTGAACATACAGATTCTGTATGCAGTTGTAACGGCTAAACATATTATCTATAATTGCAGATTAGTCGTTTGCCAACGACATAAATATTTGGGACAGATCTTTTTAGAGCCTGATCAGGATATAAACGTACATCCTAACTGGATAATAAATTTTCCTTAAAAATATAGACCTTATGGACTCATAAAGATCTTTTAGGTCGCAATGTAGTAAGGTCACCTGGGTCAATCGACCACACTTATAACCAACAATACAATCTACAATCTACGTTTTCTAATCTATATTCATCTATACAAATAAATAAATTTGGAGTGTCTATTTGTAATAAAAATAGAAATATAAGAATACACAATACATAACCAAAATAACATTTTTTACAATTTTGTCTGTCTGTCTGTCGGTCTGTCTGTTTTTTCAGGCTAATATCTAAAGATGCTGGAGCGATTTTAACAGGACGTTTACTGAAAGATTGCTGTTGTAACCACTTTGTATAAAAGTTGATTTTTACTTCTATAATGAATGTTTTTTTAGAATATTTTTTGTTTGTTCATACACCTTCTATTTTATATTTTATATTTTTGGACAAGATCGTAAATGACTGCAAATTTTAAATTCAATAATTTAAAAATATTATAAGAAATAATAATTATACTATGAGTTCACTTCAAAAGGTGGGTTAATTTTTTCATTAAACAAAATGTAAAAAAAAAATTATATATTTTTGCTCCTTTTCGGGGGCACAAAATTTCAACATTACACGCAGATATCGTATGGATTACCTAATTTATTTTGTTTAAAAATAAATAATCAAAAATCCAACAAACAATCCTTTTACATGTGTGATTGCAACAAACTACGGTCAATTTTACTAAATCATAGTAAATAAATTATTTTATCTACTCCTTTAACAGTAAATGTTATTTATACTTATTGTCACCATGCAGGGTAAGTAAGCTATAACGCACAGTTGTGCGTAATGAAACGTCATGTTGGAATGATTTTAAAACTGAAGCATAAAGTAGGTACATATTGCACTACAGTTATATTTAATTTACTATTTTTATATTGGTAACACTGGATGATAACTGTTTGTAAGAGTAAATATGAAAGTGATAAATTTGGTTTTGGGGAACTCCTCCAAGTGTTAAACTAAAAATTATTAAAGTGCTTGCAGCTTCATAACAAATACTAAAGAAAAAACACAGAAGCAATACAAATTCCTTTCGAATTACATACCAATCTGTGCCTTTAAATAGTTCTAGGAATCCAGAGAGCGGTCACATCTGAAGAATCAAAAATAAGTGGAACCTCTGACCGGTGATCTAAAAGGGGTAAAACGTGAAAAGGGCACGAGTCGAAAACAAATATCCTAAATTTAATTAATGACGATTCGTCCGTTTATAGAAGGAATGAGGAATGCTTTGAGCCGTCGAAAAGAGAAAACTAGAAGGTCTGTATAAGGTCCGTACGGAATATTCTGTGGAACGTCCGTTTGGTAGCTTGAGTCGGTCTGGCGTTTATCTAAGCAATCAGTTCAATTATTCTAAAATCCGAAGAATGAATTCCATAGTATGTAAAGAGCATAGGCGTTACTATAATGTATATTAAATAAAATAAGGAAAATCTAAACTTTAAACTGAATTCAAGAATTAGTTATACATTTTAAACATTTATAAATTGATCCTTTAAAAAACTTAACATAAAGTAGCAAAAGTATTATTTAGATACAAGCCTCGTTAAATTTTAATTGGTACATATACCTACTATACTAGCTGACCCGACGAACTTCGTTTTACCTAACAATGATTTTTAAAGTGAAACTTTTATTAGATCGTTTTTTGGTTTGTGTGCATGTCGGATGTCGGTCGAACGCCGAGTAGTTATAAAGTATAAAGTAGACGGCGCCTACAGTTTAATACAAAAATGTACGGGAGTGAATGAAAACAATCCTACTATTCGTATTAATACGAACTTCGACTGCGTAAGTATCTACGACATGTAACGTCGACGGTTATATTCTACCTATTCGTATTAATACGAACTTCCTCTGCGTACGTATCTACGACATGTTACGTTTTAAAAATATTACAGTCGTAAATAATAATTTTTGAAACTGAAAATATGGAACTTGAGCAATAAATTATGTAGCATATATTAAATAAAATATCTTTTAAAATTAATCAAACCACTTTCATTTTTAAACAAATAAACTTTGTAATTATCCTACCCTTGTTATAATATATATGCATCTCATTCTTTTGTCGATTTACTGAAGTTTTCATCGTGTGTGAATCGCTCGCACACACACCTTTTGATTTTGATTTTGATTTCGATTTCGATTTCGATTTCGATTTCGATTTCGATTTCGATTTCAATTTCGATTTTGATTTCGATTTCGATTTCGATTTCGATTTCGATTTCGATTTCGATTTCGATTTCGATTTCGATTTCGATTTCGATTTCGATAGTTTGCAGCAACTGACAGTGTAGTGTGCTCCAAGCTATATTATTTGTATTTAAATATTCTCGATAGCTTCTTTGTGGCATAATAATGTCTATTTATTTCTTTATTCGGGGATCTTTTTGCCACTATATTATTTGTGTTTAATTTTATTTATATTTAGTCCATTCCAATTTTCCAAGTATAAAATTAAGTTTGATAAAGCGATTTTTATACCCTTAATGGAATATTATTCGAAAAGTTTTTAGTTAAATGTCTATAGTGTGAAAAAAAGTTTCACTTTCACCGTGGTTTCATAAAACCACACAATGCTTTTTTTTCATTTTCCGTTTTTTTCTTATCATTTTACGATTTTTTCCACTTTTTTTATTGATTTCCATAATTTTATTACCGTTTTTCTTGATTTTATCATATTTTTTGTCTATTTACAGCTTTTAATTTTTTTTTTGTATTTGGTAATGTTTACGCTTTTATCTCTTTTTTAGTTTTTTTTTTATTTTTTACATTTTTCTTTTATTTTCAATTTTTGTGATTATGTTTTTTTTTTGTTTTTTTACGTTTTTTTAATTTTTATTAATTTCTTTTAATTTCTTTTCTTTTTGTGGTTTTTATAATTTTGCTAGTTTTTCATCTTTTCTGTTTTTTCAATTTTTTTCGTTTTTTTTTTATATTTTTTTTGACACCTACTTGTTTGTTATTTTTTTTACATTTTTTAATATTTTCAATATTTTAACTTATTTAAGGATCATTTAATTACACGTTTTTTTTTTTTATTTTCTACTATTTTTCACAATTGTCAACAATTTTTTACGAATTTCAACTTATTTTTGACAGTTTTTTAACCATTTTCAACATAATTTTAAAGGATTTTTAACATTATATCAGGACGACTCTCATAGTTTTTACTGTTTTTTACGATTTCCAACAGTTTTTTTTTAATTTTTAACATTTTTTTTATAATTCCTGTTAATTTTTTAATATTGTCACGAATTCCTTACAGTTATTCACGTTTTTCGAGATTTCTTTATAAAATTACGATTTTCAATAACTTTTTATTTGCACCCTTCTATTATTCTATTCTAATAAATCATAAAACACGTGTTCAATAAAAATTGAATTTCAGTTATTATAAAAATCGATGGTGATTTAAAATTTTTTCCATACAAACTTTGAACCCCTATTTCATCCCTTTTGAGTTAATTTTTTTTAAATCCCGTTTTATTGTTCACATTATAAAAATTAACATCTGTCCAAACTTCACGTTTCTATTATTAGAGGTTACCGCTACGGGCGAGACTATACCTCATTCAGTGGGAACTTCCCCTTTTTTATATAAAGATACTAACTACACCACCTTCCGGTGGCATCATGGTACTTAAGTCAGAATTGCTCGTTTAACTTTATGTGATATTAACTGAGCCACCTTACGGTTTCGTACCAGTACTTAATTAAGTAAGAATTGCTTGTTTAAATATACCTATAAGATAATAACTGCGCCTAGATGTCAAAGGTTTATAGAGTTATATCAAGTAACTTAAACTTTACTGTGGAAATAGACAAATAAGTAAAAACAAAATATTATTAAAAGAACTTGAAATTGAATTGTAAAAATTGACAATTTACATATGTTTTGTGAACATTACTTTTCTCATGTTGTTGTGTAGGACCTAACAGGAGCACAAAGAACGCTTTCCTAGTAAGACTGTCCATAAAAGAGAAAAAATTCTTTGTACTCACTAACATTTGTGTAATTTCCATTATAGGCGCTGATGAAGGCAAAAATTGTTGCCGAAATATTCGCTAATTTGGATTAAAGTTTCTTACTTCGTTCACGGCTTTTACTACCTGCCACCGAACCTCCTGAATTTCTATAGCGCTTTCCCGAGAGTTACCTAAGAAAAGAGAAAAGAAAATTTTTTTATTATAACGCGCTGTTATCCAACCTCTATATATATATATATATATATATATATATATATATATATATATATATATATATATATATATATATATATACTTAATTTTCAATGAAAATAATAAAAAAAAGTTTTAAAAAAACAACCAGTCATACTATAATATGTATGCAGTTTAATGGTTAGAGATAAGTCGTATAAAATATTTTTTAGGTTCTAGCTGTTTGAACCGTTGCGCGTTGGGCATTTGCGTTAGTAAAAGCCGCAAGCCTTTCAAAGAAACGACAGAGGCACAAACACAAACTCTGTTAAGACTAGTCCAAAACTTGTTCAAAGAGAGAGTTTCCACAAGAAACCACCGCCCCGTAGCACACCTGATTGCAATTCGTAACCACAACTCCTTTGCTAGCCCGATAATGCGCTGGCAAAGGTGGCCACGGTGCATAAATAAACATTACTCACGTTGCTATGGGCGAATATCGTATAAAACGGTATTAATTCGTTAGGGCAGTGTAGTATCAAAGTATAACTATTTTTTAAGATTCCATTTTTAACTCTAAAATTTTACAATTTTTTTGATTTTCGTTTATATTAACTTTTATTTTACTGTGTTGACTTTAAATATATATATATAAATTAGTAATTTTATTATTTTTGGAACGAAGTTCCCTTTCGGGCGTTACGACCAGTT
Source organism: Altica lythri (assembly GCA_964028335.1). Taxonomy (NCBI): domain Eukaryota; kingdom Metazoa; phylum Arthropoda; class Insecta; order Coleoptera; family Chrysomelidae; genus Altica; species Altica lythri. The sequence goes on along the minus strand of OZ034804.1, from coordinate 11,484,628 downwards.
ACGACTGAGGCTAGAGGCTAGCCGAAAAAAATTCAGATCAAAAGTTGTCACGACACGACACACGCATGTTTCTCTGTCTGTCTGTCTCTCTCTCACAGACCAAAAAATAAAAAACTCTCTCTTTCTCTCATAGATAGATATATTACAATTAAAAAGACACTATTTTAAATTAAAATAAAATGTAGGTACATTAAAAAGAAAATACTGTAGAAAAAAAATAATTACATATAATAGTATTATATTTCATCCTGTTTTATAAATTAATAAATTCATAAACATTGTAAAAATAGTTCGTAACTTGACTAGTTACGTACGTCAAATTACCTTAACTGTCAGTTACTATCAAATATTTTAATTTTAAAATTTTGTATTAAATTGTTAATTTCTGTTTTAAATTAAATTAAAATAAAAAGTAATTGTAGGTAGATGTGTGTCATCTAAACCTCTGGTATTGTATAAATGGACACTTTTGTTAAAAGAAACGAACTGTTGAAAATATTCAAGTGATAATGGATTTACTTTTTTCTATTTTGCTTTGATAGTGTAGTCTCGCGACTTTGTTAAGTTTATACAGGTTTTTTGTAGATAATAAATAATAAAATAATAGAAAATAATAACAATAATGTATCCTGACAGTGTTTCTGCACAAGTTCCGGATATTGCTGATAGAGTTAGGTAAGTATAGATTTTATACAAACAATAATAAAGGCTTATGTATGTATAAACACTCTGTTGTGTTTACAAATTACAATTCCTTCACTAATTAATCGAAAGGAACTTCGTTCCATCCGGGTGTCCCTTGACACCTCTCACTTTTTTTTATATATGTAAAATAAACAAGATAAAAACCTCAAATCTAAGGAAAAAAATGGAAACCCTCATTTAAAAGATTAAAAACTGTTTATTGATTTTGGATATTGCACAAATTCTTTGATTTGTAAGTATTTTTTAGTTCCTGATTGTTTTATTGGTATATCTGTTAATAATAAGTTTATTTTATATTTTTTCGATATTTTTAGAATTTCTGGACTGATTTCAATTCTTTTATATTTGCTTGTTTTGGAAATGTAACAACACTACAACAACATGATTTTTGTAGTCATGATTTCCAAAGATTTTATTTTGATACAAATTTCAAGATTTGAAATCTCATGCATTTTTTGTATTGTTTAATTTCTTTTTTATATTCATAACTTTTATTTATTTAAACAAAAAAACTTGTTTAAAACTGGATATAGGTATATTATTGTTCTTAAAATATTGGTTTTTAAGAAAAATGTATTAAAAAAACTTTTTTACGACTGTATCCTATTGTAGATACAGTAAATCCAACACATTAAATGAAAATAGAGATACAAGTCAGGTGTGATATACAATTGGATTGTCACATGAGAAGAAAAACTGTTCATTACTAAGTATCCATATAGAGAGATAAATTCTGCTTTTTCGATAAATCTGATAAATGATGACATCGAAATAGGTAGCGAATTGTGGATATATTTTTATTGTTTCTACTTCTCAAGGGACGTATTATAACGTGACTAGATTAGTAACCAAAAGAGAACACATTATTTTTTTTTATAAAATGTCAAATTTTAGATTCATTTAAAACTAAAATATTCAATCACTGATCAAGGGATTTAAAAATTAGATAAGAGAGAGTTTACAGTAATACGTACATAAATTTAATCTGATACAAGAAGCTTGTATTATGTACATACTCACACAAACCAGTAACGGTAAGCAAATTGCAATAGCTGACGTTTCAAGAAACGCCACCCGCATGGTGCAAGTGAAACCAGGCGAAAATTCAAACACGGCCACCGACTTGCAAGTTTCTAAGTTTTAGGGAGTGGGCCCATATCAGGAGTTGAGGGGATGGGGTCGGTTGCCGCAAGAAAGAACCTCTTCCTGAGAGAGCCAAAGGCTACGTTCCTTCTGGACCTTTTGTTTATTCATCCTACTTCTTTGAATCATTAACGAGAGGTTATGCGCCGGGTTAAATTATACAGTGTGGAAGGTAAAACTTTACTCATAGGTTAAAATTTTGGGTTTTACAGGTGTGTTAAAAAAATATTTTGAAATAGTCGGTAATATGGCTTCTTTTAGCAAACTAGGTCAAGTAGTAGAAAATAGCTTTGTTAGTGGTGTAAATCACCGATTTGCCACCGACAACGTCTCATTGACAGTTGTAACGTTAAAATGTCTTAAAAGGCATTATTTCTTAGCTAGCTTGACTAAATCATGGGTTACGTTTTAAGAGTATTACCAGTATTACATGTATTTAAGGGAACCAAAGTACAAAATCCACAAATTATACTCAAACACCCGTTTGAAAAGATTTATTACAAAATTTAATTATCTCAAAAACAAATTTTAAAGAATTAATTATTCCCTTATCTCTTTAATGGAAGTAGGTATTCAGAATTGGGTCATATGTAACTATTCTTAAGATTTTCTTCCACTATATTAAGTCCTTCCTGTTCCTTTAAAATGGACAAAACTTATCCAATCTAGTAATTGTTCCGCAACTAGGGTGGACCTCTTCGGATTATTCTAGAAGTACCAACTACTTCAATATTTCTCATTAACGTGACGTATACATGTGCTTAAGGGGTAGGTGGTAAGTGTCACATGTGAAATGAAATTAGGACAATCAAAAAACCGACTAATTACCTACTAATGCATCTGTAGCAGAATTTGTTACAAACGTTACCTGCGATAGGCCAGTTAATTGTTTTTTTTTTATAAATTAATAAAGAACTAGTTTGAGTTAAGCCAATTTTTCAATAATCGAGCTTTTTCCTTCAGTTTATTTGATATACCAAAGCATCTCTTTTATATTATCTTTGTTGAGTATAAAATATTGTGTTTTAGAATACACCTGATAGTTAGTTGGCGATTACTTAAATTCGTTTTTTAACTTCCAAGCCTATATAACACATTTTTTTTGTATAATATCATTCTGTACTTCATATTTTGCGCTTTTACTTTTATGTTTTTAATGGTTAAATCGTTACGGGATAAAGTCAGAGATCGTTTTTAGAGTTTAGCCGGATGAAGTATTTTTTCATTTTTGTTTTTAATTTTTTTTTTGTTTTTATAGTGATTATCAGTAAAAACCTTAAAATTTAAATACCGAACGCCTCTGACAGAAAAACTTAAACCGGATCAGTTTCAGATTTAGGTACGTACACATTTTCCGAAAACCAAAACAAGAGAGACAGTTCAGTGAGGGCGAAAAGAGTAGTTACAACACTTTTGGCGGTGGAACGAAGGGAAATTTTAAGTGAAAAGTTAGATAAGTCCGAGATGTATAAAAGCCCACTTAAAGGGATCAGTTTAATTGGATTTTCAAAAATACAAGGCAGATTTTGAGTGACGGTCTGAAGAGTGGCAAAGAATTTTGATTTTCGTATCACTGGGATGTGAAAACAGTGGAGTATTTAGGTCAGTTTACAGGTGGGGAACTATTATCACTGATAAATTTTAACCTAGAGAGATGTACAAAATAATAATCGTTTTTTTTTGTTTAAAAATTAAATAAAAACAGTAAGCTGCTGCTGCCTTCTGCATGACTGTCACTTTCAAGAATTTTATCATTTTATGTAATTAAAGTATAAGTCAGACTATAGGTAGTGGTTAAATCAAATAACTTGGAAAAAAAAAACTTACTCTAAAGTCCGGTTTTTCACTTGTAATTATTTTATGATAACTATAGTCAGTTTTACAGTATATCATTAAATTCATTCATTAATATAATTTGAATAATATATCAAAAAGTTAAATAACATCCAATTACTCAATTAAGCCATAAAATTAGCTCACTCCTACCTCTCCAAAAGAACGATTCTTATCAAAGTAGGAAATACAATTTCAGAACCTTTTACCCCCCTCTCAGGAGTTCCACAAGGGTCCATCTTAGTCTATTCTCTACATCATCTACGCTAGCGATATTCTTTATCTTTAAAATATCCAGTTAACTATACTAAACGTCGACTGAAATTCTCAATAGAAAAACTCAGTTCTCCACCTGTTGCAGCAGATGAAGAGTAGCCCTCAATCCCACTAAAGCCCATACCATCATCTTCAGACATCCAAACTTCAGTCGACGAGATAATTTTTAACTTTCGACAATATCAGCCTCTCACTATGGGGGAAGCAGCTCGTTCCTCAAGACTAGTTGCCTAACTTGGACGTGCGATTCATTTGAACACTCAGGTGGGAGACTGATGTCGAACTTACTATCAGTAAAATGAAAAGACAGGCGTTCCCCCAAGAGGGACCTTAAGTGACCTCTTATCACATTCATATATATATTTTTTTTCTTAGATTATTACTCGTACACAATACTTTCTCTTATATTAAATTGTGTGAAAAATATATACCTTCGTTAGTTAAACCCAACCTATATACAAGATCTTATGCAAACTGGGGCTTTTTAAAATTAAATTTATCGTACTGGATACTTTACATCTCATATTGAAGTGAGTGGAAAACACGTGGGTTTAACCTAACCGTAGACGAGTAGACGGTAGACGACGAGCTCCAATATTCTCTCATGGAATGTATACCAACGTAGACTTGATGGTATTGGTAGAAAAAAAAAACAATTAGTTGTGGTTTAGACAATTAATTCTGTAAATAAATGTAAGGGCATAGATGAAAGAATATGAGGAATCGTCTTGGTAGAAGATATGAGAAGAATTTCACATAATTACCAATTATATGAATATAAATATAGAGAGATGGAATTATAATTCAAATCATGTTTATATTTTAAGTTCTTTTTCTTCTTCTGCTTTTTAAAATAGAACCTAGTCCTGTTTTAATCCGATATGTTTAGCCTCCTTAGGAGCTCTTCATGTGATATTGAGCTCCAACTTTCGTACTATCTTTTGGGTGGTCTGTCTACCGGTCTTCGTTTTTTTGGTTTTTGGGACTTTGCTCACTTTGCCCATCTCTCTTCTGGCATCCTTTCTACATGGTCTCTCTATCACCGCTTGCGTGTTCTAACCCATCTTACCACATCCTATATTCCCAGTTCCTCCCTGATGTCTTGGCTCCTTATTCGATCCTTGAAGGTTATACTCTTGATGGTTCTTAATATTTTCATATCTGTGGTCCCCATTCTTTCTTTCGTTTTTGATGTTCCAGCTCTGGTTTATGTGGCGTACGTTAGTATAGGTTTTACGCATGTTTTGTATATTTTCATCTTGCTCTTTGCAGTCAACATTTTGTTTCGCCATATGATCTCTCTTGTTGCTTTTGGGGCTTGTGTTCTTGAGATTTCTCTCACTTGATACCTCTATTACTAGTTGAATCTTCTCACTTGCTGAATTATTTTGTTGTCGACTACCAGTTTGCACCTTATGGGTTCACTTTTGTAATATTTTTAATGATTTGCTCCCTGACGATGTTGAACACGGTAGGACTAAGGCTATCTCCTTGTCGTATGCCCGTAGTGATTCGTACTTCCCCAGACTTCTTTTGTTTTTATTCTGGTTCTACTTTTGCTATTCAGTTCCTGTATAAGTCTTTGGTGCCTGTAATCGATATTGTTTTGATCCAAAATCTTAATTATATCATCTAATCGCTCCCTGTCAAATGCCTTGGTCAAATTAACAAATCAGATTAATAAAGGTTTGTTGAACTCTATTGATTTTTTTATAATTTGACGTAATATGAATATTGCGGCCACCGTTGATCTATTGAATCTAAATCATTGCTTTTCTTCGGTTATTGGCACCTTTTTCGTGATTCTGTTTGCAATGATTTTGGTAAAAATCTTAAGGCCCGAGCTCAGTAGCGTTATATTTCTAAAGTTATTCGTGTTTCTTCTCTCTCCTTTGTTATGTAGGTACCTCTAGGAATAGATATGCGTACTTTCCATTCGTCGGGTATAGTCCCAGATGTAATTATCTTTTTAAACAGGCTGGTGAGTTCTTTCTGAAGTTCCATTCCCCCATTATTGATATTGTCAACACCAGTAGTTTTTCGGTTTTTCAACTTCTGTATTGTCGCTTGAACCTCCTCTTTTGTTATTTCAGTCTCAATGTTGTCATTTGGGAGGATCTTTGTTTTTGATATGATTTCATCAGGTGAATTGTGCATATTTTCAAAATGTTTCATCCATGTTTCATGTGTAAACTCATTATTTGTACTTATTCCGTAATCTATTTTTTTTTCTATTTCGTAGCATTTTAGGTTAAGTTTGTTTTCGTTTAATTTATCGTTACCACATTATTTTATTAATAACTCCAAATTGTAAACTATCAAAATATAATTTTTTTTGTTACAATTTATAGAATATCCTGGGGAAAATAATAAAGAGAAAATGGGTAAGTGTTACATATGAGATAAGTTAAATCAAGACCACCAAAAAATTGACTAATTATTAAGGCATCAGGGGCTTAGTGGTTAGAGCTTCACCGCGTAACGGTAAAGTTGGCAGGTTCGGGTCCTGTCTGATGTGTCATTTATTCAATTTCTCTGTAATCTTATTTAATAATTTTCTGTTTGTATACTTTCTAAATTTCAAAAATAATAGAAATACAAAAACTAGCTGCTGGGAAACGTCATATACTTGCAGAAAATACATCAGCCTGACTGGAAGTAGAATTATAGTTACTAGTAAAATTCTTAAGATTACTCTGTAACTTTAATTCTTATTTTTAATACATATGAGGATATCGTACTGCCAAACATTAAGAAATCGATTATTAGCTTCTACAATTTGTATTTCTCCATAGAATAAAATATATGAAACAACATTGATAATTGTCTTTAATTACTTTTTCGAAGTTATACTACTATTCGTGTGCCCGACGTGTTAGATTTGTATGGGAGTAAATCGGCAAAATCATTACATTACATTACATATTTATGTAATGGCGTGAGTAAGAGAGAGACAGAAACACATATATATTGGCCGTTAAAAACAAAGATGAAATAGTTTCCACATGTTATTACTCATAACTAACGGACGGCTCCAAGACAGATAAAAGAACAGGAGCAGGGGTGTTTGGACCTAGAACCAAATACTCAGAAAGCTTGGGCACGTACCCAAGCATCTTTCAAGCGGAAATTCGTGCCATCGAAAGATGCATAGAATTTAACATTGAAAGGAACTATCGTAGACAGAAGATTGTAATCATGTCAGATAGTCAAGCAGCCATCAAAGCTCTGAACTCAGATACAATCAGTTCGAAGATGGTCTGGGAATGCCTAGGCAAATTAAATGAACTAGGACAGAATAACACTATTACCCTCCTATGGGTTCCAGGACACGTAGAAAAAGAAGGAAATGAAACAGCAGCAAGCTGGCAAAAAAAGGAGCTGAAACCCCATACCTGGGACCAGAACCATCCTGTGGAATCAACAGTAGTACAATCTTAGAAAAACTAAGGAAAAAAATGGAGAGCGAAAAATCCAAGTACTGGAATGATCTAGAAGGACTAAGACAATCGAAGACGCTCCTGGGAAACTATAACCAGACGAGATCTCACAGCTGTCTTAACCTGAGTAAGAAAAACCTCCGAATTATAACTGGAATACTAACCGGTCACTGTCGATTAAGAGGACACGTGAAGAAACTAGGATTAGTAGATGAAGCAAACTGCAGATTCTGTGAGGTAGAGGATGAAACTTCAATACACTTACTTTCAGAATGCATGGCATTAAGTACTTCTAGGGTCAAATACCTAGGGTCATACGAAATAGAAAGGGAAGAACTACCTAATTTAAAACCCAATGATATCCTAAACTTTCTAAGGAAGATAGGACTAGAAGAGCTGCTATAAGTATGAGGAATCATCAGAATTATAGCAAGAAAAGGGGGACACAATAGATCTTATAGGTCGCAGGTGTATCTGTTACCCCTAACACCACATACATACATACTCATAACTATAAGTTCTGAATAACGTTTAAACATTCAGTGCATTGAAAAGAGATAAATATACAAAAAACAGTCTGAGCTAATGTTTTAGTATCATAGTGACATTTCACATTGTATTTGACAGGTCATTTTATTATTCTGTCACGTAAGTATACATTTTTAATTTAGTATTTTATACTAATGATAATTTTAGTAATGAGTATTGTATTGTAGTCTAAAGTACCGTCATATGGTTGCACTATAAGTTGTATTATATTCTGCACTATACTTTTAAGGTTTTGGCTACATAAACAGTTTTTGAGAAATGTATTTCAGTTAACTTTTTGGAAAATTATAATGTATGTTATAAATATTCTTTCATTATTTCCACAAAATTATTATAAATATTATAAATATTCTTTCATTCATCGCATTATATACGCTAGTCAAAATATTTGATACTGTACACGTTGGCGGCACTGATTAACCTTATACTTTATACAGTTTTTAGTTAATTTTATGTACACACGATATATATTTTCGCAATAAATATTTTTAGATTTTGGTCGATAAGCGATTTTTTGTAACATACTATTTGTCAAAATATTTACTTTTGTCAAAATATTTACTTTTGTCAAAATATTTATTAATTTCTTCGTTTATTAACTCTTTCGTTTACCATATTCCTATTACAGGTCAAAATTTTTTTATTTGCAGCTGCAAAAACTGATGTGAACTATTTGTTGCTAAAAGTCATGGACCAACTATGGTATAGTAGGTCCATGCTTCAAGCATATAATGAATTTGCTAAATCATTCCCATACAAATTTCCAACGCTGGGCGCGTGCATAGAAGTATATCTTTTACCGGCAGTCCCACTGACTGCCACACCCGTTGTTTTTTTTTTCTCCACTAAGGTAGCTCCAGCAGAGATCTTTGTGGCATATGTATTTAAAGTTTCAAACCAATAAAAAAAAGTTACAAATGGTAATTCAAGATAACAATGTATATGTGATCGAAGCGAATTCTGATATGTAAGAACTAAATGTCGTGCTACCATATTTTAACCCATAAAATCTTGAAAACTGCCTGATTTAATTATTCTATATATTCTTGGTTTGGTTGTAGAGTTTAGATTCCAAATAAATATAGGGAAAGTATTTCTATTATTTAGATTACAAATTTTTAAAACAATAATGTCGTTATCAAAAAACTTATACATATAAATTGATAATCGTAACGATAATCCATGAATTAATAGTGGTTTTACGAGCAAAAACTTTAACCAACTACCATATAGATAAAAACATTAACGATAAAGCAAATTTCATATACCTTACGGCATCTACAGTAAAGAGGGTGAACTAGAATAATTAAAGAGGGAAGGAAACTACAACAGCAGTAAGGGTATAATTTTGAGGGAAAATTAAAACTGTAAAAGTATTACATTTTTAACTACGGTATTTTATTTTATAATAGTATTTGATTCAGTTTTAAAATCACTTTAATGATTTACTTCATGTAAAAATCTATTAAGGTAACTCTAATAGAATACAGTGGATGCAAAAATTTACCTATGTAATACTATCGCTTCCTCTTTTATGAGTAATAAACTATTTTATAATCGATACAGCAGTCAATTTTGAATACATGGAAGAGAATCATCTACAGGTAAGCGGGTACACGTAAATTGAGTTCGGATTATTTTTATGACACTTCGCAGCAAGTATACAATTTCATGAATGCGTAAACAACCTTATATTAAGAGCTAGAGCCAAATTCCTAATATGACATTTCTCCTTTGCAAGCCTTAATTGAAAACAGCGGACAGCTTGGTGGATACCAAAGAGGTGGCGGATAAGAGTAAATAGGACCAAAGTTTGTATCCACTCAGGTGCCACCCGTAGGGAATTTGAATTGTCGTATCAAAACCTTTGACTGGGAAAATTTTCATCCATATTATCGATGATGACAATATTCGGTAAAAATTGGCAATCCTCTGTATCCACTAGGGTGTCCCCCAAAGGAAACGTAAATACCTGTATTGAATAAACTTGCAATGGAGAAATATCATATAAATGAAGGCGAAATATCGCTTCTATATAGCTCTGTTACGACTAAGTTATATATTAAACTCTATCTACACCCACTACGACATCACTTAAAGCAAATTTTTATTATAATCTATCTATCTATATATAAAAGCGAAAGTTCACTCATCACCCTATCTCAGAAACTATGAGACCTACAAATTTGAAATTTGGTAAGTAGATTCCTTATAGTGTCTAGACGTCCGCTAAGAAAGGATTTTACGAAATATATAAAAGCGAAAGTTCACTCATCACCATATCTCAGAAACTATGAGACCTACAAATTTGAAATTTGGTAAATAGATTCCTTATAGTGTCTAGACGTCCGCTAAGAAAGGATTTTACGAAACTCTACCACTAAGGGGGTAACACGGGGGTTGGAAATTTGTATGAAAGTCCTATGTTATTGAAGTCAGGGACTAGAAAATTAAAATGTGTGCTCTTTAGAGGTTGTGGAGGTGTACTTATATTGAATTTCTAGAAATCAACCCCCTTCATAGGGATTGAACGGGGGTCGGATACTTTTTATACAACAATCAACACGCCACGCGAACGATATCGCGTGTACATCGATTTGGAACCCAAAAATGTAGTTAGTTTTTTTTGTCTGTCTGTCTGTCTGTCTGTATGTTTGTGCACGCATCACATGAAAACTATTGATTTGATTCAAATGCGGTTTTCACATATGTATTTGTCTTCTTTCAACTTAACATCTGGTGTATAAAAATTTTGGCATGGTTTTTGTATCGGGATAGTTAAAAGCATGAAGAATGACATAGGCTACTTTTTATACAACAATCAACACGCCACGCGAACGACATCGCGTGTACATCGATTTGGAACCCAAAAATGTAGTTAGATTTTTTGTCTGTCTGTCTGTCTGTCTATATGTTTGTGCAAGCATCACATGAAAACTACTGATTCGATTCGAATGCGTTTTTCAAAGATGTATTTGTCTTCTATCAACTTAACATCTGGTGTATAAAAATTTCTCTCTCCCGTCCTATTCCTTTAACCAGATAATAGAGGGGTTTCAGATTTTGTATGAAAGTATCTCATTGATACATTTAAAAATACCACTGAAATAATACACAACATGCATTCATACGTGCTCTAATTTAGTTTTGATATTTAAAATTAGTAGGCGCTATGAGGTTATTAAAACAAATGACTCACAAATTACTATATCCTAAAGGTCCAGTGTGGAACTGTCATAGATCAATATTATAAGATAGTCATAACCGGTGTTGTATGATTTATTATTATCAAAATCTGTTCACTGGTTGCAGCGTGATTAACTGACAAACATTAAATTTTAAATAAAAAAAAGCAGTTAGGCCAGACTTATTTTACTAAAAATATCCCTACAGAATGATTAAAATTAAAATTTTATACATAAAATTAAATCATTTGTGAATATCCCAATTTCACGCGGGCAGAGCTGCAGTTAAAAGCTAGTCTTTAATATTAGTTACAGTACAGTTGTTAAATACTAGAAGATTCTTATTGCAGTGATTTTTAGTAGATATAATAACGTTTTCTTAATACTTAAATACGAGTAAAAGTATAATTTTATTTCACATAATAAGTTATTATGATATAAAGAATGAGATTTAAAATATAAAAAAAAAGAATTTATTGTTAGATTCGAAACCGCTATTTTGTGGAAAGATATGTCAAGCCGCCTCCAGCTTTCTGACTGGACAAAATTTTTGGAACGAAGTTCCTTACGGCAGGCTTGGATAAGATAGGGATTTTGCTGCGTGACCAAACTGAAAAAAATGTAATAGTAAAAAAACGTAACAATAAAACCGTAACGCTTGTAATAGCGCCACTATATCTAGTAGGCAGGTTACCGCTAGCCTCTACTCAGTGTTCAGTATACGATAGACATAATGTTGACAGTTATGATATAATTTTTAACTGTCACCGAAACTTTCTTGAAAGTGTTTACAAAAAATATAATAGGTATAATGAATCAAGCAAAAGATGATCCTCTCATTACAGAATCTCCTAACGAAAGGTAAGTTTAATAATATAATATAAACATTGTAAACAATATAGAAATATCCAACGATGTCAACTTTTGTGATTTCCTATAAATTAATGAAAATCATTAGTTTTTAAATGTAAATGTGTAAATTATGTTGTAATATTTTATTTAATTGGATTATCTACACCTGTTACTAATGTTAATCTCAAAATTTATTATAAATTGTTATTATTAATATGATCAAAATTTATGCAGTAAATACATAAAAATAATTTGACTAGCATATGACAACTCTTCACGATTGGATATCGTTGGAGGATCGAATACGCGGGATGGTAATTTTTTTTTAGTTTTTTTCCAGTGTTAAACAAACAACTAAAAATATTATTATAACTTTAAATAGAACTCATTTAATTATCTTATTCCGATCATTATCATTATAAAAATTATATCTTTAGAGAATTTATTGATATATAAGCTGCCCAGACGAAAAGTACAAATTATAAAAATATGTACAACCAAAAGAAATGTAATTATTAATCTATAACGTAGTATAATCCAAGGCTTGGAAGAGATAGGGATTTTGCTGCGCGACCGAACTGAAAAAAATGTTATAGTAAAATGGTAACAAAAAGTCTATGGAATAAAACCGTTAAATGAGACGTGCGCAGGCGCTACAGTCGTATACACAAGCGAATAGTGTCGATTCTATATTAGCCGAAGGAACTTATTTCCTACCTGGTGTCCCACGACACCATTATAACTTGTTTATATATCGTCTTTATTATAGTAATATTTTTGATCCCCTAAATTTAAATTTTCTTATTATTTTATGTATGAACGAATATTAACGATAATAAATAAACAATTTTGTTCATGCTGTAAGTTGTAAATTACATATCACTTACAGATATAAATATTACAGTTAACTATAATTATAGAGAGTATTGTTTTATAGTATATTACTTTACGAGTGGAGTAAATTGCATATCACAGCAAGTGTGTTTGGCCCATGAGCGAGCTTGCGAGCGAAGGGGCTAAAAAAGAAACAAGCTATATATGCAATTTGTTCCTCGAGTGAAGTACTATGCTTTACCCACGACTTACCAAATGGTTTTGTATAAAACTAAAAATAACAAATATAAAATTTAAATTTTGGCATAAGTTGTCAAAAATAGTCGATTTCGCAGACAGTTCTGTCTGAGAAATGTCAAATGTTAGTTTAATTTAATGAAAACTGTAGGTAACCAACATAATAATACAGGTTTCTATTTACTTACTCCACTAGTTTAGTAAATGAAACTATAACACAACTCCTCAATAATTTGACACTTACTGACAGAGTTGTAGGTTAAAAAATACGCAATTTACTTATGAGTCGTGGGTAAAGATGTTTACCAGCATCGTTGTCGCTCACCAGTACCGTTGCGGCCGTTGCCTAACTAAAATTTCTGAAATCGGTAGATTGATAAAAAAAAAATAAGTAGAAATCGATAAATTTAAAAAAAAAATTAAGGCAAATTCAAAAAAGTGTTTAGTTAATAAGAAAAGGTAAGTTTAAATTAAGTTTAAAAAAAAATTAAATAATAATAAAAAAAATTATAACTGTAATCGATAGATTACTTCTTAAACCGGTAGATCTACCAATAAATCGGTACAGTTGGCATCGCTATTCACCAGTCAAACGTCAGAAAACCGGAGCGAAATGTGATACAATAGTTATTTGTGACACAAGGACGGAAAATGACATTTTGCAAGAGCGAGTAAAGTTGTGTAGCCGAGGTGCGTAGCACCGAGGCGAAACAATACGAGCACTTGCAAAATATTTTCCGGACGTGTAACACACACTATTTTTTGGTCCGACTAATTTTTAATATTTTCAAAAGTTCTGTTATGTTCAACAGTTGACCGTTTGTGCTAGCTATACTAAGACCACTGACTAGAAGACAGCCGACAGATATAAGCGCCACATTCGATGTTAATATTATAGTTGTGTTGTTGTGTATTGTGTAATAACTTGTTTAATACTTAATATACGTGTTTAGCTTCAGCAGTTATTAGTGTTTTAATTAACATATGTTGCAAACACAAGTTCAAAAACTTTTTACTTTGTGACATACAAGATTAGATGTTTATATAAAGATGAGACAATGAACTATTTTCATAAATTGACATAAATGTCAAATTTTATAATACAAGTTGTGAGAGAAATTAAATGTAAATTAGAATCCTGCTTATCTTTAGAAAAAGTTATAGGTAAGTTTAGTATATTATACGCTGTTTTTAAATAAATTTAATTAAAATTTGTATAATTCATTATGTATTTTTGATGACTTAAAATTTAAACTCATAGCGCCATCTCTTTAGATAATCTAAAAGCTACTTTGCCGGCCTAGGCCGGAAAATGCCATTTTCCGGACGATTTTGAAGTAATTAATAGTATTGTTTCTGGACGGAGGACCAAAAAGAACTTTGAAGGAGCGGGTGGAGTGATCCTACGTTATTCTTGTCTATATACGTTGATGTTTACAGGAAAATAGTAGGATTTTCAACGAAGAAAAACTTAAAAGCACTAATATCACTCGAAGTTTTTCCATAGTAAATTTAAAAGTAGTTCCAACTGTTTCTGGTTCGTGCATACTTGTGTTTTTGCTGCTTCCGAATAAAAACTGTTTAAGACATTTGGTAAATTTTTGTTGAAATATAGCAACTTTACCCAATTTTTTATTTCGAAATATCCATACATGAAAAAAAATCCAAGGCTATATATCTCAGGAATATAAATCAAAGTACGAAACAACATTTTTGAATTTTCTATTTCTTGGGAATCGACTGGTAGTAAATTTGAATGGTGTCTTCAGTATTATTAAAAGATATTTAGAATACTTTGTAGAAAAATTCTACAGCTTGGAAAGAATTAATAACTTATCCTAGCAATTTCTTATACACATACCTTGGAAACATTCCACAACTCCTGTTAATCTGTATCTAAACTCTAATAGTTTACATTTACAAAAAATGTAGATATAGCAGCACCGGCAGCATATAGATACCGTGTTTCACATGGAAAAAAAATGTTAAGTTTAATTTATTCACATTTACACTTACTGTACCCTGATGTATAAAATCACTAAAATCTGGCAACAACTTTTTAAGTTTTTCACGTTGAACATTTTCTTTAGGAATGTGGAAAAATCTATTAAAGTTCGAGTATATTTTTTACGAAAAATCCCAATAATTTTTGAAGTTCTATTCATGCACTCGGTGGAAAAGATTTGTGTACAGTTAAATGGGAAAAAGCATTACATATGTAATGGTGTGAGTAAGAGAGAGACAGACACACTTATAAGGTATATTGGTCGGTAAAAACAAAGATGAAATATTTATCACATGTTATTAGTCATAACTATAAGTCCTTTGAATACCGTTTCAACATTCAATACATTGAAAAGGGATAGATATACAAAAAACAGTCTGAACTAATGTATGAATATCATAGTGACGGACCACATGATTATTTAACAGATTATTTTATAATTCTGTCACGTAAGTTAACATATTAAGTTTAGTATTTTATTAATAATATTAATAATAATATTCAGTAATGAGTATTGTATTCTAGTCTAAAATACCGTCACATGGTTGCAGTATATCCTGCACTATGCGTTTGAGGTTGTTGGCTACATAAACAGAGTTTTTACGAATAAGATAGATCGGAATGCGTTTTTTTGCATTGGATTCGTTAAAGTATCAGGAAATTTTTCGCTATATTTTATAATATAAAAATGGAAATTGCATTTCTGCATTCGAAAAGTACATTCCGAACAGACAATAGAGAGAAAACTTACAACTCGCTAAGTATTGCTGAAAATGGGTTCAATTTATATACTCGGGGTTTTTGGAGTTGCTGAACACGAATATCACGATTCCGAAAGTCTCCGCGGCACTTGGTGTCTAGGGTATTTACCTATTCTCCTGGGGTTTTATGTAAATTCTGTACGTAATCAGTGTACACTTGGTGGTTTTTTGAGTCGCTAAATACGATTGTAATAATGGCGTTGTTGTTCGAAACACCTAGTGCTTAAGACGGACCTCGTCTCCAGGAATTTTATGCAAATTCGATACAAAAAGAGTGTGCTCACGGTACTAGGAGGTTTTTGGGGTCGCTTACCACGAATACCATATAATGAGTTTGCTAAATCATTCGCATACAAATTTATGAATCCATGCGCGTGCATAGAAGTATAACTTTTGCCGGCAGTCCCACTGACTGCCACACTACTTTGTTATTTTACTTACTTACTGATTTTGATAATTTATTAAAGCTTTTGTGTTTTAACAAAGAAACATTAAAATGACAAAAATCAGGCAATAACCTTTTGTAACACATAGTTTTTTCTCCGTCAACTTGAATCAACACAAAAATGAGTTTTCACGAATATAACGCCATATGTCGGTTGTTTTTGATAATCGATTTCCTTTAAATCGCTTGAGACAAATAAACAATCTACTTTCGATTTCAAAGTAAAAAAAACAGCTCCTAGGAACACGAATTTTTTAATACATTTTATATATTAAATAATAAGAGCTCATGAAAGTCTTGTCTTCGACGAAAATAATCAACAGTTAAATGATTAACATTTCGCAAAGTTTACTACCCATAAACAGTAAATTAATAAAATACTAACCTGCTGAATAAGGATTCTACGGACTACATGTTTTTCTTTGGGATGCTTTAGAAGTTGTTCAATGGAATGAACTTGCTTCTTTTGAGAACCAGCCATACTTTCACTAAAATTTAATAAATATACATTTATACCACAATATAGATCAATGTAATATTATATCGTAATATGTATTAAAGCTGGATTATCAAAGCTAAAATTGCAGGTAGGCTAAGTGACCACTTAACAAGCTGCTGTCTGGGATTTTAAAAAACAAAGTTGAAATGCCAATCATTTTTACGATTTTATCAATAAAACTTTTAAAGAACGTCATTATATAAACAAACCTAGTGAAATTCCTATTTAATTTTGCTTAGTAAGATTAGCAGTGACCATTTTAAGGACAGCCCCCTGAAAACTCGCAAGGTTCTATATACCAACCAGCCCACATACCAGTTAACTAGAATATTACTTAATGAGATCTGTATTCGATACCTATTTGTTTGCATGGAAGTTTTGGTATTAAAAAAAGCTTCACCGGGTGAGATCTAGATATGCAGCAATCGTTGAAAAGTTAATTCAACAATGGTTGGTTCCTTTACAGTGAATCTATATACAAATTTTATTATATCTGAGTAAATATTTTTGTGTTTGTGTTTCTGAAGACCGTTTGAAGATGGTGTTGTTCGGGTTAGTGCAAAACCAGTAACAACTCAGTGTACGTAACATAAAGATTTACACATTTAAAGTCAACGGATTATTTTAAATATTTATGAGTGCTTAAAATAGGAAAATTCTGTACATTCAGAAAATTATTATTAAAATCGTATTTCAGAATTAACAAAAATTCCGCATACCACTATTTATCATGTCATTAAACAAGAAAATGGTATTGATAATACATCAAAATAAAAAAAGGACAACAGAATTTAGTGAAGATAAATAATTTCTCCAAAGATTTTATTCGCCGTACAATTTACAATTTTTATAAAGAAATGTTAGAAATGTATTTCATAAATTACGAGACTATGATGAATATATTGATAAATCCTTGGAAAGATGAGTTGTTTACCAAAGAATATGTCGTTTGCAGGAATTTAAATCCATCATATTTTTTCCATATAAAATATTTTCAAAAAATGAATTGAAAAAAAAATTGCTCAACAAAAATAAAATCGACAACATATAAGTTACATTGAATATTAATAAATAAAAAACATATTATAATAAATTTATGAAATTTAGAGAATACACAAACAAGAAAATGATATTAAGGAAAAATAGAAAAAATATCACATCCAGCAGGATTCGAACCTTCAATCTTTACCTATAACCGGCAATGTCTCTAACAACTTTAGAACAAATATCTGGAAACGATTATCTTATTAATATTGACAGTTAAATAATATTACTTTCCTCACTAGAAATGAAAGTTAGCGTTATGAGATTTTTTATCAGTATAGATAAACAGTGGCACTTTCATAAAAGGTATGGTATCGTTGAAAATTATTATTATGGTAACATAGAAAGTCATTTTAAAAATGAAAAAGTACGACGTACCTATATAGAACTGGATTAAACTCCATAAAAAATATCAAAATATCTGCAGGATAAACTACTACTTCATGGTTCCATAATAAAAACGTTATTGGGTCAGTAACGATATAGAAACACTCCCGTTATGATTATACCTGTATTTATTTCCCATTACACGCTAGGTAACGGAGACAACGAAGTGCTACTTAGTTGGTTAAATCTGTAGGACAAGTAAATGTTTACTTATAATAATAGGTACCTATATGATTTGACTAAAAGATAGATAGATATTCATTGGGTTGGCTGTTAGCCTGTATCACTGCGACCTTTACAGATCTATTGTGAACATCCATCATCTCTAGAATAAAATTAGAGCACGTTGTCTAGCTCTGCCCTCTTAATGAGACCTAATAGCCTTGATAGTGGCGTCTCCAGAGAACTTGGACCAATTGGTTTCTCATCTCCCAGTACCAGATAACGCGTTCTGGTAAGGAATTCACATTGGTATAGGACATTAAATGCGGTTTCCTCCTCCTCTTGACAGTATCGACAGATATCTTCATATGCTAAGTTCAGCTGACTCATGTGTTTTCTGAACTAACAATGTCCAGTTAAGAGACTGACAATTATTCCGACATCGTTTCGCCTTTGTGATAGCACCTCTGTAGTAAATTTTGTCGAGTATTCTTTTATGAAGACTTTGGCTTTTCGATTGCCCGGTGATTTTTCCCACTACTCCTGGGTCTTCTCTAGCCTCCATTTCTCAATGGCTGCCTTTCTGAAGGTGTCAGCAAATCCGCCAAATGGTTCCGGGCCAATCATTAGGATATTAGTTCCCCCTCGGGCCAATTCATCAGCCTTCTCATTGTTCCGAAACCCTGAGTGTCCTGGTATCCATGCAACTCTCAGAGAATTCCGACTTGCGGCATGTGTCAGAGCCCTAACGCAGTCCCACACCAGCTGTGAGCTTATTTGTGCCGAGACTATCGCCGTTGCACAGTGTTGTATGGCCATTACTTCAGCCTGAAACACTGTAGCATATGCATATGCACCTAGACTTAGTTGGACTTGTATCCTGTATTTCTATCTATATATATAAAACTCAAAGGTGACTGACTGACTGACTGACTGATTGACTGACTGACTGATATAGTGATCTATCAACGCAGAGCCCAAACCGCTGGGCGGATGGGGCTGAAATTTAGCATGCAGGTAGATGTTATAACGTAGGCATCCGCTAAGAAAGGATTTTGATTAATTCCACCCCCAACGGGATGAAATAGGGGATTAAAGTTTGTATGATCTATCAACGCACAGCTCAAACCGCTGGACGGATGGGGCTGAAATTTGGCATGGAGGTAGATGTTATGACGTAGGCATCCGCTAAGAAAGGATTTTGATTAATTCCAGCCCTAAGGACATAAAATAGGGGATGAAAGTTTGTATAAAACTTTGTCAATTTTAAACCGTTCGGGCTGAAACTTTGCATGCATATAGTTACTATGACGAAGGCATCCCCTAAGAAAGGATTTTGATTAATTCCACCCCTAAGGGGATAAAATAGGGGATGAAAGTTTTTATAAAACTCTGTCAATTTTAAACCGATCGAGCTAAGATTTTGCATGCATATAGCTACTATAACGTAGGCATCCCCTAAAAAAAGATTTTGATAAATTCCACCCCTAAGGGGATAAAATAGGGGATGAAAGTTTGTATGAAACTTTGTCAATTTTAAACCGATCAGGCTGAGATTTTGCATGCATATAGCAACTATGACGTAGGCATCCCTTAAGAAAGAATTTTGATAATTTCTACCCCTAAGGGGATAAACAAGGGAATGAAAGTTTGTATGAAACTTTGTCAATTTTTAACCGATCGCGCTGAGATTTTGCATGAATGTAGCTACTATGACGTAGGCATCCCTTAAGAAAGGATTTTGATAAATTCCGCCCACAAGGGGATGAAAGTTGGTATGAAACTGTGTCAGTTTTAAACCGATCGGGCTGAGATTTTGCATGCATATAGCTACTATGACATAGGCATCCCCTAAGAAAAGATTTTGATAAACTCCACCCCTAAGGGATAAAATAGGGATGAAAGTTTGTATGAAACTTTGTCAATTTCAAACGGATCGGGCTGAGATTTTGCATGCATATACCATGCAAGTTTTTAAAGTTTTAAAATAATAATAGTCTAATACCACTCGCGCTTTACTGAGCGGGGTGTGTGGAGCGATGAGACGGTAGCACGCTGCTGCTGGCCGACATGACACTGTCAATAAACGCGTAGAGTCTTGAAAATTCGAGAATAAATTTGTTTTATTACGTAGTGGTGTACTAAGAAATTACATTTTTAAATTCCACCCCTAAGGATTTAAAATAGGGGTTGCAAATTTGTATGAAGCTCGGTGGCAAAAAACTAAAGTCCACGCGGATGAAGTCGCGGGCGGCCGCTAGTTCTACTATATATACCCGACCCTGTACTTTTCTTAGTCTTTGAGCCATCGGTATACCAGATTGACTCCCCTTAAATTACGTGGACATTGTTCCTTGAGTCCCTTTCCAGTAATTCTACACAAGAAAGTTTCTCGCAGATCTATACCTTGGGACTATGTTGTCCTGAGGCATACTCATTATTTGATCTGCCTTTACCCTATCATATAGCTCTGTTTGCTTTTTTTAAATAAAGTAATGGGAGTCTGGCCTTGAAGCAGCCTGTGAGCAGTTGCTATAGCCTCGCCTTGTTTAACCGTAGTGCGTACGTTGAGGCTGTTCCCATGGCCCCTGTAACATTCAGGCATGCTTGCCTTTGAATGCTTCCCAGCTGCCTGATCACCTCGGACTGCTGCGTTCTACATCACACCACCGAACCTTAGGTTAACATTGTCCTAATGACTTCTGTATACAACCAGAGGTTCCTTTTTGAGCTTCTTGTCACACAAATGTCTACACCTACCAAGGGCTATTGTAGCTTTACGTATGACCTTTTGTATGTGCTGCTTCCATGATTGCCTTTGGTCAAACACCAAACACAGGTATTTGGCTTCTGTGGCCAATGGTACTAATAGCAAAAGTGGCATTTTTTTATAAACAAATGAAAAAACACTGTGTTCTTAAACACCGGAAAATGCTTTCGGCGAGTTGAAGTTTTTCTACGGCCATAGCTATTTTATAGCCTGTATTGTACAAAAAATATTTTTTTTTACGCCCATGACTGTAAACGTCAAAAATCGCACTGTAGACATTCCGTGTAAGTGACATTTAACAATAACATGCACGTAATGAGATCTCATAACATACATGTGCGTTTAGATAAGAAAACTTAAATTTCTTTGTTTAATCAAATTGCAATAAAATTTTTATGTACGTACTACTTTATTTGGTCTATTTACAAACTTTTAGTCAATTTAAAAACATAAATATATAATAGTTTTTATTAAAAAATAAAATAAAAATAAAACAGATATAGGCAACATACATTACATTTTAAATTATTATTTAATCTAGGATGTTACTTATGGTCACTACTTTGATAAATGTTATTTTAAACGGCAAATTTCGTCATATATTTTTTAAGAGATGTCAAATATTTAGAATTAAAATTAAAATATTGAGTCGTAGAAAAAGCATAGTACGTAACTCGAGTGGTAAGAGGTATTACGTACTCCTGTAATTACACACTCGCCGCTACGCGGCTTCGTGCGTAACTTTTCCACTCGTACGTAATATCCTATTTACCACTCTTGATACGTAATATACTATTAACCTATCAAATATAAATCTGACTATACTCACGTGATGCGGGAAAATATACATTTGTAGATTAGTGCATAGACTGATCAACAAATGAAAATGTCGTAAGGAAAATAAGGTTATTTTCATCACAATGAGAGATTAAAAGTGAAATGTAGGCACTTACGTAAATCGTGTACTACTGCCGAAAGTCATATGTTGTCGCAAAAAATTGATTACATGCGAGGCAGATAGTACTTCATATTGATCGAAAGAATGGTACCTTTGCCAAAATATTCATTCAAAATACAATATTAAATTTGATATACTAAGTATATACATCCATAGAAAGTCGATGTTCCAGCCAAATTTGCATGTAGGGGCGAAACACATTGAATTCTGCGCATTGACTAAGAGTTTACAAACAGATAAGAAGAAAAGTAGCAAACATTATTTGAGACGAAAAAGATGATGGACTTTGACTGTATTCTCTTGTAACGTATGTACTATTTCTATTATAGTACTATATAAACTATTATAGCCCCTACTATTTCTTCTATATCTTTCCGCCGCATAAGCATGTAGGAAAGAAACACAGTAACTGACGCGATTAGGGTTGCCAGTTCGCCAAACCCATTAGCCTGATGGTCTACCAGCCAGATGGTCGGGTATTTGCATAAAAAGGCCGGACAACCTACATTATCAAGGATTTCGTGTCTTAGTTTTAGAACGACAAAGAAATTGTATGTAAAACAAACTTTTTTTTGAGTGTTGACCATAAATCTTTTTAAATTCTAATGAAATACCTATAAAAAATCGAATGGCCAAATCAATCTAATTCTTGTTAATTCCGCGCATTTATGCTATTCATTATTTCAGAACAGTTTTCCAAAACTTCATTTACAGAAACATCAGCCTATTTCCGTATCTTCGATGCAAAGATAAATGGCCATGAAAAAAGAAATAACCCAAAAATAGCTTTTGTTAACTTGTATATTCCAATGCAAGACATATATTGAACAACAATTTTATTAACATTGGAACTTTAGTCTTATTTTTATTGAAGTCGCGCTTTTCTTGTCGTTTGAAAAAAGTATACTACCAATAATATTGAAACGGTAAGATTAGAAATAAATCGTAATGTAACTTTAAATTTAAACCATTGTTGAAATTGAAAATTCCATTAACTGAAAAATCCAACAATTGAAAACTCGATCAACTCACAACTTCAACTAAGCATCAAACTTGGACCAGTTGATCCACATCCAACAAAACATAACCTAAACTACCAATAACAAACTTTTCGTTACGCATGCAACTCAATTTTTGAGGCGGAAAAGTTTTCAATTTACTCTTACCTTCATTATTAAATCATATTATTTACACCAACAAATTGAAATTTTACGAAAAAATCGCGCACACTAGTTTTTCATATAGTTTAATAAGTTATAGAAAGTTCAGGTAAAGAAACGTGCCGTATTTTCGCATGAGGAAAACTTTTAGGACTCTAGCAAACCGACTCTGCGTTGCCAGATTCCATCCGTCCGTTTTTCCTAACTGAAACAACAGGTTATTCTGTATCTGTTACGAATAAATTTAAAAAAGCGACTGAACTAACAGACTTAAATGAAGTTTAAGTACTTATTTTATGAAATTTATTGTTTTAGTATAAAATATAAATCTGACTATACTCACGTGATGTGGGAAAATATACATTATTTATAGATTAGTGCATAGACTGATCAACAAATGAAAATGTCGTAAGGAAAATAAGATTATTTTCATCACAATAAGAGATTTAAAGTGAAATGTAGGCACTTACGTAAATCGTGTACTACTGCCGAAAGTTATATGTTCTCGCAAAAAATTGATTACATAGCGAGGCAGATAGTACTTCATATTGATCGAAAGAATTGTACCTTTGCCAAAATAGTATTTTCAATGTCCTTAGTTATTAACGAGAGTATTTTTTAATTGTCTTTAGAATTTGTTAAACTATTTTTCAAAATATTACTTGCGTTTTTACATTTGGATTTTTTCTTCAAGACCAATGCAATATTTTCTGGCGCTTACTAAAAGAAGCATTATGATAGTCCGAAAATTTTTAAAAGGTCAACTTCATGAAAATAAGCAATTAAATGCTGTAAGTTAGACACGCTAATGCTGACCGCGTATGAAGACCCTATTTACCTCTAAGAATTGGCTTAATATATAACAACATTAGCTTCTTAAAGAAGAATATTTATTTATACTTTGAGGCGCAATTGTCTGGTAGTGATGTAAATACAAGTGGAACCAATGCGAGGTTCGAATGAATGCTAGTTGCAATGTTTAACATAGAAAGACTTACTATCTTTGTCTTAATGACCCGCAAAAGAAAGAGATACTTTTAAGAAAAATGTCAAGCGGCACTAGTGCACTTAATAATGTTCTCCAGTCTTGAAATTTAAAAGTATCCCTTTCTATTATGCGTTAATAAGAGAAAGATAGTAAGTATTTCTAAGTTAAACATAACAACTAGCATTCGTTCGAACCTTGCATTGGTTCCACTTGCATTTATGTCACAATGACGTCACTGCCAGACAATTAGGCCTCGAAGTATATAGGATATAAAGGCAATTCTAAATAGGTATAAAAGATCAGATGGTTTACATATATAAGGGTCTGCAACTCAAATCTAACAAACAAATTATTAAACAAAAAAACAGATTAAATAAATCACCATGTAAATTACTTTAAACTATTACTTTTTCATGACGTATGTTACGTTAAAAATTATTTAAAATCACTTTCTTATCAGTTTTTAGTACCTTTGTGCAATTAGACTCGTAACAGGTAACAGTGGTAACTTCGGTGGTAAGATAACTTTTAATGATATATTTATTTATAATATATTTTCATATTTCTGATACTTGAGATTTTTAAAAAGTATACTAACTAAATATATTAAAAGACATTAAGGAGAAATTGAAAAAATTTCGCATCCAGCAGGACTCAAAACCGCAACCTTTTGTTTTCATATTGCTAATACTTGAAATTTTTAAAAAGTATACAAACTAGAATATATTAAATGACATTAATGAAAAATCGAAAAAATGTTGCATCCAGTAGGACTCGAACCCGCAACCTTTACCTATACGCGTCAACGATCTAAGCTAGGAATGCTTATAAGTTATTTAGCTTTCTTGGTCGTTAACACTTACTCACTTTTTCCTTAAGCACATATAGCATGACGTTAATGAGACAGAGATTTTGTCAAATCGACAATTAAAACATCAACTCTTTTTTTAAGCTCGATGCGACATTTTTTCTTAAAATAATCGTATATTAAAAATTTATGATCCTTATTTAACCGAAATATTCGCGTTTTCCTATTGGACTATGGGTCCGAAGCTTCTAAATTTCTACATGTTTTATACAGTTAAAGGTGAGTTTTATGTAAATTCTAAAACAAAAAGGAATCTAGAAGATTAAACTTTCGACTAAGTCTGACAACATCGCAAGGACAAGCAGTGAACTTCAAATGTATGAAGTGTCAGGGCGCAGCTACTTTTGAAAATCAATAATGAATATTATGATTATACTTAGACGCTAATTCTAATTCTTTCATTAACTTATCAAAACTTTATTAAAACTATCTTAAACTTTACACAAGAATTTTATACATACTTCTACTGTAAATTAGGTTCAAAACAACACACAAAAATAGTTGAAATCGGATAATTGTTTAAGAGTATAAAAAATAAAAGTTGTTATCAAAAAAAATATTAAGTATAGTTTATTTTGAAATGTATACTTGTGAAATATTACCAAAACAAACTTAACAACTTGTTTTAGAGTAATTGTTAAAGTTTGTTATGGACTTTCTGTACAAAAGTTTCACGCCCGCGCACGTTGCGAGATGACGGAGACAGAAGTAGTTATAGAAATATATATACAAGTTAAACCTATCTTTTATAGCGTTTTTTTTTTTCTCGGGATAAATTGATTTTCTCTAAATATAAGCACGCTCAAAAGTTCATATGACATCTATTGCTCCAAATTATATTTTAGGCAGATATATTGAAATAAAAATCTATTGCAAAAGTTAATTTTTCCGTGCAAATGTACAAAAAGTAACAAATATGTATTTATTCGATATGAAGAATATAAACACATTACGGGTTTCATTACAAATAGGTTACAACTTTTTCTCATCAACAAATATATCAACTGATTAAATTGTTTTTCCAATAGGTACTTGCCGTTTATTTATGATTCCATCGTAAGTTTTTTACGCATTTCTGTAACGACAAGATAACACTTTAAGAACAGGTGCAGAAAATATAATTAATAATTGATGTTATAAATTAAACACACGGGAAACGTTAAATCTAACAAAACTCGAACTTAGATATTACCTCACAAACCGTATAACAATGGACCATAGTGGTTAGTTTGCAATTTGATCGAACCTCTTGACCACGTAAACGTTTAGAACAGTTATGAACCTTTTAAAAATCACTGGGTAATCTTGATCTGGAAATTTGGGGAGGGGCGAGCTAGTGCTCAGCTAGCACTGATGAGGCCACATATGACCCATTATGCATCCTCCCGTGTGTAGGGATATCCTCACCTCAGGCTGACACCAGGCCTAGTAATTTAAAATAGGTGATGAAGCTCCCGAGGGGATCTCCCTGACATCGGCTGGTATAAGCCAGTACTCGCCCAACACGGATCTTCTGATTTCAGAAAAAGCAGAGCAGTCATACATAGCGGCGATTCTGTTAATTTCATCCTAAAGAGATGTTGGCGCAATTGGCAGTCACCTGTCAAGATTCCCACAGCTGTTCGGAGATTTTGTCTGGTCAATGCCTTAAATTTTTTTGCTGTTTCCTCGCCAGGATGAGGTAATAACTCTCTGGCCAGTCTACAGTTCGTAGTTTCATCCCAGCACTGTATAAAGTTTTGGCGAGAGTGCTGTTTGATAAGGTCCACGACTGCGGACTATGTTAGCTTGGTAGATGGGCGAGGGCTAACATATTTGTAGCCCGCAGCCCTCCTTGCTAAATTGTTTGCAATGCGGTTGCCTTTTGAGTTCCCATGTCTTTTGATCCAGCTGAGAGTGACCACGTTATTCTGGCTGGCCTCAGTTAGAGATTGATGACATTCTAGTACTAAACTTGAAGTGAAACGTGGTCTATTTAAGGTCAGTAGTGCTTGTCGGCAGTCTGTGTATATATTTATATTCCTGCGCGTCATGTTCCTATTGATTAATTCTTTTGCAGCTATGGTTATGCCTGTGAGCTCTGACTGAACCACACTTGACAAGCCATCCATAGCCCATTTTATTTTTAGGATCTAGAGTAAATTCCACATTCCACACCTTGCTTTGTTTTTGATCCATCCGTATATACGCGTTTACTACGTTGGGGTCTGCTGTCTTGTTTGTTAATATTTTGTAGGGTATGTCAAAGACAAATCTTGGTGCGACGGCATCCGTGTCTGCCTGTAAGAGTGGTATCACCTTAATCGATTCCCTCCACAGACTGTCTCTATGGGTGCCAGTCCCTACAGTGGGTTCGATACCAACCGTGCGAAAGCGTACCATGGTCATCAATGCGACCTCCTTAACAAATATATCAAGGGGGGTGAGACCGATCACTGGGTAATATAACAAACATTAAACTTAATTTTGAAATATAACAAAACTTTCGCTGCTCAATGAAATAACTTTCCCAGTTACCCGATTAAGAATTATTGGCTTAGAAATACTGATTCAATGAAATTGACCAATGATAGATAGAGTATGATTTTGAATTAAATCCCTAAAATCATACACTACTTTTGTCCACACTTGTAGTTACGGGCGCATCCGAATTTTGCCACAATTGAAGATGTTACCTGATTTTTAAGATTAGTGAAAAGTCCGAACTCTGCCAGGACCAATTAAGTTTACTCATATTAAGTATTAGGAAAGAGTGGTGGAATGGGAGCCAGCGGGTTGTGAAAGCCATTCCTCGTGGCCAAAATGAAAATAATGATAAACAACGAGGTAAATACTGTTAGACTCGAGGTTAGGGCGCACCAGGAGTCCGTGGGGTGTTCGCCGGTGCCATATTTGACTTCAGCGCCCCAAGAAACCACTCGCTACCATTGTCGGTTCCTATTTTTCAGTTTTGTCTAAGAAAACCTTGGGCATGACTTTTGGAGCTAGGTAAGGGTGCTCCAGGTGTTCGGGTGGTCGTTTTCCACATGAAATTCCGATTCAGCGTACACAAAATGCCCCCATAATGATTTTCGGTTCGTTTTTGTCGGCATTTCCAGGAAAATCCTCGAAGATGGCGTCCTCGTCCAGCTTAGGGCGCACCAGGTGTCCGTGGGGTGTTCGACAGTGTCATATTTGAATTCAGCGACTTAAAAAATCCCCGGGTGTCGAGTTTCTCTCCTTCCTAGCATGAAGTTCGGGATAGTCCCCCGGAGATGATGTTCGTCGACGTTCCTGAGCTCCAGGTGTTCGGGGGGTCAATTTGAACATCATAATCGTGATCAGCGACCTTAAAAACCTCTGGGTAGCCAACTTGGGCCAATTCTGACTCTTATTTACAAAGTTATTGAATTTGTCAAAAAAAACTCTCAAAAAATGCATTTTTTGAAAGCATTTTTGGCTGCAGCAATGCAACTTCCGGTTTGTACTAGGTAGAAAGTAGGTAGGAATGGTGTAAATAATTTTTGAAAGCAAATGCAAAAAACCGCCTTCCGATCCTTCCTATCCTAAAAGATTTCCTATCTTTGGCATTTTTAGTGCTTCATTGCCTCGACTATAAGTTCCTGTTAAATGGGTAACAATAGGTTTAAGTTTTTTGGAGAATTATTTTATGCCTCTCATTTCACATATAAAGGCTTGTTGGCTCTCATTACCCGATGCGAGGGGTGATAGAAGCGAAAGTAAATGTTATAAAAATGGGATTTCACGTATCTAAGGATATTTTTTTAAATATTACTAGGCGATTATTGAAAGAGCGATAACTAAAAGTCTAATTAGTGTCTATAAATATCTATAATAACATAAAAATTTGTTTTTCGTTAATAACTTTTAAAATAATGATATTTAAGGAATTTTGAAAAAAGATCCTGAAAGAGGAGGAAATTTCCAATAAAAAAGTCCGATCTGCCGGAACTCTATCTCCATTATTTATAATTTTAATTTGACGTTGAAAATAGTGCTCCGCTCGGCTTTTACAGCATTCGCGCGCTGCCGCTAAACGGGGTTTATCAGATAAAATATTTTTTTTTATGACATAAAATGTGATTTTAAAAATTTGAAAAAATTCCAGTATTTTCCTAACACTTGAAAGAATCTAATTCAGTTGGAAAAATCGTTTTGTCACTATTTTTCAATAAGTTATTCAATTGTTAACAAACAAATTTTTTCCTAATGTCTGTTGGCATAAACAATGGGATAAAAGTTATAAATAATTGGCCTAAAAATTTGAAACTTCGTGGAGCCCTTTTCATATGTATACTTTACAAGATACTGCAATAAATGTTCATAAAAGTTTATTAATTTGTTATTATACTTTCTAATATCATACGTCACGTTAACTGTAGCGCCTACTTAACTTGCCAATTAAAAAAATTATATATCTTTTAAACTATTGGAGATATGATAAAGAACATTCAACATTCAGGTCTTTTTTATAGAAAATAAATTTCTCTTTCAAATAATTCTAAGACCAAGTTCGTATTTATTGTTTTTTAGATACTACATGCATTTATTTATAAAAATTCTGTATTTTTTTTTTACTTTTTCGCAATATTTTGCAATAGTTATGAAAAATCATAATTAACATGAATATAAATATATACAAAGACTGCCGACAAGCACTACTGACCTTGAATAGACCACGTTTCACTTCAAGTTTAGTACTAGAATGTCACCAATCTCTAACTGAGGCCAGCCAGAATAACGTGGTCACTCTCAGCTGGATCAAAGGACATGGGAACTCTTAAGGAAACCGCATTGCGAACAATTTAGCAAGGGGGGCTGCGGGCTACAAATATGTTAACCCTCGCCCATCTACCAAGCTAACATTGTCCGCAGTCGTGAACCTTATCAAACAGCACTCTCACCAAATTTTTACACAGTGCTGGGATGAAACTACGAACTGTAGACTGACCAGAGAGTTATTGCCTCATCCTGGCTAGGAAACAGCAAAAAAATTTAAGGCATTGACCAGACAAAATCTCCGAACAACTGTGGGAATCTTGACAGGTCACTGCCAATTGCGAAAACATCTCTTTAGGATGAAATTAACAGAATTGCCGCTATGCAGAGGCTGCGAACAAGAAGAGGAAACACTAGAACACATAATGTATGACTGCTCTGCTTTTTCTGAAATCAGAAGATCCGTGTTGGGCGTTTACTGGCTTACACCAGCAGATGTCAGGGAGATCCCCCTCGGGAGCCTTATCACCTATTTTAAATCAGGTGACAGCCAGAGGTGAGGATATCCCTACACACGGGTGGATGCACAATTGGGTCATATGTGCTCTCAGTGCTGGCTGAGCACTAGCTTGCCCCCCCCCCAAATTTCCAGATTATCCAAAGTCACCAACGACGCCAAAGTAATAGTATATTACATACCTACCGAGGTGAAAAGTACTCGATTTTTCTCGAGAGAAACAATTTCTCTGTATACTGTTTTATTCACAATCTTTTAAAAATAATATGATTAATTTAATAAATAAAGTAATCAATTATGAGAAACATTTATTTCAGACAAATCTTTCTGTTTACTAATCTATGAAAAATTTGACAGTTATCGTTGACGTGAAATTTATTTCTATAATAATTTGTGGTTTATTCTTTTGTAATTAAGAGTACTGCAATATGTCCGACAATGAAAAAGATTCTTTCCGATGTGTGTTCGACTAGTGGCTTATCCTTATAGTTTACTTTATTCTTTCTTCGGGTGTCGGATGTGGGTTTGATAGATTTATCTCTATCTTTTTTACCAAGATTTTTTCAGTACATAAGTATATATGTTTTTAAAGAAATTTTATTCTACTAAAGTTTCGTTTTTGGTTTTTGTCGTTGTACTGGTTGTCTATATAACGATACCGATAAAACGTTTGTTATATTTACCAATTTTAATGATCTATAGAGGCGCGTAACCAAGGGTAACGGGCTGAAAGTAGTTACTTTCCACCCTGGTTAACAATTGTCTACTTTCCAACTGTATTGTAGGGTATAAAACCGTCTATTTTTAAACGATTGTGAATAAAAGTACTTTTTACCAACGACAACCTATGTAGTATCAGGTACGTTTTTGTTGGCATTATAGGATCATGGCATTACTCAAGTATTAATTTGGACCTCCTGATTACGAATTTCTAGGGTAACCGTTCGACGAATGGTCAGGAAATTTATTAATAAAAATTTAATTGTTTAAATGGCTGTTACTCTCAAATTATTAAATATAGACGTTTTTTCCAAATTATTCTAATTCCTTATGAAAAATAACTTAATCATCACATAACTTACAGGGGTGTTATAAGAGTATATCAGGACTCATTTAAAAGGGCTCAAACTCAGCTTTTACGTACATTTTATAAAATAATTATCCGATTGTTCACAACAAAGTTATAACAAATTAATCGTCAAAATTTTAACGAAAAATAACAAAGTAATTTGTTTATAAGCATTTCTAACAACGTTTAATAAAAAAACTCCGTTTAATTTTCAAGGATGTTATTTTTCAACCAAAGATTAAAATTTTAAGCGTTTGTGGACCCTTTTAAATTGATTAGATTCTATAAAATAACCTGTTTTTAGCTCGCGTTCACACTTGCACAACCCCTCTCGTGACAAAAATTATTATATATTCTGTAAAACTCTATACTATTTATTTTTTATAATAATGAATTTCAATAAATCTACACAGACCAGAGATAATTTGCCTATGACACAGACACACATTTTACGTTAACAAACTGTGCAGTGCAGTCTGTAAACAATTCTTCTATTAGTGGTAGTACAATTTATACTATTTGAGGTAGTAACATATCTTCCACAAAACCATAATCTATATACATATACAGTTTACCTAATAGTCGCAGAAGATGGTGGTAATTCAGGTATTAAAGCCTTCTTTTAATACCGATAAGCCCATGATCTTAATTCGTTCGAGCGTCTAAATTATTGGTAAAACTATGTACAAAAAAATTAACATATTCGTGCATGTTTTTATGCCTAAAAATATTAAATACCATTATAAAACACAAAAATGCAATAAACTTTTGATTATTTAAATAATACTCGCTTTTGCGACTGAAAAAAATTAACATATTCGTGAAATTTTTCATACCTAAAAATATAAAATATAATGACCAAACACAAAAATGCAATAAACTTTTGGTTATTTAAATAATTTCCCTTCTTTTGCAACTGGTAACATAAATATTTTATTTGTTTTTTACGGATAGGTACCTTAACTTTACGGTGCATCGCACATATTTCTGAAAATTCTACTTTATAGAGCAGGTTTTCTTTTACAAATCCGCGATAGGTCTTATTACTGCACCTGTGATTTTTTGCGTCGTAAACGAAAATTTTATTTGCAGTCCCATAAGAACCTGTGTTAAGGCTTTTAACTTTGAGCACAAATTTTTTTAGATTTTGGTGCATAAGCGATAAAAATAAGGTCATTTTTAGTAATTTTAACTATCTAAAATTATTAACGTATTATTACAAGAAACTGTAATAGTGTCTTATTTAATAAAGCGAGTTATCAATCAACAAATGTTGCAGAATGCAGAATATTAATTATTCTATCGCTTTACGAGTTTTTGAAAAACTTATTCAAAGACATTGACCATTTAACTAAGAAGAAACAACTACTTCCCAGGTTATGTCCTCGACGGATATTGAATTATACTTCAAAGTCAAACGGGGTTGGCGTATCTAATAGATAATTTAAACCAACCATAACTTGTAGACCGGTTTCGGTGTATTTGCACCTCGTCAGTACAAGGTATATGTTATCCGTCAGCGAGCTTAAAGCATAATCGCTGACTGAAGACTACACTAAAATCACTAAAAGTACTGACGAGGTGCAAATACACCGAAACCAGTCTACAAGTTATGTTGTCCCTTCTAACTACAAACCAAAATGGTTGGTTTAAATTATCTATTAGATATGCCAACCCCGTTTGACTTTGAAGTATAATTCAATATCCGTCGGGGCACAGAGCCCGGGAAGTAGTTGTTTCTTCTTAGTTAAATGGTCAATGTCTTTGAAAACGTTTTTCAAAAACTCGTAAAGCGGTAGAATAATTAATATTCTGTATTCTGCAACATTTGTTGATCTAAAATTATAGTTTCTGTACACATAACGAGTGCGCGAGCTGAAAATCGCTAATTTTATAGGATCTAATCAATTATAAAAGGGTCCACAAATGCTTAAAATTTTCTCTTTCGATGAAGAATAACATTCTTGACAACATTGTTAAAAATGCTTATAAACAAATTACTTAGCTATTTTTCGTTATAAATTTGAAGATTAATTTGTTATAACTTTGTTCTAAACAATCGGACAAACATTTTATATAATTTAAATGTCCGTTTAAATTAGCCCTTATATACCCACATCGAATTATGGGATGATTACCTGGGAAGTGCAGTTATTTGCAACAATTTTGCTTTAAATTGACAATGTCTTTGGTTTTTTAATAAGAATTCAGAATAATTTGAACTATAATGCCTATTTTTCTTAATTTGAGAGCAGCCATTTAAACAAATATATTGTTAATAACAAATTTCCTGACCATTTGTTAAACGGTTACCCTCTAAATTCGAAATACATAAAAAAACACTTGGGTAATGCCATGACCCTGTAATGCCAACGAAGACGTACCTGGCGCCCATACCCAATGATACAATTCAACATTAACTCCATTTATTTCAGCTTAAAATATATGTTCGGTCTACAATTCTAATTAGTTATAACTTTCAAACATATACTAACTATACGTCGCCTTCAATGCTCTGATAGCAAGACGAATAATAACAGACAGATAAAATTATATTAGATAATATCTCTCTCGCACTTCTCTCCGATTGATGGATAGTTGGTGCATATGCAACCCATTCCTTATACCAAAACCAAACGAGAGAGATAGAATATAGCTTTATTTCTTTTCTTTGTCCTAACTCAACTCGCATTCAGATCATTGAAGGCTGCCATTAGTAAATATACACTTGAAGGTTATGATCCTTAAGCTTCGTTGATGCTTTGTTTTAATTTTAGCCAGTCCTTAGTCTTACCAAAAGTATTCTCTCAACATTTTCAGATTTCTCAATTTTTTAACATAGTTAAAAGTTTTAAATTTTTTCAAAATTTATATCTGTTGAAATTCTTTCAAATACAAAAGGAAAACATGTTTTCTAAAAATTCCAATAAAAAAAAACAAAAATATTTGTATCTTTGTTCTTGTGTGTATTTCTGATGTTTGCGGTGTTCTTTTAACATTAAAAGCCAATATCTCGATAAAAAATAAAAATATCGATACACATTTCGTTTATACTTAAAACTTAGTTCACGCGGGTTAAAGAAAATTTCACAATTCTAGAAGTTGGTACAAAGAGCGAAAGTGCAAAAATTTCTTTTCTTAATTTGTGTATAATATATATAAATAAGTAGTTTTTTAGTTATATGTACATAAGATGTAAAAGGGAGTCTTAAGAATGCCATCACCCCCTAAATAGAGTAAGTAGTTAAAAACATGAATAATCGTGGATATATAATATAGTGGATTACATGGGTACTCAAAAGAGTTTCGATAACCAATTTGTACTCTACCTAAACTAGAAGAATCGTTTATAGCTATCACCTCTATCCTCTATCACTTGAAAGGTTGATGGTTATAGGTTGTTAAAAAGTGCAAATATACAAAAAATAGGAAGGGTTTTGCGGATATTTTTTCTCCTCCGTGACTATATAAAATTTTCCCACACTCACGTCATATATCCACCCGTGGGGTTAAGGGTGACAGCTGTAAACGATCCTCATAGTCTAGGAAGAAGACAAACTGGTTATCGGAATTATTTTGATTACTTAAGAAATCCATTGCAAAAAATATCGACAATTATTCACTTTTTAACTCTTCCACCCCTCACTTAGGGAATGGTGGCATTCTTAAAAGTTCTTGTTGTATTTTATAATGACTTTTTAATTAAAAAGCTAGGCATTCATATTTTAAGTTTGCTATGAAACACGCTATATACATAAATTAAGAAAAGATGGATTTTTGCAAAATGCCATATTTTCCCCCTTTTTACGACCCCTAGAATAGTAAATGATGTCAATCCAAATAACTTTTCCTTAATCCGCAAGAACTAAGCTTTAGTTTAAAAAAAAATGTGAATGGATATTTTTTTATGGAGGAATTAGATTTTGGTAAAAAAAATTCATTTGACCTATAATAGTGCGGATGTAAAGACCAGGATTAACATAGTTCTTATGTTGTTACTACTTTATATGCATTGTTCTATATTTTGTCAATGGTCTGGTTCGGGTTGGATAATTAGTTAGTTATCCTCATATAAATTGCATAACTTTTTGTAAATAACGAGCTATAAATAAATATAAAAAAATCTATTACATTAAAAGGCAAAAAACTTAAAATTTTGAAAATTGACAAAATCTGTAAAAACAAGTTTACAAAATTTTAAAAATCCTTTTTTTACTATCAATAAGCAAAAATTTTTTATTTAACAGTAATTAAAATTGTAGATAATTAAAAAATGATGACTAAATCAACAATTATAAACTAATTATAAACTAGGTAATCAAAAAAATTAAAAAGATTTTTGAAAATTTGATTATATCTGATATAACAAAAAAATCTGAAATACGCTAGTGGCTAGTGGATTTTGCCATTGCTTTTATTGTCATTCATCTTGAAAGTGTACAAATACTCTGAAATCGATGTAAAGTACGAATTTTTCAATGTTTTTCAGTATTTTTTTTTTAAATGTTTTCCACAAATGTCAACGATGTAGAAAATGCTGTAAATTTTCTCATCAGGGAAATCAAACACCCGCCATATTTTTCGATTTTCTACACCTGTAGATTTTCCGGAATACTAATGCTGAATTTGTGATCAGCAGCCAATAAACACTGATCCCAGATTTCAATTAAAATCCACAAATGGGTTTATTTCTGATTAGGTATACGAGTAATCATGAAAGAACTTTTAAGAATGCCACCATTCCCTAAGGGTGGAAGAATTATAAAGAATTCATTGCAAATAATCAAATTCGATATAAGTCCTTTCTATATTGACTGGACTTAATACCAATAAAAATTTAACGAAAAATCCTTGTAACCTTCTAAATATAAATAATAATTAATGCCTTGAGTATTACTATTTAGTATGTGAATTATAAAGAAAATTGATTAAATCTATAAGAAAAATTACCAATTGATTCTGTTCTTTACTGACGATTAGTATTATAACTTAGCTATGAAAGGCGGTAATTTTCTAACAGCAGTTCGATGGTAATAGGGAATAGAAGTCGAAGGGGAACATCAGAGACGTGGAAATTAAGGGCAAGGGGTTGAAGTTTAAAGAGTAGAGAATAGACACTTAGTAATTGCATTCCTTAATGCTAATACAGCTGATGCCATGAAAGGGATAATTGCCTCGAATTCCACATCAGCACTTCCTTTACAGCATTCCGAACACTGTTAAACCTACAGCTACACTAACGGCTTATCATTGGAGAAAAGGTGTTCTATTTATAGAATGAAAACTATTAAAATGCTGTTAATCTACGTAGATATAATTTATATGTAATCTTAAACTATACAATTAAAGAAAACAATGTATATTAATAAGACTAAAACTAATTTCCGAATTTTGAAATAATTATCGACTTTTTAGTAAATTTTCTACATGTTCTCCAAACGCCTTATGATTAATAAATAAAAACCTACTTAAGAGAGAAAGAAAATGTTTTCTGGTATGATTTACAATTGCTTATAAGTAACGGCACAAGCTATGTACAACAACCAGCTGGTATCAGCCAACCCGAAAAAGTGTGCTAAAATTACGCTTTTGGTAAATCTGGCGGGATAATGGCAACAACTAATCTTGTCTGGCATTTCTTTTTATGTTTAATCAAACTAAACAAGTTTTATTTGGTTTTATATTGTACTTTCCTAATTTCGTCAAAAAGGTTTTTTTGATACAGGAAAAAATTAAAACCTTTTTATTCTGATTGAGTTTTGTAAACTTTTGGAGCGTATGTGCAAAATCGCCTCTCAATTGTGTTTTAATCAATTTCAGTTTGTCTTTAAATTCGGGATAACATTTATAACCAAATAGTAGCATATTCGGTTTAAAATGTGATTTTGCATTTCGTTTTAGAGATATTCTATTCCAAAATTTGATTAACAGACTTTTTCTATAAATAATTATTAATATTTATATTTAAATATTACACTCGTTTTCAAGGAAAAGTATCAAAATAATCTTATTTTCTGGTTTCTCTGTCCACGCAGAATTTTAAAACCATCCACATTTAACATCATAATGTTGATATTTACTTAGTTAGTTGATATCGAATATTTAAAATTTTCCGTTTATTGTTCATTCTTTATAATTAAGCGATAAAATTGTTAAAAATAAAAGTATGATAATATTTTACAGCAAGTTATAAAAAAATGTGTCATAAAATTTCCAAATATACACAGCAAAATCTTCATCCAATCCCTAAGCTTCCTAACATCGGTGACGACGAAAATGAAATCACAGGCACTTCACCGACAATTTCGTTAGTCAGAATACGAAGTACCCAGTACATCACAGTCACACAGGATAACGCAAGCTAAATTAAATAATGTTAAAAGGAAATTAGAATTGCCAAAGAACAAAGCAGAACTTTTAGATGCAATATTTTGAAATAAATTTAAGTTAAGTTTTTTGTAAAGATGTCCGGTGGTTTGTTGGGAGCCCTTAACAAAACATAACGGGACGAATGAAGACTTTTTAAAGATAGCTCTAAATTAAGTTTAAAAGCGGTTTTTTTATATTACCAAAATATTTTACCTTTGATTCGTATTGGTCGTGCAGTCCATATGAAAGAATCTTATGATAATATAAAATCTCTCTTGGTGTAAATAAAGTATGATAAACACAAAAGACACATTTACGGAAATTTAGAAGTCGTAGCTATTTTAATTGGACTACAATTAAGCTAGACGAAATTTTGTTGCTTTCTTTGCGAAAGGGGTTATGGTGACAAATACAAAGAAAGTTTGGCCTCATCGTCATTCACTTTAACTTGGAAAAAAAATTTTTCAAAATAACCTGACAAACCGACAAAAAGTGTTACTTCCACCACTACATATAAAACTAAGGCTTATGAAAAATTTCGTAAAAACAATAAACACAAATGGAACTGCCTTTTATTACCTTCGACAGAAATT
Organism: Altica lythri; assembly: GCA_964028335.1. Taxonomy (NCBI): domain Eukaryota; kingdom Metazoa; phylum Arthropoda; class Insecta; order Coleoptera; family Chrysomelidae; genus Altica; species Altica lythri. The sequence continues at coordinate 11,446,260 of OZ034804.1, read as the reverse complement.
AAGTAGGTACATGCGTTGGTCCCCAAATAAGAAATTTATTCAAAGATTATCATTTCGAATCTTATTTTGGAAGGTAAAGAAAAACGCCTAGCACAATTGTTACCTTGTAACAAAAAACTTTTTGAGAAATAAGATAAGTGAGAACTACGCTGAATTTATTGAAAATATTTTATCATCTTACCAAGAAGTACCATGTCGCAATACTACCAATGAATAGAAGAACAATATAAATTATGTTATTTTTTAAACAAACTTTTTTTTCTAAGAAATGGAAACTAATGTTAAAATATAATTGTTATTTTTGTATGCAATAATAAAAAAAATCAACTTTGCTTAAAAAATAATTTTTGAAAACCAAAATTTGTAGACCAGTGTTATTGGAAAAAATGATATATTACTTAAATAGTGTATTATCAATTCTAGGCTGTTTATTTGTTGTTTTAATAAACAGATCCAATGTTTAGAAAAGTATGGTAGAGAATATTGAGCAGTATCGACAATTTTGTAACTGGCAAATCATTATTAACTTTAACTTTATATTGGGTCAATCCATCATTTTTGATTGATTTAACCAAGATTAATCGCCTGCCACAAATTTTACAAGAAATTGGTAAAAGTGACCCTTAAAATAGAATTTACACATAGAGCCTTGATAAAAATTTGAACCGAAACTAGAACTGAATTTTTCAAAACGCTTGAAGTGGCATTTAGTTTTTTAATATTCCAATCCAATTCTTGTACAAAACTAGACAATTTTAAAGAAACTATAACTAGCCCTATCAAATATTGGCCCCTGTTTTAATTTATTATGCTGCAAAAAACGAATCCATTCGGTTAATATTTTTTTAAATTTTTCTGAAATTATTACAAGATCTACAACTACGTTTTAAACTGTTACTAAATATCTTAATTTTTTGTATATATTATTAAAAGTTTGAGAAACACTAAAATAGTTTTTGAATTATTTTTTATTACAATTTGCTGAATGTCATTAAATAAAATCGATTTGAGAACCATCTCATAACAAATTAGTAGTATTTGATATATTAAGGCATGTCCGGTCCGGTTTTAAATTAGAAACGGCAATCGTGACACTTGTTCACACGACACACGTCGAACCGGGACGAAATTACAGGGCAAAATTAGCAGTATACGGATTTTTCATCAACTACCTCCCAAATACCATTTATAACCTTCAAATACCTGTAAGATTTTTAATAGTGTCAAGGCATCCGGTTTGCAGTGACAAAATCGAATTTAAATATCCTAACCCGATACACTGACGAATCGTGTGAAGATGCACATTATTTAAAACTATGCGCCACTAAGCAATCCTACATTTTTATGGTTCCGATAAACTACCATTCCGTCTGAACGGGCTGTAATAATGGTTATTTAATGGCCTATTTCCTGGAAAAGACCAAATGCCGCAAGCAGTCGTCTTTATGGTCATATTATTCGATGTTAAAGGCAACTTACCGGCGGGTGGTAAAGTAGTCCACGGGCGCTAAAGTGGCACTTTACACCCGCTAAATATATATAATAATCTGTACTTTACCGCCCGATCTTGCATAATAGTTATTTATGTATCAAGGGCGTAAAACAGGCGTTTATGGACCGCAACGTGTAAATAAGAGCCCGAGCCGCAGGCGAGGGCTATTAACACGTAAGGTCCATAAACGCTGTTTACGCCCGAAATACATACAAACTTTTATGCACGACCGATTTAATAATCATTTATAAAAAAAAATAGCACTGTCAATTAAAAAAAGTCAACTGTCAATTGACAAAAGTCTACTGTCAATTGACAAAAGTCTACTGTCAACTGTCAAATGGCAACTATCAAATGTAAACTGTCAAATATCAAACGTCAACTGTCAAGTTACAACTGTCAAATGCCAAATTTGAAATGTCAAATCTCTACTGTCACATGTAAAATATTATCTGTCAGCTGTCAAATGGTAACTGTCAATGTCAACGATTGTTTTAATAATAAAACTTATAAAGGATATTTTTTTTTTGTGAACAATTTAATATAAATGCCATTTCAACTTGCATGAATTTTATACCTCAAACCTCGATATTATTAACAACTTACCCTGTATAACCATTCACCTAATAATTTGTATTCATTCGTTATTTAAAATAAATAATTTGATTGAAAGTAATATGCACAGAGGCTAGAGATAATATTTTAAAACAATAATCTATATACCTATGTTGTCGTTACCCTAACAACAAAGTCAAAATAGGTGGTGGCCATTTCATTGTCAGTTTAGATGATTGCAAGTATTTCAATATTTAAGACAAAAAAATTACTTTACCGCCCGCTATTTACACTTTATCGCCCGGCGGGCGGTAAAGTAGTCCACGGGCGCTAAAGTGGCACTTTACGCCCGCTAAATGTATGTAATAATCTGTACTTTACCGCCCGGTCGTGCATAAACGTTTTTTATTAAAAGCATATTCCAGTGGGTTTATATTACTATAAAACTAACTCTAGCAATGAGACTTGTGGTGAAGTAATTCTTTTTCTTGATTATTTTTTCCTAAAAGTAAAACCATAATATTTACCAAAACCAAAAAACTCGAATAAAATGATTTATTTGATATGAAATACTGTAAACTTTAAACAAAAATCTATGTACAAAAGCAGTCTTATTAAATTTAAATACTAATTCTACAACAGTGTACAAAGAAAAGAAAAAGTTGCTTTATAAAAGTAAAAGTTCATATATGTATATTAATATAAATCAACAAATTAAGAAAATATTTCAGTTGTACTTTAACGAAAAATATAACAGTGACTATATTAAGAATAAAAATATATTTTTAAGCAACCATTTCATAATCTACATCAGAATAATATTTTAATCTGTTTTCTGATCTAATGCATCCAATAGGTCTTCTTGAAGTTGAGCAAGAATTTTTATTTTATTAGAAACAAATTTTAATGTGTTTTTTATCACCGTCTTATCTTTCTGAGATTCTACACTTGGGATTGTTTCAATTGCCAAATAATTTTCAATGATCTGTTTGAAAAAATCCAATGGATTGTGAGTTTTCAATCTTTGAGTAACTATACTATTAATATCTAATGAAGAAAGATTATTAAAATAAGAAGATAGGTCATCAGGAGATTCCACTAGAGGCAATAAACAGTGTTCGATAACATCACTTTTTTGGAACACTTTATTTTTAATACTTTCTTCAATTCCAACCTCTAAGTCTTCGATATTTCGACCAATAAATATTTTTTCGAGAGGCACAGTATATTTGACGTAATCTGATAAGGATTGATGGAAATCTTGTTCTTTTTCATCTTGACAAAAATTCAGCTGGATTCGTTTAAGAATCTCAGACATCCCTTTATTTTTAATCATAGTTTTCAAAATGTTAGTGTAGTCTTTTTCGTCTAAAGTATCCAATGTTACTGAAGGACAATATGATTTGAGAAGAGGGTAAATCTGTGATTGCTGAATATAAGGTAATATAATTTTTGCCAATTCATCAACTGAGGTTTTCTGAAAAAGATACAAAAATTAGAGACAAAGTTGCAACATTATATGTTAAATAATAAACACCTAATTTTTGACAATATATATTAAATTGTAAATATAAAAGAAAAGAAATAATCCAATATTTTTTATATATATCTAAAAATGGCTGTTACATACAAAAAAAATACTTAGCTTTAATTTCTGAGCTTTCAACAACTCATAATATGCTATTTATATTTACAATGACAAAGTGCGTTCTCAAATAAGGAAAGATTATATAGGAGTCGTTTGCAAATACATTTTAATATGTACATACGTTAGGATTGTTTAACATCTCAGCATACTGATAATTTAGTGGTATGTTTTATAAAAGCATAGATCAGCTATGATTGTTTAAAATTAATTTCCAATGAAACAAATTAGTTTACAATGAACAGTAAATTAAGATATTATCTAAAATTAATAGTTGGAAAAAACTATTTGAGCAATTTTTAACAAAGCTAGAAATTAAAAAATCGAAATCGGGTAAAAATAGACTTTTTAATTCCCATTGTAAAAAATCATATGTGTTGTATATTCCTTCTGTTGCAATAGGTATCTGTTTGTGAAATAAATTGTTAAAAGCTGGTATATTTTTATTATTTGTGAACAAATAATTCGCATTTGCCTGACATATTGCCATAATAACATAGGTAGGTATTAACAAATTAAAAATTTCGGTCATAAAATCTTAACAATATAATTAAAACGTGCAGTCACATAGTCATATAATCATATTCAATTTTAGTTCTGAATTGGTTCTAGGTTCCCATCTAGTCTTGAGATTTATAAAAAAGTAAGTTCACCCAATTACATGTGCTTTCTGTATAAGTAGATATGATAGTGTTGAATATGCTTGACGATCTTATTTAAAAACATGCGATTGTATGATAATGAGCAACTTATGGTCTATACGCTTATCAAGAAGAGGAAAACTAAAAATTTAATTTCACCTAAAAAATAAACACGATTTGTTCCACAAAAAAAAGAAATACATTAAAGCAGACATTGAACATTGAAAACCAAAACTGATGGGTAAGCAAAATACAAAAGACGGACCAATAAAAAAAATTCCACATAAAAAAGCAAAAAGCAAGAAAGCTTGATTTCACTAAAAAGTTAAAGGCGGAAAACGTTAATTGTATGATAATGAGTAACTTACGGTCTATACGCTTATTATGAAGAGGAAAACTAAAAATTTAATTTCACCTAAAAAGTAAACACGATTTGTTCCATAAACAAAAGAAATATATAAAAGCAGACATTTTGCATTAAAAACCAAAACTGATGTGTAAGCAAAACACAAAAGACGGACCAATAAAAAACTGTTTATTCCGAAAATCCACATAAAAAAGCAAGAAAGCTTAATTTCACTAAAGAGTTAAAGGCCGAAAACGTCCCCAGTTAGTTAATTGTATGATAATGAGTAACTTACGGTCTATACGCCTATTATGAAGAGGAAAACTAAAAATTTAATTTCACCTAAAAAGTAAACACGAATTGTTCCATAAAAAAAAATACATAAAAGCAGACATTTTGAATTGAAAACCAAAACTGATGTGTAAGCAAAATACAAAAGAAGGACCAATAAAAAAATGTTTATTCCGAAATTCCACATAAAAAAGCAAGAAAGCTTGATTTCACTAAAGAGTTAAAGGCGGAAAACGTTCCCAGTTAGTTAATTGTATGATAATGAGTAACTTAAGGTCTATACGCTTATTATGAAGAGGAAAACTAAAAATTTAATTTCACCTAAAAAGTAAACACGAATTGTTCCATAAAAAAAATACATAAAAGCAGACATTTTGAATTGAAAACCAAAACTGATGTGTAAGCAAAATACAAAAGGACCAATAAAAAAATGTTTATTCCGAAATTCCACATAAAAAAGCAAGAAAGCTTGATTTCACTAAAGAGTTAAAGGCGGAAAACGTTCCCAGTTAGTTAATTGTATGATAATGAGTAACTTAAGGTCTATACGCTTATTATGGAGAGGAAAACTTAAAAATTTAATTTCACCTAAATAGTAAACACGATTTGTTCCAGAAAAAAAAAGAAATACATAAAAGCAGACATTTTGCATTGAAAACCCAAACAGATGTGTAAGCAAAACACAAATGACGAACCAATAAAAAATAAATTTATTCCAAATTCTGTTTTTATAATCAATATAACAAATCTGAACAAAAATTAATAAAATTAGTCAAAATTTGAAACGGATAATAGAATATATGAATATCAAAGAAATAGTTCATTTGAACTCTTAGATGTTTTCCTAATGCACCTGCAAGACAGCTGCATTTACATCCAATCATTTTTTCATTATTTATCAAAAAAAAAAAAAAATTGTGATGACTACCTTGTAAATCAGTTAATTAGTGGCGCCGACTTCAAAGGAAATCGAAATCAGGCACCTAGTTGCCTACACATTTTTTTTGTAAGAAATAAAGATTTTATTTCTTGCTTTTTAGTGCATTTTCCTTTTAAAAAACTGTTTGTTTTTGAAGTTCTACTTCTATTCGTGCACTCGGTGGAAAAAAATTGTGTACAGTTAAATGAGAAAAATCATTACATATGTAATGGTGTGAGTAAGGGAGAGACAGAAACACTTATAAGGTATACCGTCCCATGATTGCAGTATATTCTGCTCTATGCTTTTAAGGTTGTTGGCTACATAAACAGAGTTTTTACGAATAGTAGAGGAAATAAAGCACTAAAACCTCAGAATTTTGTAACGTAAGATGGATCTGAATGCGGATTTTGCATTGGTTTCGTTGGAGTATCAGGAAATTTGTCGCTATTTTTCATAATGTAAAAATGATAAATTGCATTTGTGCATTCGAAAAGTGCATTCCAAACAGACAATAGAGAGAAAACTTACAACTCTGTAAGTATTGCTGAAAATGGGTTCAATTTATATACTCGGGGTTTTTGGGGTCGCTGAACACGAATATCATGATGCCGAAAGTTTCAGCGGCACTTGGAGCATAGGGTATTTACCTCTTCTCCTGGCGTTTATGTAAATTCTGTACGAAATCTGTGCACACTTGGTACTCGGCGGTTTTTTGAGACGCTAAATACGATTATAATAATGGCGATGTTCTTCGAAACACCTGGTGCTTAAGACTGACCTCGTCTCCAGGAATTTTATGCAAATTCGATACAAAAAGTGTGCACTCGCTACTAGAAGGTTTTTAGGGTAGCTAGCCACGAATATCATATAATAATTTTGCTAAATCATTCGAATACAAATTTATGAATCCGGGCGCGTGCATAGAAATATAACTTCTGCTGGCACTGCCACTGACTGCCACACTCGTTTTTTTTTAAGTGCCTATGAGTCCCTTAGCCGAGGATGGCAGGCATTTTTTAATCAAATTAGAATAACTTGAATACATATTCAGTCATATTAAATACGCCATATTGAATGTTTAAGAGACAACAACAAATTCATAATTTACTCCTTCAAAAACCACCAATATACGTTTTGAACTTTACCGCAAGAAAGTAAAATTTTTAGTGCACCATATTGATTTTATTGAAAACCAACAACAGATTCCTAATTTATAGATACACAAAACCATAAATACCAGAATATCGTCTACTGAATTTCAGATATAAACAATATATACTACATATAACCTCGTCTTTTTGAAATTGTTTAAATAAATGAGGATTAACGAACTAACAACATAGTTTTTTTCGAATATTAAAAAAACTAACAGACAAATTTAAAAACAAAATTAATGGGACCATGTCACAGAACTCCTCTATTAAACAAATCGATCCATTAGTTGAAAAGTTATGCCCGAACGAACATAAAAAATACAGGCATCGTCTTTTTGAATTCGGTTAAAACTAAAAAAAAAAACGAGATATTTACTTTTTGCCAACAAAATTTTAGTATATTATTTTGATAACTATATATTATTTTTAATTACTTTTTTAAATTATTTAATGCTAAGTGTCCACTTGAGACAAAATCTCGAGATATGTCTCAGGATGATGTCCATTTGAGATCAATTGGGTCTCGAGACAGGCATGGGAGACTCGCTGGTGACTTTTAGTCTCGAGACCAAAACAATTCCGTGTCGACTTGAGACTCGCTGGTGACATTTAGTCTCGAGACCAAGACAATTCCGTGTCGACTTGAGAGTCAACACACACAGTCTACACTGTGCAGTGTCCAAGTGTCCATTCTTTAAAATGGATTCACGTCAGGCACTAGCTTTTATAATCGCGTATAAGATTGTACAAAAACGAAAAACAAAAATGAAACAAAAGAAGTGTTGGGTGAGAAACTGGGTGGATCGTCGAATGTACTTGGGAGCTGGTTCAGCTCTAGTAAATGAGTTGCGTTTGGAGCATGCACAGCAGTTCAAAAATTTTATTCGAATGTCTGCTGTGCAGTTTGAATTGCTTTTAGATTTAGTAAACACCATATAGTTAAGAAAGATACAAAATTACAACACGTGATGCGATTTCGGGGCATGACAGGTTAATGGTCACCCTTCGTTTTTTAGCTTCAGAGAAATTAATTGAAAAATTTCGTCATCGACCCAATTTCGCGTACTCATTATAATAATTATTTATGAAAAAATAGAACAAAAAGTTAAAATAACTTGTAATTTTTAATAACTTTAGTAATTTTAAGTAGTAATAACGTAATAACGTATTGTAGTAATAACGTAGATAATTTTTAATAATTTTTAGTAACGTTTTTAATTTTTTTTTAAACAATTACCACAAGATCACAAGACTAGTCTCAGCTCTTCCGGCACGTACAGAAGACTGGAGATTAGATCTCAAGTACAGGAATTTGCATGTCCACTTGTGACTGATCTCGAGACTATTTTGTCTCAAGTGGACACGTACCATTATATCGTTTTTTTTTCTTTCACGAATTTCATATATTCTTCCGTTCATAACAAAATTCTACACTCTTGTAATTCTTCCAAATCCTTCTTATCAAGAATAATAAATCTAAGGTCAATACAAAGTACCATTTCTTTAATAACCAAAAAATATTAGCCAAAAGACTTTCAACCAGAACTTAAAGTACCGGATAAACAATATTTATAATTGAAAAACTTAAATGAAATGTAATGTATGATATGTTCTCTTGAAAAAATGGCTACAATAAATTTTTTTGATAGTGGCATTAATACAAAACGATAGTAAGGCATACAATTTAATTAGGTATGTCTATTGTTAATTTAAAATTTGAAAAATGTATACTGAAAATTATGGTTAAATATAAGACGAGCGTTTTGACAGACTTTGTGCAAGCAAATGCTTATTATGTAGAGAAATTTAATTTAGTTTTAAATGGCTCCAAGCAACTTTTGGAGAGTTTGAATCGTTTCTTTTTTTTTTTAAGCTGAGAATTATCTAATTGAGGCCCTAAAGTTACTGCAATTACAGAATACACAGAGCACAAAAATGATATATTTTTGAATACATCCCAAGCAAGCGAGAACGTGATCTTTTGACAAAAAAAAATATTTCTAATTTAAACAGTGACAACGGAAGTTCTATTAATAATGCAAGAAAAAAAAACACCACTAGAGTTAAACGGGAGTTTTGAGTATCAGGTCCAAAAACCTGTATCGTCCGATATTCTATTAAACGTTGCTTTAATTATCAGAAGCTTTATACCCAAAACTAAGTAATATATCTTCAAAAACATAAAAATTTCATTTTGAAAAGAACTTAAGCAACTCATGTGATTTGTTCTTAGTTTAAAACTAGTAGACTGCCGAAGCACCGGTCTTGTTTTGTATACCAGTGAAAATAGATTTATTTCAGATCGGTTATGTATGAATAATTTACAAACGTTTGTATTAATTTGTCAGTAAATCTATCACTGGAATTCGTACTAATAGTCTTTCTATAAAATTATTAATTTGAAATAACTGGTCAAAGATCACTTTCTCATTGGTTTAAGTATAAATATAATTTACCTCCAATAGTGTTCTATTTAATACAATTCTAAGTTCTTGTCGAACATCCAACTGTTTGGACGAACCTGCAACATTACCATTCTGTTTTTCTTCTACATTTAAACTTTCGATATTATCGCTTGAACTTGTTTCTAATCCCCCATTTTTCGAATAATATTTTTCTAATGCTTTTAAAACATTAGAAACTACGGGAACTTTAAAAGGAAAGCGATTAACTTCAGATTCACTCAGTTTCGCTAGATCGCCTATAGTCTTCACGTTTTTACTCCTACAACAAATGAAAAATAAAATAAATAGTCAAGAACTAACATTTTTTGAAGTTATACTTCTATTCGTGCACTCGGCGGAAAAAGTTTGTGTGGGGTTAAATGAAAATCATTACATATGTAATGGTGTGAGTAAGAGAAAGACAGAAACACATATAAGGTATATTGGTCGGTAAAAACAAAGATAAAATATTTACCACATGTTAAGTCATAACTATAAGTCCTTTGAATACCGTTTAAACATTCAGTACATTAAAAAGAGATAGATATACAAAAATCAGTCTAAGCTAATGTTTTGAATATCATAGTGACGTATAACATTGTGTTCAAATGGGTTCAATTTATGTACTCTGGATTTTTGGGGCCGCTGAACACGAATATCATGATGTCGAAAGTCTCCGCGGCACTTGGTGCCTACGGTATTTACCTCTTCTCCTAGGGTTTTATGTACATTTATGTAGACTTGGAACTCGGCGTTTTTTGGGTCGCTAAACAGGAATATGATAATGGCGATGGTGTCCGAAACAACTGATGCTTAAGACGGACCTCGTCTCCAGGAATTTTATGCAAATTCGATACAAAATGAGTATGCACTCGGTACCAGGAGGTTGGTGAGGTCGCTGAACACGATGCTAAATCATTCGCATACAAATTTATGAATCCGGGCACGTGCATAGAAGTATAACTTCTGCCGGCAATCCCACTGACTGCCACATCCGTTTTTTTTTAGTTTTTCCCATGTTTTAAAAGTATGTTTATTTTATTTAAAAAATGTATACTATATAGAAAGAAAAAACAAGACCGCTAAAAACCTAATAAAAAACTTAGGTATGGTTGAACTTACTTTAATTTATTCATTATAGTTGTCACAAACATGGGACTACTAATTTTTTTTACAATAAGCAACACATCATCGGGACAATCTTGTAATTTAGGAAATATTGCCTTATTCTTCTGTAAAACCATTGGATTTACAACTTTGAGACTTAACTCTGTCTCGAGTAAATCTGAATCAGTTTCTTCTGAACATTTTGAACTTGGAATATCATCCGGAAAATCGAAAATATTTTTAAGGCGTTCTTCAGCTGATTTTCCCTCAAGCGCTGTATCAAACAAGCGTTTAGCTTCTACAGTGGGTTGATAATCATCTTTGATAAAAATTTTTTTGGCGGTAAGGCAAGGATCACTGAAGTTTACACGTTTTCTCTAAAACATTTTTTAATATCGTTCTTTTTTCTGTATAGTACCATTATGATAAACATATCAGCACAAAATGTAAGATTATTACAAAGAGATATTTTCATAATTTTAAGTCACTCACAGTTCTCTGTTATTAAATAAAGGTTAAACCCATTGGATTGTACTAGCATATATATCTTATTAGACTTAGCACCCAAAGCTTGTATTTTATTAGAATGATCTTGTGTGTAAATGCAAAACTTTAAAAAACTAAATAAAGATCTAAATAAAAACACAATTTTTCTCGATACTAACTGTCTTCCAAATGCAAAAAGATAAAAAACAAAAGCATAAAATATAAATTTTACATTGGTGAAGATCAATTTTTCCTTATTAGACGGTCAAAATTATAAATTGTACCTAAAACTGTCTGTTAAACAATTAAAATCATTCCTTACTAAAAGCAAATAAGCGCTACCTAGTTTGACATTTTCTTACAGTTTTAGGCGATTCAGTATAATGGAATTAAACAAGTCTTTAAACACAGTAAATAATAGTGTTGATTTAGATGATGCAGTTTATAAAATATTTTTTTAAGGTTTTAATTTTACTGCAATGGTTTTCAAAAGTCACTAAACCTACCAAAATTCGCGATACCGGATTCTATTTACAACTATTTCCACACAGCTTTTTTTTGGCAAATCTTTAATAAAAAGTAAACATAGATTAATGTTGTAAAAATGTATGTAGTAGAAGAACAGCATACTGTAGAGCAACTTAAAAATAATGACAGTGTTGTTTTGAACTTGAACGAATCTATCGGGAAAAACGAATAGACTTCATAAACTTAATTTTGACAACACTACAACATTATGTCGGAATATAGTAATCAATAAATAACAAATTACTTTAGCACAAGGAGAAATTCCGTCTCCATCACCAATATCAGATAATTTTCGTTTAAGTATAGAACTTCTTGGTACAGCTAAAGGACTGGGAATTTCTCTTGAAAAGGTCAGGATGTCGCTTTCGTGTACTACTTCTAAAGCTTCCTGATATTCTGGTTCTATCTGACCCATGTTACTAAAAAGTTTTTTTATTCGAACAGTTGAAGGAGAAGAAAGTGTACCTAAAAAACAAAACATTTATCATTACTAAATAGCTCATATTTTAATGTTATATTTTAATAATTTAATTTAATTAATTCTTAATCGACAAACAATAAACAAAGCTAACAAGAAAAACTACTCATATTTTACCCAAAAAAAAACTGAAATTCTTTATATGTAACTGAATCTAGTACAATCTTATTAAAAAAACGTCAATATAAGTAAGCAAGTACCATCGGATTTGAACACATAAAAGGAACTATAGGTTTAATATTTTAGAATAATATATTGCTCAAAATGGAATACATATGCATTATAAAGAGAAGTTTCGGAAAGTCGTTAAAATTTTACCGATCTAGACCAAAATCAATAGGGTTCTTACCCAAATTTCAAAACCCTTGACATTCCGCACACAGCCGGAGGGACACAAACCGATGGAACTTAAATACAGTAACTTACCTCCTTTTCGTTTTGTAAATGGTTTATTTGATATTGACTGAATCAAGCCTTGCAATTTCGAAGCTCTGTCTTGTATAGAACTAGATTCTTTAGAGTTTTGATTGGAAACTATGATATTTTCTTCATTATTAATAACTTCAGCAGTGGTTAAAATGTCTTTTGCCAGATCAGATTCCGTTGGTTTCTGTGTATTAGACTGTTTCATTTCGTAAGCATGCTCAGACTCAAAACCATTACATTCTTCTAGAAATTCTAGTATTTAATAGTGGTAACTAAATAAAATTATTTTAGGAATTTATACATTTGTTCCTTGAAGTTATTCGTATATCAAATTTGGATAGCTCTTTTAACTCAAAAAACAAAAAAATCTAAATCATTGAGTTCCTTTAAATTTTTAACTACTTTAAAACTGAAGATAAGTCGATGTGCTTAAAAGGAGAATTAGTTGTTCCTCAATAAGGATAAAAACAATTCACAGATTATTTCAGATTTTCAGGCAATAAACTGGTGGATTACTCGGGTAACTAAGACAGTTATCATTAAAAATGATTCAGTAACTAATCTACAATAAATAAACTTTGAAACGAAATGGGTTTTTTAGGATGCGAATAAATAATTTGCCATCACATTAATGTTCGGCAGTCGGTTGGATAGTGCCAACTTTGTTAAACAAACATAAAATCGAAGTTATGGAATAGACTAAATTTCAATTCCGGTATACGGTATATCATATATTTAGAATTATTTATTGACAAAGTAAGAGATAGGAAACTTAAAAGATACTTATATGTAATCGTTAAAAAAAATAAAATGTCCAGTATTCATGAAATTTTCTGTTCTGAGGATGTTATATTTTAAAACCACAAAATAATCGTTTTTTTTTTTTTCGTTTTCAGTAGAACATATTTGATTGTCGTTTTGTAATTGTTTCGACTTGTGCAAAAATATTACAAATAATCATTAACTTAACAGGTAATTTCTTACAATTAGATCATATTTTTGGTGTTTAAAAACAATTATGAGTAATTCAAACTAAAAAACAAAACTTTTAAAACAATACCTTCAAACAAATCATCCGGGTTTGTATTAACCACTTTCTTCACTTCTAAAGCATTCGATTCAACCTTTTCTATCTCATTTAAATTTTTGTACACTGCTGTCGAAGACGCTGTAATAATTTCTTCTTCCGAATTACTTCTTGATGTAATCGGTGAAATATCAACAGTATTATTTAAAAATTCATTAGTTCTGGTTGGAGTTTCCGTTGTGATAGGAGAAGATGGCAGATCCTGTTTAGATGGGGTCAAGGAGGAGAAAGATGAAGGTGTTCTTGAACTGGGTGATGCTAAATAAGAAAAACAAAAGTATAACAAAGAAATGAACTACTCGTAAAGTTTATAAAGAATTTAAAAGCGGAGCACCAAAAAAAGACGTGCAATTTTACTTAACTGAAAATATCTTTCCTTTACATGTCAGTGTATATTGTGTATTTGATTGGAGTTCGGAAACACTTAATCCGTAAGACTACTTTCACACACACGGTTTTCTTACAGTGACCATGTAGGGTAACGGTGCCGTATGTAATAGTATATATTGTTTTTAATGTAAGCTTCCACACAATACGGTTTGTTGCCGGAATCGTACACGGCTGCCGTCGCAGCACGGCATGGGGACTGGAATGGCAAGATGTGCAAGTATAAACAAGTATGCACACATCCCGCGAATGTTGACACGGCAAATATTTTATTTACAATGATTTTTAACATAATGAGTATTGAAATAGATAATGAGTTGCTAATTACACTAGTTGAACAGCGAGTAGTGTTATGGGATAAAACTATCGACGATTATAAAAATAGAAACAAGACATTGGAGGGCTGGAAGGAAATTCACCCATTAATTTTCTGTTTCCAAGTAGTGGATGAATCCAAAACTTTCTTGTTTTCTGTGTTTTTCTGCGTTTGTGCCATATCATTATTAACAACATACGTCTTTATCTTTCATCCATCATACACGAACTTAAGGCAAAATGCCGCATGGTCTACTAAAAACCGCATTCAGTGTGAAAGTACAGTACGATACGGTCATGGCACGGTTAGAAAACCGTGTGTGTGTAAGATGCCTTACTGTTATATTTTTAATCTTATTTATAGCTTTACCATGCAAGAAACAAAAAAATGGCATGAGACCAGAGTAAAGCTTTATTTGGCGATTTTTAAATAATTGTTTAAAATAGATTTTAAAATGTTGATCAACAACTTTATTGAGCACTGACTAAAAAATATAGCTGTACGGACATTCGACTAATATTAAAAGACGTTCGACAGAAGACGATTGTTCATCTCTACATTAATACAATACTGTTAGAAAAGTTACAGATCGTAAGAATTATCTAAATTAAATTTAATGCTTTTTTAACCGAGAACATGTTTAAAATAACTACTGCCATTTTTCTCCAAAACACTAAAGTTTTTGAAAGTTTCCTCAAGTGAAGTGAGTCACATTCTATCTAAGCTAGAATATTATTTTTTAAATATTTTTTTAATTCTCTCTTGAATAAACCGTCATCCCCTGAATTTTATTATGCTAGCAAACATTTCTATAAAAATTATTCGCAAACCTTTGGTTAAAAACATGTCAATGTATTAACGGTTTTAAGCAAATTTTACAATCTAATGTAAATTTAGAAGAAATACATACCTAATATATCTTCAATAGAATTTAATGAAACAGTACTGGTTAAATCCTCCTCTTCACTTTTTCGTATTTTATTTTCATCCTCGAAGTTTTTAGTAACACACATGGACATAGTATCCATTTGACACATTACTAGCTCCGAATCTGTAAGCATTGGTTTCTTTGGAGGTTCTGGACTGATCTGTAATGCTTCACTAATTTCGTTAGATTTCGATGGTGGATCTGTTGTCGATTCAGTAACATCAGTAATCTTTGACTCTTTGCTGGTACACATTGATATAGTATCCTTCTGACACATAATCAACTCAGATTCGGTAAGATTTGTTTTTTTCGGTGGTTCGGAGTTAATGGAGTCTTTATCATTAGAAACTGCAGGGAGTTCTATTGTATTATCAATTCTACAAAGTGAATCATTACTACTGAGTGAGTGAGTCAAAGTAGTATCTTGGCTGGTAGTGACTACTGTTCGATGTTCATTATTTTCAGTGTGTAATTCTATTTTATCTGGCAGCTCTAATGCAATAGTTTTAATGACTGATATGATATCTGGTTGAACAATTTGAAGTGGTTTTACTCCATCCCCACAAGAGGACTTTCTTTTTGAGGAATTCAATAAAGATATTTTTTCAACGAAAGATTCTTGAGAACTCTCAATAATATCTTCATTTTCATCATCAGTTAATTTACTTTTATTTTCGGTCGATGTTTTAAGATCTGCCGAATCTTGATCAACCAATTCGGGTGTTAATTTATTATTTACAAATTCTGCTGAAAGTATTTGTTTCTTTGTTCCAAGGTTAATTCTTAAACGAAGAGGTGAAGTTTTTAATTCCTGCTTCTCGATACTTATATCTTCAGCAGGTGATATCTTCGTAGATTTTTTTTTATCTTTTTTGGGAGAATCTAACTTACTTAATATTTTAGCAGCTCTACCTCTATATGAAGGTGTATTATTTTTTTCAGGACTGTTTCTACGTTTAGATGTTTCTATTTTACTTTCTTCATCGATTTCACTAGATGAAGTTTTATCTGCTCTAGACCTTAAGTGTCTGCTTTTTTTAGATGGTCGCCCTCGTTTTTTGGTAACTGGTGTTGCATCTTGGTTATCCGCTGTATCCTTTTCGGTCTCAGAGATACTGCTCTTAGAGCTATCTATAATTTTTGGCGAATTCGGTGTATTACATCCTTCTTTAGTATCTGTTAAATCCATTTTTAATGTAGTTTTTTTTATTTTAACCGGTCTACCTCTTTTTCGTTTTGGAGATTCCTCTATTTTATTAAATATATTATTCTGCTCCTTAGCAATAGGTTCTTCACTAAATACAGATTGATCCTTTCTTGGCGACGGAGATGAAGCTGTGATCATTTGGGCTCGCTCCTCTAATGTTATTTCATCATTGTCATCTGATGTTTGTGATGAAGATAATACCGTTGATATTGCTTCAAGAATATGTTGTTCCATTATATCATGTGAATATGTGATTTTCGGTATTTTTGTACTTTTTTTTACTACTTCGTCTTTTTTTAGATTTAATTTGTTAGGTGTACTATTTGAAAAATTGTTTTTTTTTCCTAAAGTTATTTGAGCCGATTTCACTTTAGTTTCGTTTGGCATCTCTAACGTAGTTTTTGATTCTTTTTCTAAATCTTTTTTATCTTTTTCCATATTTTTCCTTGTTTTTCTATCTAAGCTATTTTCGGTTTTCGTTGAAAGATCATTCTTATCCTTTGTGCTGCTCTTTGTGGTTAATTCTGCTATAGATGATTTACGTTTACGTTTTGCTGATTGTTCTAAGTCCCTATCTTTAGATTTTGATCTTTTATGTGATAGCTTTGACAATTCAGGTGTGTTTGTTTCCTTAGTCATAGATTTAGATATTTTCTCTGTAGTCTTAGTCTCAGAAGTACCTAATCCCTCTGTTTCTAAATATTCAGAATCTCCTAGACTACCTAGACTCTTTGTTTTTTTTACTCTAGTTCTACCTTGTGATTCAACAAAATTATCAACTCCAACTAAATCCATTTTTAATCTCTTTATTTCTCTTATTTTTTTCCTTTGATAAGAATCGTCTGTAACTACAGTTTTTGATTCTGCTTCTTTATCAATTAATTCATTATGAACATTATCGTCAGGAATAGATTCCGGGGCTGTTGTAAACGTATCTGCAGAAGTAGATTTTTTTTCGATGTCTTTAAATAAATCCGTCCAACTTGGTTCTGTTTTTTTATGATCTTTACTTTCAGATATATCTTCGGCAGATCTTTTGTCTTCTTTGGAAATTTGGTTTGAGTTAGTATCTTCTTGATTATTCAATAGGCTTTGTGAAAAGAGATCCTCCGAATAAACTTTTTCGGTATCCTCAGTTTTCAGAACACTAACCTCTTTGGAACTGGCCTTAGAACTGAAAATATCCTGACTTAAACTTTGCGTCAAATCTTGATAAAGAGCAGGGATATCATCGGAACGTTTTCTTAGCATTTCTTTTTGGTGATCACTAAGTTTATCAGGTTGGAACTTCACTTCAGTATTAATCGTAACAAAATCTGATGAATTTTCTTCAAAAAGAGGCTTTACAATTACTTTTGGATTAACATCATTTGTGTAAACACCTACTTTCTTTATTCCTGTTGGAGTATTGTTCAACATGCTACCTTTAACTTGTAGCGGAGACATGGTTTCTAAATCTTTACCAAACAACCTTAGATCTTTGGCAGAATTTTTAGATTTAGTTGGACTTGTTGGGGAATTTTTAACCATACTTGCAATCCGTGCAGATCTGCCGGATGGTTTAACAGACGTTTTGGTTTCTATATTTTCGGCTCCTTCTGTGAGTTGAGATAGTATCTTACTAAAAACAGCGGATTGATAATTGTTACTATCTAGCTGATTTTTGTTCAAAATTACTAAAAAATCTTCAATATATTTAGCAAACCTCTGTTGTAAGTTAAGAGAACTTTTAAGAAAATGTACCACGGTGACAATAACTGTTTCTCCATTAGGTTTTGAGAGAATAAGTTTTAAACAACCAAAAAGCGTGTTAGTTATGAAATCAATATATTCATCTTTATAGATTTCCAAGTTCGGTTCCAAATATTGCAACACTATTTGACAAAGTTTAGTGTCGACCTCATTGTCTAAATTAGGAAGTTCAAGTATTAGTAAGACAGATTGAAGAAGTTTTGTGGCTAAAATAAAAAAAAAAACTTTAGAACATACAGAGAATTTCTTGATAAAATATTGTATAATGTAAAATACTTAATATAGGTTGAAATCTATGTATAAAGTTAATTGTCCCCTTTACAATAATGGTAATCCCATTAAATAGACAAATTTTGCTGACATTTTTAGTAGCCGCAATTGAAAAGTCTCACAGTAGTTTGTAAATGTAGTTTTTCTACTCCCCCTATTTTAAAATATCGATTAAAATTTCAACAACTGTATCCAAATGGATCTCATTAAAGTACAGATTTTCATTTAGATACAAGTTTTTAACCAACAAAAAAGTATCAGGTAGTGACGTCATATTAAAATTACATAGCTATTGGTTATATCACATTTGTCATTAACAGCAGAAATAGATGATTTGACAGTTCAAGTTTAAGCAAAGTATCAAAGAATCTTGAATTTTAACTTAAAAAACTTTAAAAATGATTGAAGTTGAGAGTGATGAAGAGAATTTTACACCACCAGAAATAACAGAACGTGCCAACTGCACAGCAAACAACTTGTTGCCACAAAAATTGAGAGAAGCATACGAAAAGGTGTATGTACAGTTTATGAAATGGCGAAATACGAATAAGATTACCAGTTTTTCTGAAAACGTTTTAATTGTTTATTTTGATGAATTGGCCAAAAAGTTTAAATCTCCAACTTTATGGACCCAGTATTCTATTTTGAAATCTACGTTGACTATTAAAAACAAAGTGGATATAAGCAACTATACCAAATTACATGCTTTATTAAAAAGAAAATCTGAAGGATATACATCCAAAAAGGCAAAAACATTTCTTTCAAATGAAATAAAAAAAATTATCACAGAAACTCCAGATAAACAGTATTTGTTGTCGAAGGTTGTATGCATTTTTGGAATTATGGGAGCATGCCGACGACATTAGTTATATAAGTTGGAACTTAATGACCTTCACGATTTTGACTCAACTCTTTTAATAACAATAAAATATACAAAAACTAAAACAACACGCAAATTTACCATCACATATATATATATATATATAAAAATTAATCTCAACGTAGTAAGTTTAATAATATACATTTATATTTTTTCTGTTTTCCATTATATTCCATTTTGTTTATTTGTAGATTCCTTGAAAAAGAAATAAAATAAATTTCGAAAGCTTGGAAATTATATAAGAGTTTTTCTTAATAAGTGACTGCAATCCCCAAAAAAATTTCAAATTGTTTATATATATATATATATATATATATATATATATGAACAGTAGTGGTGTTCCGGGTTTCAATCCGTTGGTTGTTCGTGTTCATTCTACCATCCGTGAAACACTACATCATAACATATATATATATATATATATATATATATATAAAGTAAAAAATAAAATACTTACTAAAATCTTTTGATTGATTCCGGTCAAACTGAGACATTATGTTTAAAAATGTTGTTACATTAGCAGCTAGAAGAGAATTATTTTTAAACACATCTATCACGTCTTGCATAATGCCAAGTTTTTTTTGTTCTGACTTAAATGTTATTTTTTTATACAGTTTCGTCCAATGCATTAATAGCAACTAGAAATAGAAAATCATTAAATCAGATTATTCCTTTAGCGTCAAAGATAAACAGTATTAAAACGTATAAAAAACGAAAAGCTCAATTAAAGAAATAAACCGTTATTAAAATATATATTTTATTACGCAATATGGTTATTACATTCCTCAATTTATTTTCGTTCATGGTTCAGTTATGACTTACTCGACAACACCAGGAAAAGGAAGCTGATGATATTTATAAAACTAGAGCTATGATTACAATAAGTTTGTTCATTGAAAACTGTTACCAGCAATATGAAAATATTGCTTAGCCAAATATTCATAACAATCCTCAAAAATTGAGTAGTACTTCAAGCAACAAACCACCTAGAAACTATTCTTTAAGAAATATTTTTTATTCAGAGTAAAATCGAAGACAGTTTTAAAAACTTATTATTAATATAGGTTCTCGGTCTGAAGGTGCAACAAATATATAATAAAAGAGATACACAATAAGTTTGTATGAAGTACTTATTGTAGCAGTAAATAAATCCCTAGCAAGAGTTAATTTTCCTGATTGCTATAAACATTATAATAGGGAACACATGTGACTTCTAGAACTACTAGCTATATGCACGTCTGCAAGAAAGGAAATATGAAAAACAATTCGAGCTACGCGTCAGTTTTAATCGGACGGTTGTAATTTGTAATATAATTGAGTCTGCTTTTATAAAAGTCTATCGTATACGCTTTATGGGTTATTTTTGATATTTATCAAAGGCCTTTTTAAATCGAGAGAGAACCCATATAGTTGTATGTATGTGTGTATGTAGTTAGGGGTAACAGATACACCTGCGACCTATAAGATCTATTGTGATCCCCTTTTCTTGCTATATTTCTGATGATTTCTCAGACTTATAGCAACTCTTCTAGTACTAGCTTCCTTAGAAAGTTTAGGATATCATTGGGTTTTAAATTAGGTAATTCTTCCCTTTCTATTTCGTATGACCCTAGGTATTTGACCCTAGAAGTACTTAATGCTATGCATTCCGAGAATATGTGTATTGAGGTTTCATCCTCTACCTCACAGAATCTGCAGTTTGCTTCATCTACTAATCCTAGTTTCTTCATGTGTCCTCTTAATCGACAATGACCGGTTAGTATTCCTGTTATAATTCGGAGGTTTTTCTTACTCAGGTTAAGACAGCTGTGAGATCTCTTCTGGTTATAGTTTCCCAAGAGCGTCTTCGATTGTCTTAGTCCTTCTAGATCATTCCAGTACTTGGATTTTTCGGTATCCATTTTTTCCTTAGTTTTTCTAAAATTGTACTACTATACATCTTTCGATGGCACGAATTTCCGCTTGAAAGGTGCTTGGGCACGCACCCAAGCTTTCTGAGTATTTGGTTCTAGGTCCAAACACCCATGCTCCAGTTCCTTTATCTGTCTTGGAGCCGTCCGTATACCATTTTATGATGTTTTGGCTTAGCCCCAATATAGTGTTTTTGTCCCATTCAGATTTACTTCCCAGTTTAGTGGTAAATTTCCTTACAAAGTTAAATTTCTTTGGCATGTCATCTTGGGGCATTTCCCAAGTTTGATCAAGTTGAAGTGATCGAGGTTTTTCCTTTATTATTCCTTCTTTGATCATTCTATATGTTGTTTTCTTCCTAGCATTTTCTACTTTAATATGCAGTGGCGAGAGATTTGGTATTACTTCCATTGCAGCAGTGGGACATGTTCTCATTGCTCCAGTTTTACATGCACAGGCTAGTCTCTGAATCTTTGAGAGGTTTGTCCTCGTAGTGATCAGATTAGCTCTCGTACCCCAAGCTACTGTCCCATATGTGATGATAGGTCTCACTATTGCTGTGTACATCCATTGCAATGTCTTTGGGTTACAACCCCAATTTTTCCCAGCAATGTTTCTGTACACCATGAGGGCTTTTGTAGCTTTGTGTATTATTTTGTTTTCGTGTTTGTTCCAGAGTAACTTATTATCTAGGATTAGCCCTAGATATTTGACGTCTGTCTTCCACTCAACGATACTTCCACCTATTTTTATGGTTTTTAGTTTAGGTTTCTTTTTCCTTGTAAAGGCTACTAACGTGGTCTTGTGGGGTTAATATTAAGTCCCACTGAATCACGCCACTGCTTTGCTATGTTCAGTCCTCTTTGCACTATTTCGCAGAGGACGTTTTCATATTTCCCTCTTGCGAGGATAACTACGTCATCGGAGTAACCTTGGCAAGATATACCTAGTTCGATCAATTGCCAGAGTAAGCTGTCTACGGTGAGACTCCACATAAGTGGGGATGCAAATCCCCTTGCGGACAACCTCTGGTCGTATTGATGGAGATAGTGTCTTGGCCTACCTTCATTTCTGCGATTCTTGTAGATAGTAATTGCGACAACCAGGTGGAAGTCGTTCTATCTACTCCTCTATCACTAAGTGCTCTTTTGAGAGCCTCTTGTGGAGTATTGTCAAAAGCCCCCTCTATGTCTATAAAAGCACATACGACGGTTTCTTTTGTGTTTAGAGCGTCTTGGATTTCGTCAGTTAATTGTATCAACGCGGTCTCCGTGGATTTGCCCGTTTGATATGCATGCTGACGAGGGTGCAGTGGCACCTGCTCCAGACTTCTGTTCTAATATAATTGTCTACAGCTTTTTCCATCGTCTTGAGAACAAACGATGTAAGGCTGATTGGTCTAAGGAATTTAGGGTGTGTAGTGTCCCGTTTCCCTGCCTTGGGGATGAAAGTGATTCTTGCCCTCCTCCACACTTCTGGTATATATCCCAGTTCAAAACTGCTCCGACTGATTCGGATCACACGAGGAATGATTGCCTCCTGTCCCTGTTGTAGTAGGGCAGGAAAACCCCATATAGTTATCACAACAAAAAACAAAAGGGTGAAGTGGTCATGGTAGTAAGGTCTATATTTAAAGAATATAGGGTTACAAGGTTAATGGTTAAAGGGTCTAGGGAAAAATTTGCTATCAAACTATTTTAACTTTCATATTCCAGTCGAATCCATGCAACCAGTATCACTTGTAACACCTAACAAAACTTCTGTAAAAAAATCTTCCAAAAACAGAATTTCAAAAATAAAAATGTACTTTAGATTATTTTTAAAACATCGGCAAGGAAAACACTTCTCTGGATCTGGAAATTTGGGGAGGGGCGAGCTAGTGCTTAGCCAGCACTGAGGCCACATATGACCCATTGTGCATCCTCCCGTATTGTAGGGATATCCTCACCTCAGGCTGTCACCAGGCCTAGTGATTTAAAATAGGTGATGAGGCTCCCGAGGGGGATCTCCCTGACATCGGCTGGTGTAAGCCAATACTCGCCCAACACGGATCTTCTGATTTCAGAAAAAGCAGAGCAGTCATACATAATGTGTTCCTCTGTTTCCTCTTCTTGTTCGCAGCCTCTGCATAGCGGCGATTCTGTTAATTTCATCCTAAAGAGATGTTGTCGCAATTGGCAGTGACCTGTCAAGATTCCCACAGCTGTTCGGAGATTTTGTCTGGTCAATGCCTTAAATTTTTTTGCTGTTTCCTCGCCAGGATGAGGTAATAACTCTCTGGCCAGTCTACAGTTCGTAGTTTCATCCCAGCACTGTATAAATTTTTGGTGAGAGTGCTGTTTGATAAGGTCCACGACTGCGGACAATGTTAGCTTGGTAGATGGGCGAGGGCTAAAATATTTGTAGCCCGCAGCCCTCCTTGCTAAATTGTTCGCAATGCGGTTGCCTTTAGAGTTCCCATGTCCTTTGATCCAGCTGAGAGTGACCACGTTATTCTGGCAAGGAAAACACTTATTAAACCTGTACTCTATTTATTTTAATACTTAGTAGCTGCTTTTTGCTGGTAAGGATTATTATTACTCTTGCAAAATAAATGATTTTTCCTACGACCACATTGGAAAGTAACACTTATCACACTCTCTAACCCCATAAAAAGTGCTACTTTTTTGCACATGTGCGGAAAGTTACTTTCCGCACGGAAGGATACAGGGTGATTTTTCCGGTTGGCACATTAAACAATTAAACGGAATAAATATCTGAGAATTTGTAATAATAGGTTTTCAACATATTACTATTTACATTTATTCAACTTTTTAATCAGAGTAGTTTTGCCTTAACGTCTAATGTGCCACAGAAAAAACGTATAAATTTTGTCATTAAAAAAATAATAACTAACGCCTGGAATTGAATCAGGGTTTACTTTTAGTGTTCTAACGTAACACACTCGCTTAACCCACTAAGCTAACACGGCACATGTGCTCAGTTCCATATTTGAAGTATCTATCTTTTGGAAATTTTTACAACATATTTAATAAAGATGAGAGTAGCTTTATGCTCTTTTAAGGAATTTTCCTCTAAAAATTAATAAAAAGTAACGATAAAAATCTCGTAAAATGGTTTGCATCCCTCTTTTCAATTTAATTTCTTACGTACATGTCAAATAAAACATCTATATTTCTTGTATTTTCAGCGCCCATAAAACATAACACAATATTTGGTAAAGTTATCTCGTGGTCGTAGTGTTCCCACTACTGTGAAAAGTCTAACTTTCCGCACTAGTTATGTAATATACTATATTCAAACAAAATTAACATTATAGATATGTGGATTTTACTAACCTTTTTAACATCGTCTTTTATGGTATGTAGGTTATGATAAGGCCACTTAAAAAAGTGTTCGAAATGGTTCAATTGTGTAGTTTTCTCTATATCACTGTTAATTAATTCCTCCGAAATAAAAATCCAGAGAAGAGAAACATTTGTTGGTTTTTCTTTAATATCGAAATTCTTAAAATTATCTAATAAGGTTTCGAACATCTTCATTTTATTTTCTTCAGTGAGAACCTTTGCAAACGTGTGTTCAAGAGCTTCTATGAATTTGATGGAGCTAGGATTGCTAATAAATCAAAATAGTGTCACTATTGGAGAGATCCAAAGTAGATACTGTCAAATATAAGATAACAAATAATAAATAATAAAAAATTAAGATTTTAAGCTTTGTATACGAGTAACAGTAAACGGTAATTTACGCTTCCGCAGTCTTGGAAAAATAACCGATTACTTTAATAACCGATATTAGAGTGTTATTGTAAAATATAATAATGTATACATTCGGTTCTTTAGTTATTGTCCGAGCAAAATTTTGCACCGTTTGTTTCATAATGTTTCTGTTTAATTTATTTATCAGTTTTTTGTCTACTTGCCCTCACTTGCAAACACTGTTTCCTTCGTGAAAAATCATACACCAAGAATGAAAAGTTACGATAACGATATTGAAGATTTAATTGTATATGAACTTGAAATTAATAGCTGTAAGTTGTTACATATCGTAGAAAAATATTGTAATTCATGAAAAATAAGATATCAAAGAGAATAAAAATTATGGGAGACTTTTCAAGTAATGAATTAAATAAGTGGTAACATAAAAAGCGATTTTAATCTAGAGTGAACAGAATGTAAACAAATAATAAAAAAACGGGTACGTCTAAGTTGAAAACATTTTTAAGGAAATGAAATGTATCTAAAATAACTTACCCTTCAATTGTCAGATAAATTTTGACTAACTGCTTTAACATTATTGGTAAGTAATCAGATAGACGTTCTTTGTCAAAAACCAATAAACTGGTAAAAATATTTATAAGTAATTCTTCATCTGAGAGCTATAAAAAAAATATTAGTAGATTGTGTTATTATTTTTTTTTATTATATCATACCTCTAAATATTTATTTAACACATTTGCAATCATATCAAAGCATTTGTTTTTATCTAATTGAGAACCCGAAATTATGTAATTAAATACTGTCCTCCACATACATATCATAATCTAAAACAAACAGTTAGTAAATAAAATTTAAAATGTTTTTTTTATAATCCTTAAAATAAAAGCTAATACTGTGTCAAACCAGAGTTTTGGAGTTTTGTTACTCCGTTATCTCACCATTCGTATGTCTAAAAATGTAATTGATTTCTTTATAAAAAATTTAACAATGATTCATTAATTTGTATTGATTTCTGCATTCTTTATCATTTTCTTGTTTTTACTTGAACCGGCAAAATATCTATAAAATAAATATGTAATAAATATTCAACATATTTATTTTATGGATAAAGATACTGAAACGAGTAAAATTTAATTTCACTGGTACACCACTGGAGGTCTCTAGAAATCTGTACCTCTCAGATTAGAACAGATTCGACGTGTCCAGACCGTACCTATAATGAGAGAAGAAGTCTAAAGCTGAGTTTTAAATTATGCAAACAAACGATAGTTAGACAGAGTGTACCATTTTAGCTGTTTGCTCTGTGAAAACATCGGAAAAGCCATCTAAGAACAAGAATCTGAAAGGGTTGACAGAAACAATGACAAAAAATAAGGAATATGTTTGAAGAATTCCAAGATGTTTTCACGACGAGCGAACAAGACAAACGGAAGACAAGCATAGTAAGCCATAAGATAAATACAGTCCGCTCCCAACCTATTAGACAAAAACTAAAACGACTCCCATTGGCCAAACGAGACAAAGCCGAGGAAATTATTCAAACATTCCCTGGACTTTACCTTTCTGCGTCTTATGAGACTGGCATGTCAGAGTTCCACGTATATTTGGACGACATAATAGTTGTTTAATTTATTTTTTTCAACTTTTTACCACGAATTATTTTAATTTTAAGATTTTTGTGTTTTAATTTTTTAACTGATAATTATAATTTTTTGTTGCAATTTCATGGTATATTTTCTTTTATTTCTAACTTTTAGTGTCCTATTATTTGTTCTGGTATTAAAAATTATTTTTGAAATTAACAGATGGCGATGTAATAAAAGTCTGAAAACCCATTTAAACATATTAAGAAGTTATTTTCTCATTTTCTGTACAGTAGGATGTGAAATCAATAAATTTCCTTAAAAAGAACTTACTTCATTCCGATGATTGAACATAGCATTAGGATAATGTTGCTCATTAGTACTTCTTAACAAAATGCAACACTCAGCAACAGAGTTAATAATATTCTTGTAAAAGTTTGGAAAGTTTTCCTTGTTCAAAACATTTTGTCCAAAACTGATTTTCTCAACAATACACCCACCGTTATGACTGTGGCCGATTATTGCCAATAAAATTTCAACAGTGTTAGCCCAAACCTGAGGAACATTTTTCACATGTCCTGATTTGCAACTCTCTTTAGTTTCACCAACCGAACCAAAACAGAATTCAAGAAATTCATTTAGGCATAATACGGTATTTTCCTGGAGTTTCTCAAGAAGGTACACAAACACCTCAAATCGTCTGGCAATTACTGCTTCTTGTCGAGAGAATTTAGCTTTTAATGGAGTTACTAATAATTTCATTTGCTTCGAACTACACAAATGCTCCTTATTTAAACTTGCATTTTTTATCAATTCCTAAAAATAAACAGTTAAAACTGACATTGATATTTTTAAATTACTTACTTTCCAGCAGTCGTATCCGTGCAGCCTCTGCTCAGTTGAAGGACTTCTAAACGCATTTTCTAAGATCCTAAGAAGTCTATTAGTTAAATCCATTGATTCGTGAATTTTCTTAGCACAAAATTTTATCATAAAGATCCACAATTTATGCCAGTTTGCATAATTTGAATCTCGTAATTGACTTATAACAGGTATGTATCTAAAACAAAATATATCCCGGACTTAAGTAGAGGCCAACATTTATATTTCAGTTAGAAAGTTAAAAACTTCCTAATCATACGATATAATAAAAATAACAATTTAAATCTTAAATATTATATTTTAAATGGCGCTTGGTTTCATTATAAAATAAGTTATAAAGTAAATTATACTTTATATTATCTGATTCATATCGAATACTTTCTCAGAATCATATACAATACTTACTTTGTGTATATTTGATCAAGAAATATCTTATATTCTGTTACGGATAAATTCGTTACATACACTACAGAACACATCATAAATCCTATTTCTATTAAGTTGTCTCGAATTTGAGTCTCAGTTTCAAGAGACATCATTTTCGGAATAATATCATGTATAAAAAAATCTTTACAAGAATCTTGAGATAGGTCATTTATACAAACATCTTGCAATATTTGAGTAAGCTAAAATAGAAATATACTAATTAAAAATTAAAATTTAATACATATTTGATTGTACACATAATATATTTTGAAAGCAAATTAAGAACAACGTATGTTTACTTTTAATATGCTCATTCGTATTTACCAGCCGGATGCACTGAAAGTACCGAAAATGTATGTAGTAAGATAAATTTCTTCAGTTTGTTGATTTTTCTTTTATTTTTATAGTTACAAAAAAAATAAAACAAAACTATTTGCAATATTGTAAACTTATAACCAAATTACATAATAAATTGAAACAATTGTGTAAAACAAAATTAAACAAACAATCGAAGCTTGGTACTGAAAACCAGAAAAAAGGCAAAAATAATTATTTTTCGAAAACAACACAATAAATTTAATTTAACGAAACAATTATCCAACTTCGATTCAAAAACATATAGCCTTAATTGTAGAAATTGAAAGAATATCAATACAAAAGTAAAAAAAAACTAAATACAAATTAAAACCTATATCCTTCCAAAGATTGTTGGAAAGTTCTTAAACCTCCTGCAAAATATTATGTAATTGTAAAACCATTTACGTTAAACACATCCAAGTAATCAATTATACACTCCAATTTAATTAATAAAATACATTTCCCAAAATTTCATGACTAAACAGAATGTTATAATTCTTCACTAAGAAATATTTAAGTGACCGCAACTTCAATTTTTACTTTACAACTTTGATCGCTAAACAATCTACTTGAAACAGAATGAGACTGCTATGAAATCGAAGACTTTAGCTAACACTAGGTACTTATAATTGTGTCAAAATCGCAAACAAGCATATTACAAAATAAATGGGATGTTTAATAAAGACTAGCGATTTCGGTGTCTAAAACCCCATCTGAACCATACTTATCAGCATAAATGACTTTTACGAAATTCAAATAGTAGCACAACCAAAAAATGTAATTTATTATTAATGATCATTCAACTATCAATGTGTAAACCGTATAAGACTAATAAAACAAAAAATGAAATTATAAAGAAATCAAACAAATACTTAAGAAAAGGGTGATGAAAAACTATAACTATAACAAGCTAGCAACAAGCAAGATAAGAACATAACTTTGTGTAGACGTAAGTTTTATTTTTTGAGCAAAGTTTCAAGTTATTAAATGTGACTCGGTTTAAACAAAAAAAAAATTAATTAAATACCTGATCAATTGTAATTTATGATTATAATAATATAAGTGTGTATGCACAACTATTTATGTAAGTGTAGGTATTTCATTGGAATAAGTAAACCTCCGAGAACTACTCTTCTGAGCAATTGTGCATCATGCAAATATAGAATCACTCATCTAGTCCCTCAAGGTCGAATGCAGTGGCTTAATTTAATAAGATGGCTTATCTTGGTAAAGCATCCTTTTATAAAGTAGCATTTTTAAAAGTATAATCAATGTATACATACCGAGCATTTATTTCTAAAGTAATGAGCACAAACAAAAACTTCTAATTCGAATAATACGTAAAGCTGTACGTTTAACAACATTATCCGTAGGAAATGATTATTTGCATTAACTTCATATACGCTTAAATATTTACGTACCCGTAACATAGATTTTGGTTTCCATCTCATTAACAGCTGTGTAAAATCCTTCTTACTAATAATTTGGTCAGATAACGCTTTACTAATGCACGTTTTAACAACAGGGTCTGTGGTGTTTTCTGGGTTATTTAAAAAAGCGACAATTTCTTTGTCGTCCATGTCTGCAAGCATCAAGAAATTAAACACTATATATTTTCTGGTTACACTCAGTTTTACCTATAAAAGTACACATAACTTAGTATATGAACCAAAATTATTTCAATTCTTAAGTCATTTTATGTGAAAATGGAATTATGGATTCCCTACGCGCGAAATACTTTTGTTAGATGACAAAAATATGTCAAAACTGTCAATATGCAATTTTTTTAGGTTAACTCTAAATGCACTGTTGAAAAACCGCAAATGAGCTTCATGTTAAGTTTGTAATTTGTGGCGTAGATGGCGCATACGATTAATTCAAATAAAAAAAAATATTGTTAAACATTTCTTTTTCTTGAAAGATGCTCCAACCGTATCTGAAACAAATAAATAAAGTCAATAATGCAAAATTTATTTTTAAAATTTGTATTCCATTTTCATAGCCATATCATCGTCAGATGACAGCCAAATTGCTGTTTTATGGTTATGTATTTCCATTAATCCTTTGACCACCTCTGTCCCAGCCCCAAAAATTTCTTAAAAAAAAAAATTGTTTATACCTAATGAAAGCTCTTAATTTGCAACTTTAAAAAATGTATTTTTCATAATTTACACCCTCATACTTTTTTTTAAACTTGATTAAAAAATTGACTTACTCAAACCAGATTCAAACGTTTATATCTCACTACCTAAAGTGTATTTCGAAATTCGGCTTTTACCAAAATTTTGCAATTTTTATTTTCTAATTTGCACCATCGTAAAATTTGTGAAAAACGGTACATATATAAAGCAGTTCCGGGCTTATGTAAAATCAGAAATAAGTAACTGCGCATGCGTTTACTACCATTCAAAGGAACGTTTTTTTTCAAAATTGACAGTACGTAGCTGGAGCTCCCATGGAGCCATAGACAAATTATTATTATTATCTCTGCATGGAGCTCCTCTGTAAGAGGCTATCCTACTGCTTGGAGTAGCCTCAGTTAAGGAAGAGGAGAGGAAGCTTCCTACGATTATGTAAACAGAACGATTTAACAAATCATCTAAACTTCGATCCTTAGCTAGGACTTACAACCCGCGCACTACTACACGTAAATTATAATCTTAAAATTCTCTTTTTTTAATAAAGAAATTTAAAACTTATGACTATTAAAAAAAAGAATTAAAAAAATACGTTTTATTACGATCTACAGTACACATATTATGAATCCTCCTGTATTACATTAAAATTTTCTTATTCATTTAAAGCTACAAAAATCTTAAGATTTATTATCTTATAAAATACCAAGTTTAATAGTGTTATAAATTTTCTTCGTAGGTTCGGAATAAGTGATAACAGCAGAAAAACTCTCAAGGCTAACATCAGAGCTGTTGTTTTCTCCTCATTACTTCAGCCGTTACTGTTACTTTTTGCAGACGCTTCAAATTGCCTTCTGTAGATGTTCCAGGGGGTTTCACCATCAAAAGTAGGAGGCTTAATTATACCCTGGTGAGATGGAGTCACAATCGTAGATGAAGCAGAGTTTCCTACATTCTGTCCCTCGAGTCGAAGAATAGCTTGTTTAGTTTCTTGAATTTGCTGTTTCCTTGGTTTCTCTTACGTGCTCTTGACGCTCTTCTTTGGTTTCCTCTAACTCCTGTTTACTCACCTTATTTTCTTTCAGATCAAGAAATATCTTCATGAACATTTCTTTTTCGTCCTTCCTTCGCTTTCTTCTGCTTCACGTTCTTTTATTCTCTCTTCTCGTTCTTCTTTTCTGCGTTGTTCTTCAGCCTCTCTTTCTTCCTTTTTGCGTTGTTCTTCAGCCTCTTTTTCTTCCTCTCTGCATTGTTCTTCAGCTTTTTTTTTTCCTTTCTGCGTTGTTCGTCAGCCTCACGTTCTTACTTTCTGCGCTCTTCTTGACGCAGTTCCATAGCTTTACGGTACGTTCTTCTTTTCTGCTCTGTTCTAGACGTAGTTCCATAGCTGCCAACAATTTCCCAATGTCTTCCATCTTGTCGTAATTTGTAGTTCTTGCGTTTACCATTAACTTCGACGTCTTCTTTCACTTATCCCACTTCTGACACCAATTGTTATAAATTTTCTTCTTGGGTTTGGGATTAAGTGATAACAGCAGACAAACTTAACAATTTATTGGTAAACACAACTAAATAACAATTTTCTTTAACTAATTTACACAACTTTATTACAATTACTAAATAGCGTCAATAAAGATATTTCGTATAACAATACAATTAATTCTTATCGCAAACTAATACATTCACCACTATAATTTATCGCCGATTATCGCTATAACAACTAACAACTACTGTACTGTCTCCGTTCAACGCGGTCCTTTATATACCGATTGATTCTTCTAGAAAGTCGTTAACGTTCTAGAATCGAACAAATAGAACATTCAGATCTACGCAAATTATCTTTCGCAGTGTACTCGAGTCTTCGGAGCTTTTGGGAATTCGAACAACACCTCACCCCACGTCTGGGCGGCAGGTCCGGCTCGAGTCGTAACAATAGTACTAACTAGCACACCCCCAATCCAACAACATCCTCGTGGTACGCATCGGGTAATGCTAATGTTGGCGGTACTCGTTAAAACACATGAATATGGCATAACTTGGTCAAAAAAAAACGTAGAAAATCTATTTTTTTTTTAAATACTCATAAAGAAGTGTACTTTATGATGATGTACGTGTTAGTTTTTATAAACAATTTAAATGTTTCAGGTAAACGTTTAACTTTATAATTTGTTAAGGAAAAATACTACGGCCCAGTTATGCGGGATGGACTTGAATTTATTTCTAAAAATTACATGTAATAACTTACAAAATAAACATTTTGATACGATAAAAAATAATGGAGTGACCATCAGTACTGAAATTTCATTAAAAAAAATTGTCTGTTAACTATAATAAAAAATATAGTTGGTAGTTGTGTTCACTAAATTTTGTTCTTTTTGACTTTATCTTTTAGGCATATTTTTTCTATACAAACAGCTCGAAAATACAAGATTTTATATTATATACTTTAAATTTATTTGTATTCAATCGATTAACATTATATATGAATAATTAGAACCCATGTAATAATTATGTAGGTACTTTACGTTGGCGATCCAACTGTGCATTATTCATATGTAAGGTACCAGCCTCTGCTCTTTATGTTTCGGAGCTATGAGTGTTGTTTTCTGCGTGGTCTACGATGATCTTCTATCTTGCCCTGAATTATCAGGTATACCATCTCTATTATTTCTAAGAATATGGCCAATGTATGATAGTATGATATTTTTCGTTCTTTAACTATCCCAAGAAGCTCTCTTTCCACACCAGCCCTTCTCAACACCTCCTCATTCGTCCAAGGAATCCGCAAAAGTCTTCGTATAGTGTCCACATATCCACTGCCGCTATTCGGTTCAAGGTTCTAACTTTAAGCTACCATGTTTCTGCCCCAAATAGTAAGATAGGCCCTACGTAACATTTGAATTCACGCAGTCGTAAAGATATAGGTAACTTGTGGCATAGGAGAAAGTTTTTTAATTTCATGAATGTTGTTTTCGCATATCCCGCTCTTATTTTTACTTCTTTATCGCAGTCCCATTTTTGATTGAGCGTGGCCCTAAGTATTTGAATTTGTGCACTTGCTCAATGTTTTCGTTATCAATTCGAATGTTGAGGCTATGTATTGGTTGACGAGCTACTACCATGACCTTAGTATTTTCGGTATTGATTGTAAGTCTTACCCACGTTGTTTATACTACTCAGTGTTGTTAATCTTCCGGTGTATTGACCAAAATTGCTGTATCATTTGCATATCTAATATTATCTATATTCACGCCATTTACTTTAATCGCCCTGCTTTTTCTTCTAACCCTAGTTGGAAAATTTTCTTTACATCTACATCTACATAGATGTTAAACAGGATTGGGGACAGAAAACATACTTGACGAACGCCTTTGTAAATATTGAAACAAGCTTTTTGCTTCTGGGGTTTGATGCCAATATAATTTTAATATCCTTCGATTCTAGTCCTATTTTATGTAATCTACTAAGAAGCGAAATTTGTGTTTAACATTATCAAAGACTCTTTGGTAATCTATGAAACATATAAATACGTCTGCATGAATAGTTTCATGAAGAAATGGGCTTCTCTTGTCCACAGACCCTTAATAAAACCAAACTGAATTTTTCCGCACATTTGAAGTAAATTCAAGCGTGTAATATCCGAAGCAATAATTTGAGGGCATGGCTCATGACACTTATAAACCTATACTCGCTGCATACTTTTGGTGTAGGTTTTTTCAGTATAGATATGATGGTGGATTTTAACCAGTCAGTAGGTATCGTTCCAGCGTTGTATATTATGTTATAGAGATACGTTAGATGTTTTTTGTATCAGTTAGTTACAAAATTTCAGAGTGAACGTTATAATGACCTGAACTTCTATGATTTTTCATATTTTTTAAAAAATGTTTAAAGAATAATGCAAGTATTCGTTCAGGCTCGTTCAATACAACGCGGTAAAGCAAACCAAGGCAGAGCTACCAAAGGTTCTCACCAAAGAAGACTTATAAGCCTATATAGTCGCTGCATATACTTTTGGTGTAGGTTTTTTCGGTATAGATATGAAGGTGGATGTTAACCAGTCAGTAGGTATCTCTCCAGCGTTGTATATTATGTTATAGAGATAAGCTAGATGATTTGTATCAATTAGTTACATTTTTCATATTTTGTTAAAAAATGTTACAAGAATAATGTAAGTAGTTGCGCTCGGTCAATACAAGCCAAATAAAGCATAAAGCAAATTAAAAACACCCTAAATATGAACTTCGCGAGAACTAGGAACAATGGCCGCAATAGCCGACTTAATTTAAAATTACAGTCCTAAGTAAAATTTATGGAATATGATACGGACTTAAAATGGCAAATTTTTGAATATTATAGCTTAGATACATTAAGAAGGTCTTAAGTGTTTACTGCTGATTCATTTTACTTTGATCATAAAAAAAACAAATGTAAGATTAACATTTTATAATAATTATAGAATTTATTAGTAGGTATGGTGGGGCCTCCCTGTATTTTTTACGCAATTTTCAGGTATTTCTGTTACCTGTTTACAACATGACATTCACCACACAATTATACGGTTGATGTAATTGACTGGTCAGTTAATATAGTAGCTCATAACAAGTTGCAAACGCGATTTTTTTATAATACATAATGAAGATTTTGCAGGATTGTTAAGGTCATACATACCAATATCATCATAAGTTTTTCCACGATCATCTTACAACACTTGTTTGAAACATATTTTTTAATTATATTCTGCATAAAGAAATTTAGTCGAACTGTACTTTTCGGCTGAAATTTATTCATTTTCTTTATATTTTGTTGTTTTACAGAACAAGTTTTAACATATATATTCTAAAATCAGTATATCGTGAATATCTAAAACTTTAATAAGATTATGAAAGGAAGATTAGACTAAATATATGGTACGTATTTATTGACTTTAATCTCTAACAGTTTTTATAGTAAGTAATTAAGTACCTACTTCATTAGCATCATTTTATGGCATAAAAGTATACATACCAACCAATATAATTCTGTTTATTTAATTTTTTTATTTCATGTAAGTTATTAATAAAAATGGTAAAGATAAAATTTATACTAACATATAACTTTTAAAATTATTTAATAATTATTTAACTCTTTTAATCGTTTTTAATTATTTGATTAACTAATCTTTTTAGTTATTGCACTTTGCATCTTATAGGTTCTGAAAGTACCTACACATTTCTATAGCGATTCAGAATATAATTTGAAAAAAATAAATTAAAAAATTATTTTACTTCAACTAAGTTTCCCGTAGGCCCCGTAGGGTGTTTCAGTTTATAATGTAATAATAACAACAACAAAATAATCATCAAAATTAAAACATATATACCTAGAATTAGTTTTTTTTTTCCATTCGGTATACGAGATCTGATGGCTATTAAATAACGAGACTGTTACCCTAGACGGGTGAGGAAAAAAGAGTAGTCCGTTGGATATCTAGAAATCTTTTCTATGCACGTACCAAACCACGTTTTCGTCACTATTATTTTATTAGTACAGTAGCGGTTTGAAACGAACAACAGGAACAACGTATCAATTTCCAATTTCTCGTTACATTAAAAAAAACTCTTGAGTGCTATAAATTTTTGCAAGATACCAATGGAGACAATTCTCTTTCTCGTGTGCGTGTTTTTGAATTATTGTACAAGCGCTTCAGTGAGAGCAGAGAGGACTGATGAAGATGACCAGCTCCCACCAACCAAATTGTGCGTGCAGATGATTGCCGACGCTGTAACCGCAGATAAAGAAACGTTTAGAAAAATTTAACACGAGGAATTACACAAAACAAAAGTCTGTGCAAAGTTGGTGCCAAAAATCATAACATGTTGAAACAAAGAAGCAATCGATACATTGCTGAATCGCCAGAATCGTCCAGAATCAAAGAAACAAAGATTGTCGAAATCAAAATTCAAGGCAATGTTGATCGCTTTTTCGACATTAACGGTATCGTGATGACTGAATGGGTTCCAGAGGGTCAGACTGTCAACCAGACGTACTATTCGCAACTCTTGGATATTGCACCAGGACAACGTACCTGTCCATAACGCGCTATCTGTGAAGTAGTATTTGGCCAATAAACGCA
Organism: Altica lythri; assembly: GCA_964028335.1. Taxonomy (NCBI): domain Eukaryota; kingdom Metazoa; phylum Arthropoda; class Insecta; order Coleoptera; family Chrysomelidae; genus Altica; species Altica lythri. The sequence goes on along the minus strand of OZ034804.1, from coordinate 11,409,790 downwards.
CTTCAATGCTAGATCACGCGCCGTACTCACCAGATTTGGCATCCCGTGACTTTTTGTGTTTCCGAAGATAAAATCTGCTTTTAACGGGACTTGATTTGATTCGATGGAAACGGTAAAGCAAAAATGGCAGAGCTCCTAAAGGCCCTCACCAAAGGAGACTTTATCAACACTGCTTTGATCAATGAAAAAACGTATATAATTTGCTGATTCTATAAATTTAACCGATTTTGAACCTAAAATATTTTTCGTGGTGCTTTCCAAATTTAACTTTGTAATGATTTTGGTCTGTTGTTATTATTAAGTACCTAATAGTATTTGTATGGGCACAAATAGAAACTTATTAAATGTACTTAAAAACCCGTTACATGACGGTTCTAATTCAAGCCAGTTTTACATCTAAAATTTATTTGTGTATAGGTACATATTTGACCATTAAATTCAAGGTCCTTTTTTACAACAGGAACTTTCCTTTTAAAAATGTTTTTAATTTGACTAATTTATTTGACGTACATATACTAAGCTAATGAACTTTTAACGATTACGTAAGTATTTAACCATGAAACATGTTTTCTATAAACAAGGATGTTGAATGCAGGAAAGACAAAGTCAATGCAAGAAGTAAGAAAGTACCTTCTTAGCTCATCGAATTTTGGCATATGCATTATATAGACGAGTTTCGGACAACCATAAAAATCAATATGATTCTTCTTTATGATATGAGGATTTTATATACCAAATTTCATGACCCTATGATCTTCCGTTCAAGCGCACACAAGCGGAGAAAAATTTACCGTTAGGGTTATCCGATCTTGACAAGATCCAAAGTACAATCAGATAACCTTTTGCAAGAAATGTTAATAGAAATACTTTGACTGAATCTTGAATCATAAAATAACTGAGCTATAAAAAATATATACCTAATTTTCTAAATTTGTGTCTAATCCTCCAATCTCCTGAGTGAACTAAAATTGTTTTCTTTTGCTAAATCGATTTTAATAAAAAAATAATATACACATTTAAAAATTTTGTTAATATATACAAGCGCTTATTGTTTAACAACACAAAAAGATAAAGAATATTTCATAAATTAAATGTTATTGTTTACTAAGTTTACTAAGTACCCGTATGTGTTAGGTTAGGCATTCATTTATATGATACAAAACAAATGAGGTTATGTTGTTTATGTCAACAAAAGTAATGTTAAAATTTAATCACACTCAAATTTTTGCAAAATAGAATGGACGAGAAAGATTCAGAGAGTAAGGCCAGTATTGACGAGGATATAGAAAATTTGTCTCATGAAGATCTTCTAGAAATTACCCAAAGCAGTATTCGAAGGCTAATTACTTCAGATCCGTTGCTTAATGATTTGCCTCCTGATGTTACTTTTGAAGAGGTAGTAGCTCAAATTGCTGTAGCACAGGGTCAATCTATAACTGTTATTGTGAACAGATACTCAGAATCGCCTTTAAATGTTGTAGTAAGTTATTATAATGATACTTTATTTTATTTCTTTACATATATATTAATTACAGTGATTCATTATTTACTTGCCGTAAGGTGCTATTTTAAATTAGTAATTTATTCTGTATGCATTTAAATGCAATGTTGATTTTTGTTTCTCATTTAAAAATTATGTTAAAATATGACTAGGTTTTCAATTTGGAATTCGACTGCTTTATACTTTCACTCTTATAGCCCGATCAAAGAATATCATGTTAAGTTATTATTTAATGATGATTAATTGTTTTGATTAGGAAATTTTATATGATAAGTACAATTAATTCATACTTTATTATAAAAAAATAACATTAAACAATATTGCTTCATAAAATGAACTAACTTGAAGAGTTTCAAAAAGTTTGGGGAATCCAATATAGATATGATAGTATCTGAACTAAAGAATTCCAAAATGTTTAAGAGACATCCAATGAAGAAATTAAGGTAGTGTCTATTAGTTTTTTTATTCAACTGTTGCGATTATAACACCTAATATTATTTTATAATTATACACAATTATGTTTCTATCAATTCCATCTTTGATCATTATAAAATTAATAATTAATGTACGTTTACTGAAAAATTCAAATGTTTGACATTCACTTCAGCTTTTCGTTTGAAACTTTCCAGAGTCTTTTCACTTGTATTAAACAATATAATTATATATTTATATTACGGAATCTGATTTCTCAACTAAATTTAATACATTACGTAAATTTCCTGTTTTGACTTAAAAGTACGTTATAACGGGTCACAATTAATTGAATTAATAATTTTTAAACATCACTAAAATTGGCAGAAAATATTGGATTATTCTTAATAATACTTCTCAATTATGTAGTCATATCGATATTGAATCTAAACAAAGTTATATGTTAAAAGGTACATATTTTAATATCGTTGCAAACTGGGTATAAAGTTTGCATTTTATTTTCAGATTCCTCAAAAAGACACCACTGTATTGGATTTAAAAAAAGCGATTCGACGAACTTTCACTTTGAAACAGCAGCGTCAACGGATTAAAACAAAAATTAGTTGGTGTTACGTATGGAGGACTTATTATCTGCAAAATATTCAAACTGGACAAGTTATGAGAGATGACAGAAAAAAAGTTTCTGATTATGGTACGTAAATAATAATTTCATTTTCTATGCTTAAATTATACATAAAAAACGTTTCCTTGATGGCGTTTCACTTAGCTTTATAAAACACATTATTTTTTTGTAGTAGAGTCAATTTTAAATGAGAATCGAATCCTTGAGATTATTATAATTTTGGATTATATAGATAAGACTGTTCAAAATAATATATTGTTCATAATCTAGCTGAAGAAATATATTAAAAAATATTAAGAAGTTTACTTTAAATAATTATTACAGTCTTAAAAATCTGATATCAAAATTGTTATAGGATTAAATAAACTTTAAAATCCACATTATTCGTTTAAAAAAACGTGTGGAACTCCGATTAAAGTGAAGTTTTTTTTGGTATTTTTGGCGTAAGAAGGTTGAAATGTAAATAAAACCATTTAATCATTTTTTTAACAATATTTGCCACTTGAATATAACTTAATCATAATTTAAAATAAGATAAGTATAGATAACAGTAAGAACGTATTTTTTAAACAGTTATACGCAAGATACATGAGGTATTGACAGAATAGGTGAATGCTTGGTGTATTCAAAAGTGAGAGCATCGAATGGGAGGCAAAAGGAGCTTAAGCTTACCCGAAAGTAGGAGCAAGCGTTACTCATTTTCTGTGACGATTTTTCTGTCGTCTGTTCCGAACCTAACATTAAAATAATCGATTTAATAATCAATAGTAGTAGAGCCCTAAAAGTTGCGGACGCTTAGTGAATTTAGTGATCCGCACGGAGTGGATAAATTTAAATAACTTAATATTGTTTTTAGGAATTATTAACAAATCTCAAATAAGGTTTGTAAAACGGTTGCGAAAAGATTCATCAAAAGTGAGTCATGCTGACTAAATATGCTAATATTAAATGCAAAAATAAAGTGGAGCCCATTGATTGCTCTAGTCATCATCCCTCTAGCAGGTAATTTTATAAGAAATATTATTTTAATACTTGAAATATTTCATGATTGTAAAGTACATTTTGAAAATAGATTCGGTGGGATTTTATAATTACATATTATTGTTATACGAGTGTATTATTTTTTTCAGCATTTGAAACTACAAAGTATCCATGGTTAGATCAAATCTCCAGACAAGAACAGTTGGTGATAGGGTGTGAAAATATGGGTTTAAAATTTAAGAAAAGGGTTAGCATAGATAAACTTAATCATATATTAGTTGATCATAATCACAAATTGTTGTATTGTTATGTGCCAAAAGTGGCTTGTACAAATTGGAAAAGGGTAAATATTTTCAGATATATTTCTTATGATAACCAATTTATTATTTAGTAGACTAATTTTTTTTTATAATTCTATGAGAGATGTCTGAAAATAATTAGTTTAATAAAAATCGGTAGTTCCGGTCTCCCAACGTAATTAAAATATAAAACAGGTTACAAAAAAGTGATTTAGAGGTCGATGTTTTAATAGGGAATATGCATAAAATCTTAAATTGTCTCAAATATTTTTTTCTCGAATACTTATTATCGTCATATTATAATAAAAAGGTTTTTTTAAATTTTAATAATTATTGAAACCCATAAAATATCATGTAAAAAGTGCAAATCATGGGAACGAATTTGAAACTTCCGAAACGCGCCACCATTGGTCGAAACGAAATGTGACGTCACTTGACACGACACTGACTTCATTGTCGTTGAAGTTCATGCTGTGTTAGTAGTGTTTGTGAGATTAATTAAAACCTGCATTCTTGTGCTGGTTGTAGATTTGATTTTAATTCCAATCACAGTATTACTGTTAAAAAAGGAATTATAAAAAGTTTATATGATAGAGCTAAAATAGTATGTTCGAATATTGCTTCTTTTGATGACGAAAAAGAAACAATAAAATTAGTTTTAATGAATAATGGGTATCCTGAAAAATTAATTAACTGTCAATAAAATTGAAAATCCTCAGAGATTGGATAACCAAATTGACCATACACAAAATTGAAAAACGACAAAAATTACATATATAAAAGGTAGTTATGAAAAAATTCAAAAAATTGTTAATGATTTTAATATTAGAACAATTTTTTAAACGAATAATACAATAAATATAGTTTAAAAAAACGAAAAAACACGCTTTTATAGCATACTAGCTGTACCCGGCGTGCGTTGCTACGCCAACAACTAAAATAAATTTAAGAAAAATAAAAGATAAGAAGATATAGAGAAGGAAAGAAAGTTTATAGTTTTGTTTTACTTATCGCACCAAAAATATATTTTTTAAACTTATATTTATACGAATTCGTACAGATATCTGTTAATCAGTATTGAATTTGATACATGGAAGCGCCATCTGGTGGTAACTTTCATTAATACGAATATCATATTTATCTTACCCATTAAAAATACATCATCAGACTAATTTTCATGACAATCGGTTGAACGGGGCAGAAGTTGCTACTCTGCATCGCTACCTGGTGGGGAGTGGCATCAATGAGCATATCATACAAACTTTCTCCGTGGAAAAATACATATGCTTCTAACCGTTCTGGTTGATACCCTCATCCAATAATAAAAATTAATGTAGAAATTAAACTAACTTCAAAAAATAAATAAAAAATACCAATTTTCATGACAATCGGTTGAACGGGACAGAAGTTGCTACTCTGCAGCGCCACCTGGTGGCGAGTGGCATCAATGAGCATATCATACAAACCTTCTCCGTGGAAAAATACATATACATACCAAGTTTCATGACAATCGGTTGAACGGGACTGAAGTTGCTACTCTGCAGCGCCACCTGGTGGCGAGTGGCATCAATGAGCATGTCATACAAACCTTCTCCGTGAAAAAATACGTATACATACCAAGTTTCATGACAATCGGTTGAACGGGACAGAAGTTGCTAGTCTGCAGCGCCATCTGGTGGCGAGTGGCATCAATGAGCATATTATAGAAACCTTCTCCGTGGAAAAATACATATAAATACCAATTTTCATAATAATCGGCCCAGTAGTTTTTGAGTCCATTGAGTACATACAGACAAACATTCATTTTTATATATATAGATGAAACTAACAAGTAAAAAAATAAATGTAATTAAGGAAAACTAAAAAGCATGTTTCTGAAAAACATCGAACTAAAAAGTTAAAAATAATTTTCAAAATAAAATTAAAACAAAAATAAATGAAAAATACTAGTATTATTGTGAAAAAAGCGTGGGCGCTTGACATTCGAAAAATATGGTATGCAGCGCCCACGCTTTTTTCTCAATAATACTAGTATTTTTCATTTATTTTTGTTTTAATTTTATTTTCAAAAATTATTTTTAACTTTTTAGTTCGATGTTTTTCAGAAACATGTTTTTAAGTTTTCCTTAATTACATTTATTTTTTTACTTGTTAGTTTCATATGCTATAAAAGCGTGTTTTTTAGTTTTTTTAAACTATATTTATTTTTTACTTTTTAGTCCAATTTATTTTATTTAAATAGATTCGTTTATTTAGTTGGCGCACAAATTACCCACTCCCGGCACGGGGAGGTAGTGACTAAAAATAACGATACGGGACCAGCGTTGCCATGCCATAAGAAAATTTTTCACCACATCTATTGAAGACAAAATCCCCACTTCGTAAAAAATGGCGGCAAATTTAATATAACAGTAACATAAATAAAACTATTGACTTTATTTAAATATATTTCTTTTAATATAATCAAAATAAGCATAAACACAGTTGCAGAAACATCAATACAAACATAATATGAAACGAAAAAAAAAAAAAAATTACTAAAAATTACTAAAAAAGAACTAAATTAAAAAACAACATACAATTATTCATAAATATTGGTATATTTATCGAAAAAGTAATGTAATTTGCACCTAATAACTATTTAAAATTTATTTATAGTTATTTTTTTTAAATTACCAATAGAAAGTATCTTATGGTAATAAAGCCAAACTAGCTTACATTATTATTTGTGATACTGTAAACAATGTTATCTTTACATTTCCCGTCAATAATAGAGTGCACTGCAACATTTAGGATTTTACAGAATAGTTTCAGTCAGCGCGTAAGCGAATAGCGACCATAATAAATTAATAGTAGCTATACATCCAATATATTAATTTAAGGTTTTAGAATAATTATAATATACGTATATTTTTGCTGTAAAGGCATAATTTATTTAAATACCATAATTATTCCCCACTTTTATAGTATTTTTCAATAAATATCACCACTTTTTCACCACACTGCTTTCATTTGTTGAACTTTTCCCCACATGTGGTGAAAAATCCCCACTAATGGCAACCCTGTACGGGACTCATCCGAGGCAGCAGCCGCGGAGTGGAGAGTTACAAACAAACAAACATACATACATACAGGTGAAGTTAATAAAAGCGTGTTAATTAATTAGATCACTTTTATCCAAAAGAAAACAACTTAATTTAGATCAAAAAACAAAAAATTGTGTATATAGTATACCATGTGATTGTGGCAAAGTCTACATTGGGGAATCAGGAAGACCTCTTGAAGTTCGCCTCAATGAACGCAAAAATTATCTAAGAAAAGGAGATATAGATAAATCTAAGATTTGTGAACTTGCTGTAAATTTTCTGAATCACAAAATAAAGTGGAATAACACAAAAATTTTATGCAAAGAAGAAAATTCTATAAAAAGAAAATTTTAAAAAAGCACACATTTCATTAAATCAAAATGAATATATTTCCAATTTTACTTTGGATTTATCTAGATCTTGGCTAACCACCTTAAAAAAAGAATAAGTTGATATTCTATATATCTATAGAAACCAAAAAAACAAATCAAAAAAATTAAAAACCAAGCTTTACATTAGGTAGTATATGTTAGAATTTTTTATCTTTGAAAACGACAACCGATCTGGTTGTCGAAAGCTAAGAATTGTTAAGAAAATTATTTTCAGTTTTGAAAATACGACCCTTGACAAATTTGACGTATCTATCAAGATTAATAAGCAAGGGTCATTTTTAAAATATTGATTTATATTTTTTATTAGTTTGTTTTTAGTGGGAAAAGTTCCCCAATTAAAGAAGTAAATATTATACTGACTTTGTAAACTAGGTTATGTTAATTTTAAACCGAATTTTCTTAAGTTCAATAGCTAATACAATATTTACTTTTTACTAAATGATCTTCACACCAATATAAATATGATTTAGGAGATATATCATCCCTTCTCATCACCTTGCACCATTGTTTTCGTATTTTCTCATCATTTGGAATACGAAAAAACAGTTTTTGGATAGTATTTTTGCACGTCGGTACTATACAATACTTGTACGATGGTTTTTTGGCTTCATCCATGATGTCTATAGCAATTAAGCAATTAAAAATAAAAATATGTAAGAAGTAACTGAAAAGTATGACGTAAACAAAAACTGGACGTGTCAAGTGACGTCACGGAAAGCGTGCGCATATGACGGCGTTTGAACGGCTCAAATTTACTCAACGTTTTAAATTTCACTTTTAAAGATGATTAAAATATTTTTCAAGTCCAGTTATATTTTTTTCTACGATATAAAGAACTAAATTATTGATTTGTGACAAAAAAAAATATCATAAATATTCCCTATTGTCGATTTGAACAATAATCTCTCACTTATTAACTTCAGGCATTTTAAAAAAGTTGATAGTGTTTTGTTTTTTGTATCTTCTTTGTTTATTAAGATATTTGCAATATTTAAAAAGATTTATAATCTATATAAAATTATGAACGGATTGAGTAAGTGTGATATGAGTTGAAACAATAAGATCTAAAAGCTAATGCATCTGTGGCCGAAACTGTTAGAGGCTTTACCATCTATAGGTAGAGATTGCAGGTTCGACTATTTCCGGATTTGACATTATTTCGTTCTTCTTTATGTCATTTTTTGTTTGCCTATTTTTTTTCTCTCTATACCCTCCTAAAAAACCTGTACAATTTAAAACTATTATACTTATATCTCTACTTACATAAACAAAAATATTCATCAAAAAATTTACTAAGCAAACTTAATCTTAACCCTTATTATGTATTTAAATTTGTTTTTTTTACAATTTTTATCCTCGCTTTTGGGAAGTTAAAAATTTCGCGAATTGTATAATTTATAGCAAATTTACTACGATTTGATCGTTAAGCATATCTTAGTTTTTGTAAATAGTAATGAGTTGCAGATAATTTAATCCTTTATTTTGGTTACACAAAACTTATGCGTTAAAATTATTTTTTATTTATATTAAACGCAGTTTTACAATTATATTTTATATTTGTTTATTGGATTCGACCAGTTTTTAACAAAATTTTAATAATAATTCTATCCACTCTGCCAAATGCCTTTAAAAAAACGTGACAGATTCTAACTTAAAACGATCTCTCAAATAAATTGTACGAATAATGCTGATAAAATAATATATTTTTTTAAGGTACTTATGGTATTAAGTGGCGAATATAACACAAGTAATCCTGTTCAAATATCGGCTAATACAGCACATTTAGACAATTCAACTTTAAAATTGTCTCAGTTAAAGCCATCAGATGTGAGGTCATGTTTAAGAGATTATACATTATTTTTAGTAGTCAGAAATCCTTTTGAAAGATTACTTTCCGCTTATAGAAACAAATTCGTTGACGATACTCCCAGCAACAAATATTTCAAAGTAAGTAGTTTTTTGGTTAGTTTTTGTTTAGGAATTTATAGTACATCACTGTCTCTACTATTTAGTTTCAAAATTATATTTCGAATGTAAAAAGAAGATAACAGTTTTCTAGGGTGATCATTAAGTTTGTTCAATTTTTGATTGATTCGTTTTTGTTTAAATTTTGTTATAAATAGACAGAAAAATGTCGTTTTTGATAGATTCTAAAAATGTAAAATAGAAAATGATTTTGAATTTAAAAAGTAAAGAATTTTGGAGAAATAAAATACTTATATAGAAAATATATATAGACAAAGATAAAAAAAGTCCTAGCAGTATTCCTGGATCTTGCCAAGGCATTTGACACTGTTAATCATTCACAGTTACTCAGTGCCTTGGAGGATGCAGTAATAAGAGGAATACCACTTAATTTAATGAAGAATTATCTATTAAATAGAAAGCAATTGGTCCAAATAAACAACAAAGAGAGCGAAGAAATGGAAATTAAAACAATTAAAACAGGAGTTCCACAAGGAACTATATTAGGCCCTTTGTTTTTTACAATATATATAAATAATTTATTCAACTTGGAAAGCTCTGGACAAATTTTGAGTTTTGCTGATGACACCACAATCCTATACCAAGGCGAAACTTGGGAAGATCTAAAATCAAAGGCTGAAAGAGATTTGAATTTTATTAAAAAATTTTTTGATCATATGAAATTAACAATCAATTTTGAGAAAACGTTTTTTATTCCCTTTTCAATATATCAGTAAAATATTCCTAATTATGAAGTACTAAGACTAACAACTAATGGAATAATATCAGAAATTAAAGCAACGAAAAATCAAAACTACTTAGGTGTAATAATAGACGAAAACTTAAAATGGGATAAACATATTGATATTGTCACAAAAACTTTACGCTGTTTATTATTTAAATTCAAATATATTTCCAATATACTTGACAGGGCTTACCTTAGAACCATTTATTACTCTCTTGTAGAATCTAGAATTCAATATGGCATTCTAGGTTAGGGAGGAGCATATTGTACACTTTTAAAACCGCTTGATGTGCTACAAAAAAAAATCCTGAAAGTGATGTATAAAAAACCTACCTTGTATTCATCTCGTTTATTATTCAAAGAAGCAAACCTTCTTGATATAAAGTCAATTTATATGTACAATATAATAATATATATTTATAAAAATAAAAGCGTATTAAGTAATGTAATTTAAATGTTCAAACCACGAAGTATAGATACCAGGAGTTTAAACGTAATGTTAAACAAATGGTCTCAATTTAGGGGACAGAACTATTGCCGGTAGAGTGTTCAAGAGATACTCGTTTAAATCCTTACGCGAGAAGTTTTGTTGCTATTGACAGCTTTTATGACATAAACATCGGTTCTCCTAAGGCACTATAAACATAGGTATTACATAGAGATATAAGATATAGAGCACGGGAGCCAGCCGATATGACCAGCACGAAATAGAAAGAGAGAGGACACTAGTGCGTCGGTGCCGATACGACCAGCACGAAATAGAAAGATAGAGGACAACTAGTGCGTCGGTTTATCTTTGTCTAATCACATGCGCAACAGGCGAGTCTCTCTCTTTCTATTCCGTGCTGGCTTTCACTTGTGTGCGTTCCTATGGCTCACGTGCTCTATATCTTATATCTCTATGAGGTATTATCGTCAGCCATGTTTTGTCCAATGTCAACCACAAAACTAGAGATAATAGAACAGATGTGTTGAAGCCTAATATAAAGTTGGCAACAAGTTCCGACATCAGCGCACCATGTTTTTGTTTAAAATTTTACTTTAACACCCTTTTTATGCTTAAAGTACCTTAAATTTATTTTAAACTAAAACCGCTAATAGTACTTACTCTGTTACTATACCGTTATAAGTACTTTTTCGCTTTTCGCACTACCAGCTAGTTTAGTTCCCATTTTCACCACAAAATACGATTGCACGTGTCTCTTTAAGTTGTCTATGGTCTGACACGTAAATTGATTGACATTGGAATAAAAATGGCTGATGATAATACCTATATCTATAGTGCCTTAGTTCTCCTGATTACTCGCGCCGCCAGTGGCAAATAATAAAACTATGATCTGGGTTGATTATTGTGATCAGAAAAATTATGGAAAAGCCTATTCCGTGTAGACTCCTGGTATCTATACTTCGTGGTTCAAACTATCAGATCTAATAAGACTCGTTTCACACTTAAACGGTTCGATTCGGTTCGGTGCGTATTCGATTCGTTTTCGGTAGCGCCTAAAACGAATGAAAACTCTTCACACACACTCGGTTAGTATAAGGTTTGATTTCACGACCGAATCATCGAATACGCAGTACTGAATTTTTACTCACTTTTCCCACAATGCTCACTATGGAGAAAAGACAAATTGCTGCCATGTTATTTCTCTATAGAAGAATAAAAAAACGAAAAAGGAATAATCGATTTCACTGGGTACACCCAATCCTCACCAAACGGGTGGAATTTGGTGCATTTTATATCAATGTCAAGTGAATAAGACATTACAAAATTTAAAATGAGAAAATAAAAATGAAATAATATTTTCCCTTGCCGAAAACGTGACCGAACCGAAACTAAACCGTATGTGTATAAACGACCAATTGCTTTTGTGAACCCTGGACCCGAATGGAAACCGATTCGTGTCGAGGGGGCTTTCGGTTCTATCAGTTATCTATCCTTTAGTCAGCGGTGTCATTATTACCTTGCAGCTAAAATATATAACTATTTACCAGAAATATATAAAACATATTTAAAAATTATCAACTCTTTAAACTTTACTAAAAATTTGTTTAAGAAGTTTCTCTTAAATACGGATCTTAAAGAAATTCAGAAACTAATTAATTAATATTAAAATTATACTTGAAACATTATTTTAGGTTTTAAGAGGTACTAAAATGGACAGATGCTAACCCCATGCGCAACTTTTAGTTTTTATGGGGTATGATTTTGTACCATCTAGTACCAACGTTTATATTTTTTTTTACCACAGGCTTATTGTTTTTATTTCTTTCTTTACTCTAAAATCATTTTGACATAATAATGTGGTAAACTTATACACTAAATTTCCTACTGGTGTCTTTATTTCAACTAAGCGCCCTATGGAAGATAATATATTATATTTTTTTGTACTTATGTTGATGTATCCAGAAAACATTTTTGATGGAAATAAACTTATTATTATTATTATATATAAAAGAAAATAATATAACAGAACCCATATCTGAATGCAGAATAAGCATAATAGTCCAGAACAAAGACCAGAAACCAGAATGAGCTAGCTGAGAAGAGCAGTAGAATACGATAAATAATATATATCCTGGGGACTCCTTCCATTCAATTAAATCTCCGAGGTGTAGATTCTGCATCTAACGGAAATCAGCTACTACTACACAAAAAATTCACTACGTTACGGACTAAATAGAAAAAATATATATAATTTTCTCGTCCTTCCGTCGCTGGTCCTTTCCTCGCACCTTCAATAATCGCATCTGTTAGTGACTGGTATCTTTAAGCGGTTGTTACTCCTTCGTGCCCCACGTTGATTTTGACAAAAAATTTTGTGGATTTATATTTTTGCTTGCTTCGACGTCTGTGACTGAATTCAGTGATGGTCTTTTATGTTTATGTGTTTCTAATTTTATTTTTAATTATAACTATTTATACATGTAACTCTTTTGTTTTTTTATTATATTAGTTACATTTACATTTCATTCCTTTATAGTCAATTTAAATTCTCTTCATATTTAAAATTTCTTAATCTTAATGATATTTCAAAATCTCTACTCTGACAATCCTTTCCTAAACAAAATTAAAAAAAAAACAACTATCTAACAAAAACTAAACTCAAAACTCCTAATCGTAGCAACCGATTTCCCTAAGGTGTAGAATTCACACCCCGGACATTTTATTGATTGAAAGGTGTCCCCAGGAAGATACATGATAAGATAAGACAATAGGTAGATAAGAGAAAGTTCAAAGGAGTGTTGGATTTAAGGACCCTGTTGTAGGATTTTTCAGGGAGTGGATGGGAATGTTTGGATGTTGTTAGCATTGGTCGTCGGCCCTGCGCTCACAAACTGCTCCACTTGTAGTTGTTGTTGTTTCTTCCGTAGCTCTTGTGAATTCTTCTGATTCCAAAGTTTCTCGAACGTGCCTAAACCGTCATTCCTTTTCTGGTGTCAGTGTGGAAATGTAACCCACGTGGTGCAATTTGGGGTTGGGAGATTGACGCTGTTGCGTGTCTCCTCCGTCGTGAGGCCTTTCATTTGGCGAAGACGAAGGGAACCACAAAAACCTTCGCAGACGGCTCAATTTTTTTTCCAGGTCTTCAGGAAGGTTCCTGTCTACCGTTTGGAGGAGTCTCAGGGTGCGAAGGGGGATCTTGTTTTTCGGGACCCTGGATCTTTTTCGGAGTCCACCATTCCAGTGGGTATGGAGGGTCCTCTGGGCTATGGTGTTTGTTCCCTGAAGAGACCGAGTGACGTACCGTTGTTGTAACGTCTGAAAACGAGAAAGGAGAGACAGTATGTTTGTGTTATTGTAGACAAGACAGCTTGGGTAGAGGAAGTGTAGGTTTTTTACTTTATGTATGATCGCTCTCTCTGTGGCATGAATAGAATGAAGAAGTCTCTGAGGAAGGGCAGAGTATGGCACGGCCATTATAATCGGCCCTGGAAGAGTTCCATATCAATATATTGTTGGTTTCTTGTACTCCTTTTTATATTTTATTATTGCTCCGGCTTCTACGGGGTAGGTTTTTTCTTTTTATATGTACATACTTTGTTTTTAAATTAAATATTGGATTTCTAATTATATTATTTATTGTTTTAACTCTTAACTTTCAATGACAATTCTCAAAAAAAATTACAATCAATCTTCAAAAAATTAACTATCTCCTAGCATTTCCCTACTATTTATATCATTTCCAAAACAAAAATATAGTCACTGGTCATAGTCGTCACATTTTTTTTTAATAGTAAGATATTTCATTTACACAATAGACACAGTGATACCATAACAATATATACTTCTGTTTTCGGCAGTTTCTTCTTCACTTCATTCTATTTTTGGCGGCAACTAGATCGCTGAAACTTTTGAAAAACTGTAAGAAGACCCTACAGCAAAAATGAAACTAGTTGTCTTAACTAGAAAGTAATATATGTAGTATTTCTGTCTAATTCTTAATTATTATGACCCTGAGAAGTTTAAGTTTTTTATTTGGTTTTTTAATTAAAATTAATTTAACAAATTACAAAATAATAACATTTTTTCTTATGTACACATTTTTAGATTCGATACGGCCGTTATATAATTGAAAAATACCGTAAGCATCCCACTGCAGAAGACCTTACATCAGGCGCAAATGTAACTTTTAGAGAATTCATCCAGTATATAATTAAAGAAGGGGCTCACTCCAATGAACATTGGACTCCAATCTTGGATCTGTGTTTACCATGCACACTCAATTATACTTTTATTAGTCATTATGAAACCATACCCGACGACGCAACAACTATACTAAATATGGTAAATGCCCCAACTCTATTATTTCCAATTACCAGATCTCAACGAACAAAAGATATTTTAAGATTTTATTACCAGCAGCTCTCTATCTATGAAATTGAAGTATTGTATAAATTATATAAGGCAGATTTTAAATTATTTGGATATAGCCTGGAAGAAATGTTAGGTTATGATCTAGCTTAGACCCTTTTAATTTGGTCCAAATGTGACGAGTATGATTGTTTACCTGTTTAAAAGTTAACAGACATTCAATATAAATAAATTAGCAATCAATTTTTAGAACAATTGACGTTGCTTGGTTATTGTTAAAAGATGTTTGAAAACATGATATGAATCTATCGATGTACATAGATATGTAATTTTTATACAATTAAGTTTAGTCTTGTTCAATATTTTCTGTGACCTAAATAAACAATTAAGAGTTATTTGTTTGATTAATGATATATATTTTAAATTGTCTTTTGTCCAAACTCAGATTCTATTTAAATATTTTATGTATATACTTTCCATATTGCCACCTTTAACACTTTTATCATATTAATTTGTAATTATAATGCAAATGTAGTAGTGTTAATTATTAATATTTTATTATTATTCCTATTGTATTTCAATTTCATTTGGATTATAAATTGATAAATAGTTTTTAATCTCTCTTTTAGTTTTTAAGCATGTGACATTTGTATATAATAATAATAACTTATCCAAATTCTAGCAATGTATTTTTTTTAAACACCAATTTTACGCACAATGCATAGTTGTAGGTTTTTAAGCACGGATGAAACAAAAATGAATTTGTACGAAGTAGGTGTTTCTCTACATCTATATTTTTCTTTTATTTGTAACCAGCCTACATAATTTTTTCTACAAATTGAAAATAATATAATCTTCCCAAAAATTTATGTGAACGAAATGTAAAGGTCACTGCACAAAAATTTATGTAAATTAAAAATCTGGGACACGTTTAGCACGGGATGACGAAAAACAGCACGTGTTTTTTATAACCTATTGAAACAATGCAAATTGAACAGTAACGTGACTAGGCACGTCAACCCACACATGTGACGTGGTTAAGACACAAATTCTCGCATCCCATGTACGTCTTCTTTACTTACCCTTGTCTATTTTTTGTGCATTTTAACAACTTTCTCGTTTCTCCTAATTTAAAAAGACAACAAGAGAAGTTAATAGAAGCTGTAAAGGAACACAATGAGCTTAATGACACAAAACAAGCCAAGTTTAATAATAATAAACCTTTCTTTCATGCATTAGACATATGATAGTTCCTATTAAACTAATTAAACTGCACCTCAATATGCAGTTCACCGTAAAGCACATATGCGTCGTCTCTGGATTTCAACTTGCGGATCCTCCCGCAGCACGTGTGCAACGTAGTGTCAGGTTACCTCACATGTACACAAAATAGTAGTGGAGCTCCTGACATATGTTTTTAACACTGAAAGTCTCCACTTTTACAACATATATGCATTTTAATAACCTAGTGTTTATTTTCCACGTTTCTGTCGCCACTACAAAACGAAGACAGTTAGTCCAATCATTTCTGAAAAGTACCGATCTGTTTATGTTCATACTGAAATAAATACCACTGTTCTCATTTATATTGATCAATTTTCCAAATAAAAACTACAATGTGTTATAAAAAATTCAGTTCACCAATTCTTAAAGTTATTTAAATCATACTGAGTAGTAGGAATATTCCAAATTTTTTTTACTGCTTATTTTAACAGTCAGTTTTTTGTTCTTTGATTATCTATTATGCTTCCGTTCATTTATTGCGTTACATTGCGTCCTCTATTGCTTAGTTTGTTCCATAAACAAATTTTATCATCTCTTACACGATTTCTCCTCTGAATGTTTTCATAGCACATTTATTAGATTATATATAAATATGTAAAATCAAAAATGTACGGAAGTAAAATTTATGCGCCGTTATAGAATGTATGTTTTTATAAATTCAGCAATTTTACCTGAATTACGGATTCAAAAATAATTTTGTAGCTACCACTAAGTGAAAAAGGTACTTTAGAATTTTATTAAATCCTGGTTAGAAATGAAATAAATTTCAGACATATAGAAATGTATTTTTATAAACACCTAAAAATCACAGACAAAAAAATCACGATATGCCAGATATGTGTTCACAGGGCTGATGGGATTTAAGAAGCAAAAACCTAAACAAGACTAATAATCTTTACTCAGCTACAGTTATAGCCAAGTTCTTTGTTTTATAGTTATCAAACTTATCCATAGTTTTAATATCCATAATTGCTAACAGAGCTATAGTCATACCAATTCCTAAAAGTGCTGTAATAAAAATTCCAGACCATATAGGCGCGGTGGTAAATGGCACACAATCGTTAGCATCTCCAAATTTACCATTATCTGAGTCAATTTGTACTTGCAGGTCATAGATGATCAATTCCACGCCTGCAGAATCAACAAATTTTGTTTTTCCATTACAATGGTAGGAAAAATGCGCTGCAGCTCCAACATCTTCTTTGGTTACCAAGTTATAGTCTGTTTTACTTTGAGTATCAGTAATCTTAACAGAAGGCATGTACCAATAACCATTTTGCCAAGTAAAATTAAACCTTAAAGTAATTTTACTCTTTCCATTAGGAATATTTACATTTAAACGTGTATCAAAAATAATCATGTCATCATCAACGTTGCCAAGGTAAACTTCAGAAGGTTCTGAGTCGTTTCTCTTAAATAATAAGGGCTGAGAAGAGTACATCAATGCAAATATTTTTTTGTTAGTATTTGTAGTTTTTGAGGATTTGTATACTACTGGTCCTTTTGGAGATGCACGCCCAATTTCCGTGTCCTCATCAATATCGGAATCATCGTCAGTGGTTTCTATACCTCGTTTTAGACGAGATGGGAAGTTGTTTGAAAATATTATAGTTGATATAAAATTAGTAGAAGTATTAATAGTGGATTCGATAATTTGCAAATCCATCTCAGAATTTCCAGTAAGATCTAAAAAATGAAAAAACAGTTATCTTTATATACTTGCGTTTTAATGTCAAATAAATGATTTAACATGTAACTTTAAGCAATGAAGCACTGAACCTTTGAAATTTAAACGGCAAGACGGGTTTTAATGATTCTTTTTGCATTCGATTCGTGAGAGCGTCGGGAAACTTTGTGATTTAATACGATTATGTAATAATGGAAAACTGCATCTGTGCATACAAAAAATTCATTTCTAAAGAGCATCTCACACAGAACTTATTTTTTGGTGGGAATAAGAATTTTATTACTAAGGGGTTTTTGGGGTTGCTGAAAACGAATGACATTGAAAGTCATCCGAATTACAATCTACCCAATTTCACTTCAGCTGTGATATGCGTAAATGAAGAAAAGAGAGCATCGCAACAAAGCCAGAAATCATTGTCTCGAGACCGACGAATCTGAGAGTCTTCCCACCTTCCCACCTTGGTTCACAAGTGCGCATCTCAACGTCAGAGCTAAAGTGAAATTGGGTAGATTGTACCTGGTGCACAGGATGCCGACTACTTACGTCGACTCCTGGTGATTTCAGTCATATCGTTAAACAATTATTTAAAACTAAAGACTCGGGGAGTTTTGAGCTCGTTGAAAATGAATATAATATTAAAAGTAATCTCTTGAGTACCTGGTGCGCAGGATACCTATTGTTTTCTTCATCTCCTGGAGTTTGCGGTAATATCGTTATGCAATAATTTGCAACTCAATAGTCGGGGGTTTTTGGGATTGCTGAAAACTAATATGATATCGAATTCCATCTAAGGAGTACCTGGTGTATAGGAGTTTTGGGTAAAGTCATTTTACAATTAATAAAAAGTCAACACACGAGGATTTTTGGTTCACTGTAAGTAAACGAATATAATATCGAAAGCGATTTACGGAGTATCTAGTGCCCAGCTGTATTTAGGTCATCTCCTACAGTTTCATTGAATATCTTTAAAAAATAAATAAATTTTTAAAGCTAGCGCTTTAAATTCAGTAGGCAGTAAGCGATAATTACCGCTGCGTATAAACAGCAGAAGAAGTAAAAAAAAAAATAATTGTATAATGATATTACCGAAAACTCCAGGAGACGTCGTAAACAGTAGATATCCTGTGCACCAGGTATTCCTGAGATCATATTCGTTTTCAACATCCCCAAAAACTCCCAAATAACAAAATTTAACTTATTTCCGCCCAATAAAATACGAGTTCTGTTTGAGATGCATTTTGGTGTGCACTAATGCAGTTTTCCAATATTACATAATCGCGTAAGGTGTAAGGTCACAAGGTTTCCTGACGCTCTCCCGTATCGAATGCAAACTAAATCATTATAATCTGTCTTACCGTTTAAATTTCGGAGGTAAGGCCGATTTTAATGTATTATTGTCTTGACTAAGGTACAACGATAGACAAATTATCTATTCTATTATCTCTGGGTACAACCATCCGCCATGTTGTTTCCACTTTGATATTGTTTGTCAATCATACATTTTGAATAATTCTTGTCATCCCTCTCAGAAAATACATGAGTATAATTTATCATCAGCCATTTAAAATCCACTGTCACAGAAAATCAATCATCTACATCTTGCCATACCTGGTACTAAAATTAAAAGCTGTTTGTCGTTAGACTTCGGTTAAAATTTCATGAATTTTGGAGAAACACGTTTGAAAATAATAATTGCCAATCTCACACATGTATCTACAAGTTATATTCAAGAAAAAAGGTAAGAGTACTGAGAAGTACCGGTACCTATAAGGAGAAGTACCGGTATCTATTTCATCAGGTAAAACAAAAATACAAATTCTGTGACCTGGATACAAAATGGCGGATGGTAGTGCTTATATTTTTTAATGCTGTAATAAAGAATCTCACTTCCTTCATGCAGTATAGTATATACTATTAGCAAAATAGTATATACTATTAGCAAAATAGTATATACTATTAGCAAAATAGTATATACTATTATTTTTATGAAGTTCCAGTAGAGATTATAAAAAATATAAACTAAACTGAAGAAACTCATCTTTGTAGACCATACATTTACTTCAACGGATATTTTTTCTTAATATTCTAATAAACAGATTTGAATCAATTTACCTTAAAAATATTCAGATAGAATAGAATAGAATTAGGAGAATCCAAAAACTAGTGAGAATAGAATTAGGAGAATCCAAAAACTAGTGAATTAAATTTTAAACTATGCAATGGTTTTACGATTATTCAAAGTAGGTTTGAAATGTAAAATTTAAAAATGTAAAATAAGTGTTAACTTTTTTTTAATTTTTGGAGATACTTACTAATATAATGTTTACTTTCTATGTCGCCATTTGGATTATACATAGAGTAGTACCCTTTAAGAAGTGGTTTTAGGTTGCTAGAGATAGGTTTTGAACTTTTAAAAATGTAAACCTCAGGCTTTTGTAACTTGTTGACGACGTTCAAAAAATCTTGTGTTTCAAATTCTTCGAGTGGTGATATGTTTAGTTCATGATTGCTCCATAACAAAGTAGCTGCATGTGTAAAATAAATAGTGGAAACAACTAGTAATATTACTTTTAATAACATTTTAACACTATTTTTCAACAAATATGACTTGAATTATGAACTACCTATGAAATATTAAAATCAATATGATACAGTGTCATCAGTCCTACCAATATATGTTTAAAGATTTAGGGACTTCTTACACTTGACATTTTATTGATCCGCAAACTCAGAATCACACTCAGAGACATAGAGACCTCATGTAACTATAATATTTAAATTTATCCATGATAAAACGACATCCCAGCTAAAATATCAAACAAAAATTAGGTATGTGAGAAGTTTCGTCAGAAAACTTTTTTTAGTGCACTCGGTATAAATACTAGATACGTTGTTGGGCAAAAAAACTAAATAAAAGAGGTAACAAAACAACCGTCATTTAGGTCATTATTTGAGTTTGCTTCGTTTATCACAAATGCCTGTATAATAGGTACTTTACAAAATAAATATTGATTGCTCTCCGAAATAATAATTATTCAATCTAAGATATAAAACTAAATTCGTTAATTATATTAATTGGTTTACTGCTAATACCACAGATTATATACTACTAGCTAATACTTACAAATTCAGATCCTAAATACCACAGATTATCTTTGCTAAATACTTTTATTTAAGGTAAAGTCACCCAACAACGGCCTACCCAAAACGACCACCTAATTCCGGCCTATCATCAAATTCAAACATTTTAGCGCCTTTTCTTAGATTAAGCGGGAAGAATTTTTGTTGGATGCCTGGAAACCAATAGAGAATTTATTGCTAAACATGTTGCGTCCAACGGAAGAACTTAAAAATCTCTCAGTTATCTGGATAACGCTAAAGAGAACACGTGTGTTATTTTCGTGGTGAAAAAGCTGTGATTTTGGTAAGTACGCGTCATGATTACTTTAAGAGAATTAAGACGAAAACTGAGAAAAAAATAATATAAGAGCAAAATGTTTGATATAGACCTATAGTACAGGGTACCTAGTAAGGATTTCTGATTTATTTTTGTTAATTTACCTTAAAATAATTTATCAGTCTTAAATAAATAAATAGGCCGGTAATAGGTGACGATTTTTAGTCCTGTCTTATTAACGGCCCAATGAGCCGGTAATACGGATTTGTATGATTTTTTATTAAGTGGTGTTTTGACTATGTTTTAAAACAAATACATTAATATTTGGTCATAAAATTATTTCTTAGATATACCACAACATTTTTACTAATTTCCGGCTTATACATTTTTGGATAAAAACGTGTCATTTTTTAATTCAATTAATCGATACTTAATTAACGAACTGTTATGTAAATTAGTCCGGGTTCCCACGTGGTAAAAAAGGCATAAAGAATAACCGGCTGAAACTTTCAGAATCGCTTAATTGCACTTAGACCTACAAACTTCCATAGCAACAATATCGATGGTTGGGGCGTTTTTTCTTCAGCAGTGGTCAAACATGTCGAAAGTTATAACTCTCCCCGGAGTGATGGATAACCGATTTAATTTTTGTGAATCAACAGTTTTTTATTATTTTATGTGACCTACAAAAGAAGAGGGCGTTAACTGGTTATTTGTTAAGTCGTTGGCAGTCGTAACTATTAAATGTTAAGCGCGTAGGCCCCGCCAAACGCCCTCCTCTTTTTGTAGGTCACGTGTTTTATTATGTAGTAATAATAAAAAACTGTTGATTCACAAAAAATAAATCGGTTATCCATCACTCCGGGGAGGGTTATATCTTTCGACATGTTTGACCGCTGCTGAAGAAAAAACGCCCCATCCATCGATATTGTTGCTATGGAAGTTTGTAGGTCTAAGTGCAATTAAGCGATTCTGAAAGTTTCAGCCGGTTATTCTTTATGCCTTTTTTACCACGTGGGAACCCGGACTAAATCGTTTATTTTCAAAACTTATTATTTTGATTTTAAGTTTTAAAATTTAACTGTCAATATTCTGCAAATATTTTAAAAAGTTTCTCATTTATTTTAGTAAAAATTTTGTATTAAAAAAGTAAGTTTTAAGGTGGGCGGTATTAGGATTTCTATGGATATGTTCCGACTTATTACCGGCCCATCACAAATATGTATTTGGGCCGACAAAAAAATTTTTAAAAAGCAATTCCGTAATACCGGCTTACGAACTAGTCACAGTCTAAGTATTATGATGTATACGTAATTGCTATGAGACTGTAATTACTAAATATTCATTTATATTTTTATAAATAAATATATTAAAACTTAATAAGTACTTAAAAGATGTCTAATTTGTAATTTTTAAATTTTAGCAATATGGCGTCAAAAGAAAATTGTAAGAAAAGACGCAGATATTCTGAAAAAGCTCTAGATTTGGCTTTAAACGCAATGAGCAATGGCATGAGTGCCTATCAAGCCTCCAAGGAATACGGGGTACGTAAAAGTACATTAAAAGATAAAAAAAATAAAAAATATGAAAACAAAAAATGCGGGATACAACCTGTCTTAAAAAATACAGAAGAACAATTAATAGTAAAATGGATACATTTTATGGGGGAAGCAGGATTTCCGGTTACAAGGGAACAACTAACAAATTGTGTGACAACTTTGTTAAAGAATTTAAATAGGCCAAATCCTTTTAAAAATGGGATACCTGGAACCCACTGGTACAGAAATTTCTTGAAGCGAAACAAAGACATATCTAAAAGAATTTCCCAAAATCTAACAACAAGCCGTGCTAGTGTAACAGAAGAAAACATAAGAAGTTGGTTCCAAAGAGTTTCAAGTTACTTCGAAGTAAATGGACTTTCAGATGTTTTAGAAGACGAAACGAGAGTATATAATTTGGACGAAACTGCTTTCTTCTTGTGTCCAAAAGACAAACAAGTGTTAGTCAAAAAAGGGTCTAAATCAGTGTACAATCGCACTGCAAATGATGAAAAAGAATGTTTGACAGTTTTGGCTACAGTTTCTGCAAGCGGAGAGGTACCAATCCCGATGGTGTTGTTTTCTTATACTAGGTTACCTAAACATTTAATTTCAACTATACCAGAAGGATGGGGAATGGGTTATAATGAGAGTGGATGGATGAATTGTGAATCCTTCTACGAATACATAACTAATTGTTTTTATAAATGGTTGGAACGTAAAAAAATACCGGTTGTCTTATTTTTGGATGGCCACACAAGTCATATATCTTTACCTCTAAGTGAGTTTTGTAAGGAAAAAGGCATTATTCTAGTAGCATTGGTACCTAATTCGACGCACATAATGCAGCCGTTAGACGTCGCTGTTTACCGCCCCGTAAAAGGTGCTTGGCGTAAAATAGTTAACGATTTTCGTGTTACGAACAATTATGGAAAAATAAAAAGGTCAGATTTTGCACCACTAGTAAAAAAATGTTTTGACCAGACTCTTAAAAAGGAAACCATTAAAAATGCATTTAAATGTTGTGGACTATTTCCCTTCAACCCCAACGCTGTGGATTTCCAAAAATTAGATAAAAAGAAAATTAATCTAAATCCAATAGTAGAATCGAAATCAACAGAAAATACGTTAATAAACAATGGATGTTTCAGAACAGAATTTGAAAATAAACTTTCACCTACTACCCTTAATCAATTTAGGCAGCAATGGATCGCCAGTGGGACCTGGTCAGGAGATCCAAACTATGAAAAGCTCTACAATTTCTGGTCAACACTATTACCAATACAGAACACGAAATCAGAAATCAAATTGGACTTTGCCGTACATTCTACACCAAATCACTCTCAAGATATTCATTTTGTAGAAAACTCGAACAATACAACACTGGGTAACTTGGGAAATACTACTTTTGTAAATAACTGTGACTTTAATGATTCTGTAATAGATGTGTCAAATGAATGGAAAATATTCACTGTGAAAGATGATGGAAGGTTAGGTTTAGACAAAGAAGAGACAAATAGCCAGAACGATGTAACACCTAAAGAAAACGAAAAAATACGTATACTAAAAGTAGAAGTTTTGAAACAAGCAGACAGCCAATGCAGTAACGACAATATAGCATCTGAAGCACTCTCGTTTCCCTCTACTTCTACATCATGTAATTTGTTCAGAGAACTTCATATTGAAGCCAGTGTCGGAAAGGCAAACTTTTCAGCAGATTGCCCATCTGCGATGGAACATTCACCAAAACAATTCTTTAACCTCAATACGTTGGCTGAAGAAATTTCGTTTACCCCTACTTTTACATCATCTAACTTATTTCAAGAACAATATAATGATGTAAGTACTGAAAAGGAAAATATTTCATCATATTATTACCCGTCTGCAGCGGAAAGTTCGCTAAAACAATTTTTTAACGCAAATACAAGTCCTGAAACAGTTACATTTCACTCTAGATCTACATCATCTAATTTAGTCCAAGATAGTGAAGATAATACTGAAAAAGAAAACAGTACAATATTAAACCCTTCTTTAGCGAAACTCATTACCAATTCAATTACTTTAACAGTACCAGTAGTTGAGAACAAAGAAGATTTGTTATCTACAAGTGTAACGGATTCCTCAACTACAAAATCGACCACAACATGTGCTATGGGTACTCCATTAAAAGAAACAGATCTCAACACTCAAGAAGTTACTCCTCCATTAAAAACAATCACTAGCAATGTTTTACTTAAAACCACAACGGAAGTAGTATTAAACCGTGCTATAAATGATTCTGTACATCAAAGTCCTGAAGAAAATACTCCTCCATTTAAAATGCCTACACCTTTTAAAAGTGCTTTTTACTTTCCTAAGAAACCGACAACTAATTCTAAAAAAAAGGTATCAAAAAAACTTACACCTACTGTTGCCATATCAGATGAATTTATGGAGTATCAAAAAAGAATTGAAATGGAAAAAGAAGAGAAAAAGAGACAGAACGCGATAAAGAAGTCTAAAAAAAAGATGCAGAAATCAGATAAGAATGTAAAAATGGGAACTTCTAAATTGTTAATTCAAGACAACCTAAATGGCGAAGAAAACAAAGACACAGGGAATATTAAAGAAGCGGAAAAAAGTAAATTAAGAAATAAAAATATTATAGTTAATACTGAAACTACCCAAAAATCACAAATAAAAAAAAACCAAGAATGTCTTGACGAGGTGGACATTATCAATGTAGGAAAAAAAGTTTTAAAAAAGGGTGACAATGTAATAGTAATTTACGATGGTAAAAACTTTCCTGGTATAATTTTGGAAGAAAGTGATGGAAAATATTATGTAAAGGCCATGGAAGCAATTGGCACACATTGGAGATGGCCTAAGACAGACGACATAATCTGGTATGACGCTGAAAAAATTATTTCAACTATTAATCCTCCAAAACTATTCAATAAAAGAGGACATTATTTAGTGCCAGAATTAAATGTTTGATTATGTTATTATTCTATATTTCAAGTATTTTTTATAACTTTTCATTTTATTAAACTTATTTTTGCCATCTATTGCCTTTTAATTATTCTTCCGATTACGTAAAGACTTTTGATTAAACTGGCAACATTGCTATATGGAAAATATTTAACAATCATATAGCACCACTGATGCCACTTCTACAAGAAGTCTAAGAATATTCGGATCAAATTCGCAAAAAGAGCCGGTATTTGGACACCAACAGGCCGTTAATAGGTTAGCATAGTCTCATGTGGGCCGCTAATAGGGAAATCCGTTTAATTATCTTTTTCAATTAATATATTTTTTAAGGAAGCATTTTTTAGACATTCCTTTTACTATTTATTAAACAAATAATCCATCTATCGAATAAAATAACTCTAGCTTCAGAAAAATTATTTAAATACCTAATATTAACGAACAAAGGCAAAAGTTTCTTAAGGGGGCCGTTAATAGGTGACTTTACCTTATACTTATCTGTTTAAAAAGCACTCTTTTATAAGAAACCGGGAACTTACGCACACCGCCCAGAGATATTCCTACGCTAGCGCCATTACGCTAAAGACTTCGGACACGAAATCTACGATTTTTGTTGAATGTTAGGTGGAATAATATATTTAAAGATTGCCGTTTATACCGCTCCTTATGACAATAAGATGCAAGTTAAAACAGATTTTCTCTACATTTTTTTTTTTTTTGCAAAATAAATAGCTTCCCGAGAGGTGTGAATATTTGCTTTGGTATTAATATCGATAAAGGCAATGTACATATGGTCCTCATGCTCTTGCAGTTGTCGTAGGATAAAAATCAAATCAGATCTGGATCTATTTGGTCTGAAGAAGCCACTTTGTGTCTGACGGAGAATTTTGTCAATATAAGGCAAAAAGTCGATTTGTCATTATTCTAGTGAGCACCTTGCCTGCAAGGAAAGTAAAGATATCCCCCTTTAGTTGCTACAGTCTGCAACGGCACCTTTGTTTTTGAATAGGTTTACTATAAGTGCGTCTCGGAATTCTTGTGGAAACTCCTCTTGAGTCCAAACGAGGTCAAAAAGAGTTTTGAAGGAATTATTTCAGAGTCTAGCGCTTTTAGGATTTCTGTACCTATGTTGTCATTGCCAGCTGACTTGTTCTTTATTTGGAAAAGTGCGTAGGATATCTCTTGATTTCAGCATCTCATATGTTATGTTCGTTTGGTATTAAGGAATTAGTTCAATAGCAGAGTGGTCAATGAAGTGTTCCTGGTTCAGATAGTAGCATAATGTTCTCTCCAACGGTTAAAAATTTCCTGTTCGTCCTTTATTAAGTCACCATTTTCGCTTTTTGAGTGAACATTGTTTTTGAGTTCTTTGAAGAAGCGACGAGATTCGTGAGAATCTGCGAACGTCCAATTGACGTGATACCGCGCGAACAATGATAAACTCCAGCGTATGCCAGTGGCCTGACCTCGTGTGACGCCAAGTGCCTTTAAATTTATTGTACAAACGAAATACTGTATTTGCTATTATCAAATCATGTTCAACGCATTTAGTGACAGTTCACCACTAGCATTCATGTTTTCCAATAGCTTCCTTCCAAATGTCATAGTCCCAGCCTACTCGTGCGTTGAATTACCCGAGAAGTGAGATTCTATCTCGGTCTAGAACAGTATGAAGAATAAAGTCAAGGATCTGGGAGAAAACGTCTTTTGTTTCCTGATCTGGGGAAGGATTGGAGCATATGCACTTATAATAATGTTATATTCAGAGTCTTAAACGTGGATTAAGCATTAAGGCGGGTTATAACTGAGAGGGGATTGCCCCGATGCAACAAGTCTCGGTTGAGTGTTGCTTTAAATCATTAACACTAATTTAACTAGGGACAACAGGACCTGTTTAGTGTAACTAAACCCAGTTATTGAGAGATTGAGAAAGGCTGCTGCCAAGTGTGGGTAAAGGGTGGTTGCAATCATTCGTGATGTCGGACTGTGGGCTTTGCGAGCCCAATTAAACATCAAACTTGGTTAGTATCAGAGTCTAGCTGTCGTAGGAAAGGAAGCAGTCGCTTGAGGTGTCGGACAAGTGACCGATTTTGGATGAAGTATCTACCTTCGAGATTAAAGACATGTACAGACCGCACGCAGTTTACGTTTACTATTTACTTACGTTCCTTGTCCTACTTCTGCTATCAGAGTCACCCTATTTATTATTAGATGTGACGACGACATAGGCTTTCCAATTATTTTCAAGTGGTTTGTCACAATCGGGAAAAACATTAGAACCGGTAACGAATTAGTTGTTCACATAAGTTGTAACGACCCCTCAAACTTTTTTTTATAATATAAAGTTGTGGTCAGAAATTCCCACAAGAACACTAAAACCTTAGAACCGAATAATTACCTCATCAGTAAAAAAATAAAATTGCTACATTTTTTTCATATATTTACAAAACTTTTGAACAATTTTATAAGATATTCAAAAAATAGTACAATAATTCAGTCTTAAATATATAAACAACGAATTTATTTCAATTCATTTAATACTATAGTAATTACCAAAATTAAACTGCATCTGCTAAATATACCGTTTATTTTAAATAAGCTAATTATTTTCAAAAGCGTTAATTTGATTTATTTCATTAACAAAATTATCATTACATTTATAGCATTTTTTCATACATAAATGCGAATTAAAAAGAGATTTATTTTAATTAAAAATAGAAACTGTAAACAAGTCAGATATTAGAATGGACACTGATAATTAAGTGACTATATATTGTTATACTAAAATTTTTTTATAAATAACGAAGCTGAAAACACTATGTAAGTGAATTTAATAAATATGTTAAATAATTTCCATTTTTGGAACTCACGATAAATGTATTTTTTTAGAAAATTTATATGAATTAATGTGAAAAAACGATAGTAATATATAGAAAACAACAAAAAACTACTTTTAAACATATTAAGTTGTGACATTAACAAGGATTGTACATACTGTCAGGAATTAGCAAAAAACGAGAACTAACAGTTTGTTAGTAACTGAGAACTGTCCAGAACGCATCAAATATATCCTAGGTATACTAAAAATCTTTTAATAGTTTAGCAAGATTCTCAAATTGTAGCCTTCATTGAACAAATCTATTATAAATACATACAAAATTATTCAATCTATTATTAAATCATAATACAAACTCAGATTTTTAAACTTCATATGTAGCAGTATACATTTTATATCTAGTAATAAACAAATTCGAATTTTATCTCACAATTAATGTATATAATAAAGTACAAAATACAACAATAATCTCATATAGAGTATTATTTTACATAATACTGTAGAAATGCTGATTGAAATTTGTATTAAAATACTTAATACCATTGATTTTAACTGCTTCCTTCTTATCACTATAAACAAAAATGAAACAAAACCGGATTTTGTTACGTATAAAAAAGCTGCAATAGTTTAGAATTTCTTCCAAAAGTTTTACATAACACTGGTACTTACATACATAAATATTTTTAGAAGTATGTATTAGTTAAATGACTAGCAAAACATAAGTAGTAATAAACAAGCTAAATAATAATGATCAAACCGTTTTGGAAGCAGTTATATCTTACTTAACTTAAAAAAAGTTAATTCAAAAAATACTAAATTAATTCTCAAAGTACATAAAAAAATAGTGCAAATATTAACGATTTGCAAAATAGTACATCTAAGTAATACAGGAATGTATAGAGTAAGATAAAATTAATATGGAGTCTTACTACTTTGTCAGATATGTCGGAGGAATATTTTCTTTGCTATAAGTAGTAGGATTATAAGGACTTTCTATGCCAAATGGACTATACATTTTTGTTGGTGTCCGTCCTAAAAGCTGTCTTGAATATGGTGTAGTAGAGCAATTGGGCGTCATTGGGCCTTCCTCCAAAATTTGACGTCGTTTTGTAGAGATTTTGAATTTCTATAAATAAAATTTAAATAGGTAAGTGTGAATAAAGATCCATCTTTCTTACAAATGTGAATTTTGTCAATTTTATCCTTTAAGAGTTCCTCGCGACAACCAGTGGACAAGAACCAAAAGCAAAAACAAAACAAAACGTAGTCCGTTTGATGAAAACAAGAGTTTTGTGTTTGTTTCAGTTTTGTTTTCAGTTTTAGAAAGCACGAACACAACACAACTGTCCGTTTGATGAAAAGTAGTTATTCAAGTAGTTATTTATAGCCGTTACATTTATTAAAAAATATTAGTTATCACTAAAAGAGAAATTTGACACAAAATTATTTTGTTTAACTTCTAGTTAAACCAAATAAAATTATAACTGCGATAGGATGGTTTAACGTGTGTGAGATTACTTCGCCAGCAGATCATAGTATTATCTAATAACTAATAACTAGGTATATAATGATAATGAAATCTATCCTATATCTTTTAAATATGCCCTACTATCTGGTACCTTTTGTGTAAAAATCTAATGTGTGTGTATACACAAAAATTAATTTTTTCACTTACTTAATTATTAAAAACTTTTCTTGGCATGCTTTAAAACAAATTTATATTGATCATATTTAATTATTGATTATGTATAATAAATCAAAACATAAATGTTTCCTTTTCAATTTTAGCTGCCTTTATATTTCTGTTATGTATTGATATATTACTGCTATTCCAAAACAATAAATACTATAAAATAAATAAACTATTATTTTTTAAAATATTTTATAGGTCGCAATCGTTTGACATTCTACTCTAAGTAATTTTATAGGTATAGAAAATATGAAATAAATATTATAAACAACTTTCATTTTGATTTGAAATAGACAATTTTGAATTGAATTTTTATAATTGTCCTTCTCATTATTAATATTATTAACTTTATACTGACCTATATATAATATAACTGAATAGGTCAAATTTTCAATTATTACTCAACACCTGTGCAAACATGTAAATATCTAATAACGTATAGAGTTAACTGAAAAAAATACCTGTGTAAAAGTGCCTATAGATGTCCTAAAATTATTAAAAGTTTTTGTAATTCTTTCAGCTCCACTCCTTAAAGTTTTTCTGGCATTATCGTTCAACGATAAAACAGACAAAACGGATCTATCATTATTGTGGACACCATTATTTTGACTACAATTCTCAAACTTATAATCTAATTTTCTTCTGCAGTTCTGCATAGCTGCGGTTCTAGTAGAATTGTTTTCGGAAATACCTCGATGAAATGTAAATGAATCACTTTTACCCGGAAGCATAATTTAACTCGTTTTGGAGGTACAGAAAGTTTTTAACAGGTTTTAAATGAATCGTTATAATACGAGCAATACAGAACCGTTATAATTTTAAAAGGTCATCCAGCTGTCAGTTGGTATTTTATGACAGAGTTTCGGCATAATCTGTGGTTTCGGCATTGGTTTCGGTATGGGTTTACACTGGTTTAAACTTAAAATTTAAAACACAAGATTAAAGCTCGAACTACATACAGAAAAATTATATATTTTTAATTTAGTTTCACTTAAATTTATCGCAGAAACCTTGCTTTTTGTATAAGAAATCTGCACCTGATAACATAGAGCTTTAAGTCACTTTCTCCAACAAAAACAGAAGAAATAATTGTCATTCGTCATGATAAGCCGTCAAAACGTCAAAACAGTTGGCAAAATTTAAGGTCTAATTGTCGTGTCTAATTGAATCAAAATTTTATGGAATAATGGCCACCGCTTTATCATACGAAGGTAAATATTGGTCAATAAATTCTTAACAATATAACTTTTTTTACTGTTTGACAAGATGATATAAAATGCAACTGAAAACTCTTGATTTTCATGTACAGGTCCAGTGACTGATTTATTCATTTTTTAGATCTTCGGAAACAGGCTAGACAATTAGAAAATGAAATCGATTTAAAACTAGTTGCATTCAGCAAATTAGGCGCTGGAATAAAAACACCAACTTCTGCTCATTCAGATACTATACCATTGTTATCCGGTGAGGACACTTTCGAAGCGATGTCTTTAGAAATTGACGAGTTATTGAGAAAAGTGCGTAAAAGTATACTAAAGTTTAACTAAGAAACTTAACTAGTATTTTTTAGTTAACGCAAATCAATGATAGATTAGCGGAACAACCTGTTACAGGAGCAGCTATGATGCATACATTACAGAGACATAAAGATATTTTAGCTGATCTATCTAGAGATTTCCGAAAAACTAATTCTCTTCGGGAATCGCAGAGACAACGAGAAGACCTATTGCGCGGATCTGAATCTTTTAGGACTGATGGAATTAATAATAGAAGAGATATATACCTGAAAGAAAACCAACATATACATAAGTAGGTTGATGTGCTTTTCTGTACCGTTAATGATTTACTTATCTTCTTTTTTATTATATTTTTAGTTCTGATCGGCTAGTAAATGAACAAATAGCAATTGCAGTGGAAACCAGGGAACACTTAAACACACAGAGACAAACTTTTAAACGTTTACAAACTAGATTTAACGATATTTCAAATAGATACCCAGTTATTAACAGCTTAATACAGAGAATTAATATTAGAAAAAGGAGAGACTCTATTATATTAGGATTAGTTGTATCATTTTGTACTATTTTGATGTTACTTTATGTTTTTAGATTTTAATTCATTAGTTTTATTTTGGTAATATTTATATATTATGTGATAGGCTCAAAATAATCATTAGAGAACAAGAATATATATATATTTTAAAAATTTGTTACATATTTCCAATATTAAAAGCGTTTTAGCACAACTGTATGTATTTTTTCACCATGCATTTTATAGTCAAACTGTCAACGGAAATTAAAAGCATTGTGAAGTTATTTGAAAACTTTAATAATATTAATATTAATTAACAAAAATGTTAAATTAAGTATCTTCAGATCAGTGAGGCTACCTAATGTAAAAAGTGAAGTAACTATTAGTATTGGCACTGTATAAAGCTATTGTATTGATTTATAGTAAATTATGTGGTTACGAATTATGTGTAGGCGTAATTCAAAAAACTATTTCTCCATAAGAAATAAAATTCATATTTTAACATTAATAAGAAATTTGTATAATAGATTAGCAGTACTTGTTTTAAGCAAATTTACAAGTAAATTTCTGCTGTTACCATTTGTAAATAAGAAATTAATGCACGTTCATTTATCAATTTTTGCAGTCCTTGATTGGAGTTTAATTTCTCAGACTATCCTGTTTTAAGTGCAAGTATTTCTAAAGACATTATGCGGCACTTATTTACACATAAAGTATGAATGTGATCATAGTGTAACGAATTAAAATTGAATGCACTGGTGCGCCACTAGAAGTTCTGGAGTCGTTTTATTCTAGAAGATTCGACGTGCGACGTAATTTTCTAGTGTCTTGTTAGCAATTGCTTAAAGATTATCGATGAATGAAACAGCGTACAAAAGAGTCCATACTAAATAAACTAGGCTTTTTCGCTTACAATTGACATCAAAAAATGGATATTTAACGAGAGGTGTCATTTTAATGCTCTAGAGCGTTACAGTACAAAAAAACCCAAATTTACTTTGTAAAAATGGTGATAGTGATGTACAAAATACACCTCCCAAAATCAGAAAGCTGGTAATGGCAGTTATACTTCAAATAATAACCAGAAGAATCAACGTCTGCACACGAAAAGCAATATAATTGAAATATTCATCACTCTGGTCGATTTACTCAATGCTAAAAGCCACATTGTCTGCGATGAATGATATTGATATAAGTCAATTTAATAACTTAATTGCGTTAAAAAAAGAAAAAAACAATGGTTCTAGTATAAAGCTAAGAAATCCAAAATCTTTTAGAATCCGAAATAACAAAATTTTTATGTGAAGCACCTAATGAAACACTTTTGCTAAGAAAGGTAAGTTCGGATATTTAATGTAATAGTAAATAGTTGCTTTATTACAGGTTGTTTTAATAATGGGAATTGCGGGTGCCTGTAGACGCGACGAATTATTAAAAATGAGCTTAAAAGACATTTAAGATAAAGAATCTCTTTTAATAGCTACCATTCCTGATTCAAAAACAAGAAGTAGAATTTTTACTATCACAAATAATACCTAAACAATTATATTGATTATTTATCGTTATACAGAAAATACATCTTTCTACAAGTCCAACCAATAAAAATACACGATTGCGATTATTTTTTAAAATACAATCACCGAAATTCTTGTAATCAAGTAGTAGGTATGAATTCTATTGCTAAGATTCCGAGCGAAATTGCTAGGTATCTCCACCCACCAGACAGCATATTATTCACAGGAGACTGCTTCTGACGAACGCCGGCATCTTTATTAGTTCAAGGTAGAGGTGACATTACACAATTAAAGCGACACGGAGGTTGGACAAGTTTTACAGTCTCGGAACGTTATATTAGTGATAATATTAATAACAAAATTGAAACAGCGAATACACATCCAGGTGTACAAGCAATTCACAGCAATCAAGAAATTACTTTATCAGAACATAGTCACAAAACACCTTCGGGATCGGGTATTATTATTAAAGATTGCAAGGATTATTTAAAATAGTCTGCTTTCTCTCTTTCTGAAGATAACAATCCTTAATAGCCTTTCATCCTAGTTTAGTTAAATCAGCAATTCAAGTCCAAGTTAACGATGTTCCTACTGATACGTTGGTAGATACTGGCAGTTCTGAGAGTTTTAAAGGAATAGACATTGTTCGTTCAAGAAATATTCCTTTGTTCTTATCTTAGGGTAGAATTTCATGACCTCTACTTCCCTATGTGCCAAAATAGTTGAATAATGTATAGTAAATTTAAAGGTATTATAAAAAAATTAAATTATTTGTTCTGGATCAATTATGTTCTAATGTAATTGTTGGGCATGACATTTTGTGCCAGCATTATCGATTAGAATTACAGTTTAATGGATCAAAACCTTCAAATCGTGTTTGTAATTTAAAGTAACAAAGGCTTTTTTATTCGAGAATTTTTCATCTAATTGTAGATCTATTGCTGTCAAATCTCGAAGATATTCTCAAGATAATTTAAAATTCATTCAATTAGAAATGCAAAAATTGGTTAAAGATTATATTATTGAAGAAAGTGAATCTCTTTGGAGAGCTCAGGTTTTATTAACCACCTCTGATACTCTTTAAAAGAGAATGGTCGTAGATTACTCTCAGACTGTTAATAAATTTACATTTCTTGATGCATTTCCCTTTCCTCGAGTAAACGATATAATCCAAAAAGTATCTAAATATAGAGTTTTCAGTGCTATAATGTTGTTCGTAGCGTTTATCGTCAAATTCCTATTAAAATGTCAGATCGCCCTTATACCTTTCAAGCTTGCATCAGAACTATATTAATTCAAACGAATTCCATTTGGTGTTACAAAAATGGTGTGGCAGGTATCGATACCGATCTAAACGTGAATGGGGCCCTTAACACTAACCTAAAAAACACGAAATATTTTAAAAATGTATCAAAGAAAATTAAAAAATGTAATTTGATTGAGCAGTGAATGAAACATCAATTAAATGTAAAAAAGCCGATGTTTCGCCTTGGTGTTGCAGGCTTCATCAGGGCAATTTCCTCTCCAGGCGAAACTTCGGATTTCTTACGTTGAATTGATGTTTCATTCATTCCCATGTCCCATGTGATAGCAGCTCTGCAGTAAACTTCGCCGAGTGTCCCTTTATGAAGACTTTGGCTTGTCGCTTGCCCGGTGATTTTTCCCACCACTTTTGGGCCTTCTCTAGCCTCCATTTCTCAATTGCTGCCTTTCTAAATGTATTAGCATTTACGCCGAATGGTTCCGGGAATCATTGGAGTATTAGGCTCCCGCACGGACCAATTCATCAGCCTTCTCATTGCCCCGAAACCCGAGTGTCCTGGTATCCATGCCAGTGTCAGAGAATTTTGACTTGCGGCATGTGTCAAGGCCCCAACGCAGTCCCACACCAGCTGTGAGCTTGTTTGTGCCGAGATTATCGCCTTTAGAGCTGCTTGGCTGTCCGAATATATGACTACGGTTTTACCCGTTATACCCTGACTTACGATCTACGTTGCACAGTGTTGTATGGCCATTACTTCAGCCTGAAACACTGTGGCATAAGTAGAAAGGGACCCACTGTAGCACACTTTGACCTTTGAACCTGTGACGTCATCTGACAGTTCTAGCGGTTCTAGCTATTTTTTCAAACATAACCTCACTTTTACCGTTACAAAATTCATGAACGTCACAGTTCCAAAATGTGAAACGTCCAAACGTCAAGATAGCGTTAAAATTTGTCGCAATAACGTATTAAAAAACTGGTAAAAAGAAATTTACGATTTACATGTATTTCTTATGGAAAAACATAATTTCAAAGTGTCAAAAATGGGTCGGTTTTCGCTATTTTATCGTTCCTAAATTCATAAACGTCAAGGTGTCAAAAAATAGACGTCAACACGATGAATTTGAACGCTATCTTGACGTTTGTACGTTTCACATTTTAGAACTGTCAGATGACGTCACAGGTTCAAAGGTCAAAGTGTGCTACAGTGGGTCCCTTTCTACTGGCATACGCACCTAGACTTAGTTGGACTTTTATCCTGTGTCCTCTACTGTATATACCTGACCATGTGCCTTTCTGAGTCTTTGAGCCATCGGTATACCAGATTGACTCCCCTTGGATTGGGGTGACATTGTTCCATAAGTCTCTTTCCAGTATTCTCGCAAAGTTATACTTGGGGACTATCCTGTCCTGAGGCACTCTCATTATTTGAACCGCCTTAAACCTATCATATAACTCTGCTTGCTTTTTTTATTTTAATAAGGTAATGGGAGCCTGGCCTGCTTGTAGCAACCTGTGAGCAGTTGCCATAGCCTCGCCCTGTATGTAGATGTGCAATGGTGGTAGGTTGAGCAGAACCTGTAGTGCGTCCTTTGGGGTGGTCCCCATGGCACCTGTAACATTCAGGCATGCCTGCCTTTGAATGCTTTCCCGCTGCCTGATCGCCCCGGACTGCTGCGTTCTACTCCACCACACCACCGAATCATAGGTAAACATTGGCCTAATGACTTGTGTATACAACCAAAGGTTCATTTTGGGGTTCAGGCCCCAGTTTTTGCCACACAATTGTCTACACCTACCAAGGGCTATTGTAGCTGTGCGTGTGACCTTTTAAATGTGTTGTTTCCATGATAGCCTCTGGTCAAATACCACACCCAGGTATTTTGCCTCTGTGGCCATTAGAACCAGCACGTTATTGAGCGTTATTGGTTTTAAGCCTTGCAACGCTCTTTTATTAGTGAAGGGGACAACTGATGCTTTTTGTGGATTGACTGTTAGGCCTTCGTCATCCTTGCACCACTTGTACACCATATTCATTGCGGACTGCATCCGCTCTGAGATTGTGCCCAGAAACTTCCCCTGAATGATTATGGCCATATCATCTGCGAAACTTAGGCAGTGAAGGCCTTCATTAAGGAGTTTCCTAAGGAGGTCATCCGCAAGTGCTGACCGCAGCAGAGGCAACAGTACCCCACCCTGCGGACAGCCCCTTTTCCACTGTTGCCTCAATGGACGCCTCACCTAACTTGGACACTACGATCCTATGCGTTAGGTTGGCATACACCCATTGGCATATTAGTGGGGGGACTCTCTTCCTTGAAAGTGCGTCGGTCACTAACTCGGATCCCACATTACTGAAGGCTCCTTCAATGTCAATAAACGCCCCTAGGGCTACTTCTTTGTCTTCAATTGACTTTGATAATAGCTAGTTCAAGTCATCCAGCGCTAGGTCTGTGGATTTTCCCCGCTGATATGCATATATTATGCTTATATATCTATCGACCAGTTTCTCCAGCGTTTTTGCTACGAATGACGATAAACTTATGACTTGGTTGTTTGGTCCGCCATCCTCCCCACTTTAGGGAGATATAAGACTTCCACCTTTTGCCACACAGATGGTATCAATCTATAGGCCAAACAAGCCTTAAAGATTTTACACAGATGTGTTATAATTACATCCAGCCCTTTCTGGAGTAGGGCTGGGTATAATCCATCCGTTCCTGCATGGTGTTTTTAATGGATGGAATGTGCTAATAGCCCATTTGATTTTTGCAGGTCTGGTTATTTCGGTAGCTAGCTTCCAGTCATCCCTTGAGGGCCCTACCGGCCTTTGACCGTGGCCTGCGCTATCCGATCCCTCTTCCATAAACGGTGAGCCAGGAAAGTGTGCCAATGTTGGCATTCTTAAACTTTCCTCCAACGTTTTGGTGTATGATCCGTCCTCCTTTTTGAGGAGGCCGACCTCTTTCGCTGTACCATCCTTAGCCAGGACCTTGTGGATTCTTAAACATGCGGGGGTCGTTTAGACTTCCTGCCAGAACTTCCTCCAGGAGTCTCGTTTGGCTTTTCGGATTTCTTTATTGTACAGCGTTATTTTTTGTCTGTACTCTTCCCAGTTATGAACGGTTTTGGCCTTGATAAACAGCCTTCTCACCTGAGCCCTAAGCTTCTGTAGATGTTCATTCCACCAGGAAGTGTTTCTTATGTACTTTCTTGTCTGTTCCGGGCAGCTTTCACGATAAGCCGACCCAATAGCCTCGCTTACCCTGTCCACCTCCTGGTCCAAACTGGACACATCTCTTATTGACACCGTTCTGTAATCGAGATTTTCATTGAGGGAATTTGCATAGTCCTCCCAATTCGTTCTCCGTGGATTTCTGAACGTGGTCTCAATAATTTTAGGGGTGACAATATTAAACCTTAGATGCCTGTGATCCGACCCAGACGGCTCGTCTGAGACATGCCAGCTTTCAATCTTGTCGTAGATGTTGTTTGTGCAGAGGGTCATATCAAGGACCTCGCTGCGGGTAACAGTAACAAACGTTGGCTTTTTGCCTTTGTTTAATACCTGTAAGCTATTACTTAGTATAAATTGTAATAGATACTCACCTCTAGGGTTGACGTCCGTACTACCCCACGCTATGTGATGAGCATTGGCGTCGGCCCCCACGATCAACGGTAGGTTTTCCCTATGGCTGTAGCTTATGATGTCCATTAGGTGGCCTGGAGGACAAACCTTGTCCTCTCCAGGAAAGTACGCCGAGCAGACCATTAGCATTCTGATGACTTCTTCCGTGGATATTGACAGTATGGCTGCAACAAAATCCCCAGTGCATAGCACCGGAATTGGCTTACATCCAACTGTCTTAGAAAACAATATACACGCTGTATAGCCTTTGTGTCATATATTAACTCGCCACCCCACCGCCCCATCCACTGGCGAACTTGAGAAAATAATATTCACAAATCTGAAGAAGAATAAGGTAGTTCTGCTCAACTAAAATAAAATACAAAATGCTGTTTTTAAGAAATACTTTCAAGACGTCGTTCAGCTCGAAAAGAAGTCCTCCGAAATATTTAGATGATTTTGTCACAAATTAGGAGGGGGTGAATTTTATATTCATCCTGTGTTTATGTTTACTTGATTGTTTTGTTATGTACTTTTGTTTATTGTCAGTATCACATAAAAGTTGATGAAAATTGTAGAAAAGTACTTTCGGGAAGAACAACGCTTTGGTTTAGAATTTTGTGATAGTTGAGCTGCAATTGCAAATTCTGAAGCATCAGTTTCCACCGTGAACAGAGCAGATTCGTCGATGGATGTAACAATGGCGTTAGCAATACTTTTTTTAAGAGTTCGAATGTCGCAATGGCATTTTCAGGCATAGGAAACGATATACTATACAGTGTATCAATGTTTGAATTTTTTCAAAAAACTTGGGTATCCATTTTAAGTAATGAGCAAACATTCCCAATATTCAACGTAATGATGAAATATTTGTTGGCACTGGCTTTAATCAATTTTTGTGTGACACTGACAATAAACATAAGTACATAACAAAACAATCAAGTAAACATAAATACAGGATGAACCTTATAACAAATAACAAGTACTTTGAAAGCATAAAAATGTAAAAGTGTATTTTATGTAACAATTAACTTCATATACTACTATTAATGGAATTAAAAGTGTTTGGAGCTATTTGCTTATGAAAACATTGAAATAATCTTATATGGAAGACAATTAGTACTTACCTACATTAAAAATCTCAGATTTTTTGAAAATATTCATAATTTGAAAGTTTCTGGTCTTTTCTAAACATATAGTAGCAACTCTGTACACATTTTTTTGTATCTACACTTTTTTTTCGGCATATTGAATTTTTCTAATGCTACTTTTTATGCTATTTGTTTTTCAAACACCAACGTGAATAAATACAAAAAAACCTACTAGATATTTTTAAATGGGGAATGGTGTATAAATAATTATGCGTATGTGACGGATACGTCAATATCTATAATAGATAAGTTTACAAGATAAAAATCTAAATAAATCATCCATAACAGGTCATAACATCATAACAAGACGGTAGTCTATGTAATTCTTAATAAGTGAAAGCTCTTTTATAATAAACACCTTACTTTATTAGTTTCCTCGAATCTTTATTTCTTCAACTGGCTATAAAAAATGTCATTTCAAAATTTGTGTACATTTTTTATTAAACATTTTGTGATAAAATTGAGCATTCAAAATTTTTTTGTCTTTTATCAAAAATTCGTTTAATAATATTTAATTGTATTTTATTCTAAAGTTTTTTATTGTATGTTTTAAGTTTTTAAGTTTAAAAATAATTTATTTCTAGATATGATATCATAAAAATTTAGTAACTTTCCAAAAAATCCAAATAATAAAGTTGGCACCGCTTCCAAATTGTCACTTAAGTCAGATGGATTTTTGCTTCGGTCAGATTTTTTAAAATAAATTAGTTATTAAACTGATTTTTTTATGGAATAGTATGTTGTAAATATGTTTTAAATTGTATCACGTAATATCAACTTGAAGTTGCAATGGGGACTGTACATGCTAAAGTGATGATTGAAAAACAAAACTTTTAACCTAGTTAAACATAACCTATATTTTTCAGGCTGAAGAAAATTTTACCGAAGCATCTCATTTACCTGAAACTTCTCAATTAACCAGTAAATCAGTAACTAGAGAGCCCCCAGATAAGGAACAGATTAAAGAAATTGATTTAGAAGGTGTTAAGGTATAAATGTTTGTCATAGCATTAAAACTATGGGTTAAAATACAAATTTTTAGGCAAGAGTCGATCAGATTCATGTCGATGGACTTTCTAGAACTGAGAATGACATCGTAGAGGATTGCATAAGAGAATTATTTAAAGCTAAAGATTTTCAAGATGTCTTATTAAAAGCCCATAAGGTAAGTCATAAAAATAATTATTTGACGAAATATAAGGCATCTTCTTTGTAGGCAAGAGTAAAATTGGACGAATTGGGGTGTTTTAAGAATATTTCTGTATTTATAGACACTAGTAAAGGTCCAAAAGCTACACCTGACGGTTTAGAAGTTTGTATTAAACCCAAAATTTAAAATGTACACCTGTTATAACCCGTATTTTCTAGGTGACATTCAAAGTAAAGGAACATAAAAGAGTAACAGGTGGTATTAGTACACATGTGGGCAATAACGAGGGAGTCTTACAAGTTGGTTTAAGGGCCCCAAATATTTTTGGAAGAGGTGAAAAAGTTCAAATCGAATATAGTCATGGGTCAAAAAAAACTAGTAACTTCAATGTTGCATTTATTAAACCATTTAGAGGGAAATACCGTCCAACGTAAGTTGTATTAATGATAATATTTTAAACTATCATACAAATTTTGTTAAGATACATACTTTAAAAGAATCAGAATGTAGATCTTTCAAGATCTAAGAAGTAAGTGTAGAAAAATTCGCAAATAATTGTAACTTCTATAAATTAGCAAATTGTTAAAAGATACTCCACATTCTCTTCACAATTATTGTCAAAAAATTACATACATTGTTGTGTATGTGAGAATAGCAGATTTTGTTAACATTACTTAAATACATGTTTAAATGCCTTTCTTGTTTTGATTATTTTCTTACTTATATAATTTTTCGTACAGTTAAACTACACGATATGTTCCGTTATATTGCAACTACTTAATTTTTAAACCTTTTGTTTTCGATAAAACGTGTAGTTTCTTAAACTCCGTAAATTTATTACTTCCGGGACATTCTAATTGTAATTCCTTGTATGTTTGTATAAAATAAATATTTATTAGATTTTTTTATTATTTTCCAAAACTTTTTTAGTAATAATTCACATTTTTATTTCTTTATCTCTTTGTCGTTTTAATTTAATGCGTAATAGTTATTAATAACTTTACATACAACGAACAATCTAAGTCCTGTTTTTATTACTTGCTTTTAACTTTTAGGATTACCACAAGTCTTTTCCAAGCTATTTCAGAATGGCCGTCATCAGCTTACAAACAATTAGAAAGGGGAGCTGTAATTGATTTTGGGTTTTATTCTTGGTCATTAGTAAGTACTTTCTTTTAGGAAATCAGTTAAAAATAATCGAACAGTAGTAGAATATATATATATATATATATATATATATATATATATATATATATATATATATATATATATAATTGAATTAATTTTCCATTTAAAGTTTTAAAGTCACTAGAACATTTTTCCTTTATATTATTTAATATTTAATGCTGATTTAGTCATAATTTTTATCTTATATAATTATTTGCATTAAAAAAAGCTCTGTAAATTACGATGGAAGCGAAGCTTTTACTGATAGCTGTATACTCGGAAGTGGCAGCGAGTTGAAGAAAAGGGGATGGAGGACGTAGGAGACACCAGTTTATTCGAAAATGGGAGACCAGAAGCAGTTCCGTTGCTCATTTTTCCGTTTTTATGTCGCAACACCCCTTCTAACCTATCATTAAAATCTTCTCTTTAATAGTAAAATTATATATGGCTTTTACTTAAATTGCTGATATCTGTATATTTATATTTCACACATGAAAAGTAGTAAAGGAGAAAATTTATGTGTATTTGTATTTTTCTTATTAATGCAATAACGTCGACGTGTAAATAATATTATTCAATTCCTTTCAGTTAAAACATAATCTCCAATGGGAAAATAATATAAGAGACTTAAGTGTATTAACACGTAATGCATCTTTTGATGTTAGAAAGGAGTCCGGATTAAGTCTTAAATCATCCCTTAAACATATTTTATCGTTTGACCTCAGAGATGATATAATCTTTCCATCTTCTGGTTCACTTTTTCAAGTTACATCTGAGTATGCCGGAATAGCAGGTGATGTCGGATTTGTAAAAAATGATGTTTATGCTCAGACAAATTACTCCATTTTTGAAGATATAGTAAGTTTTAATCTACACGTTACATTATGTTATAGCAGATACAGTCCGGGGCAAAAAGATAGCCCACCCATTATTAATCAATTTCAACCATTGACATTTGTCTCTTGGAAAACACTTTTTCCTCTTTTCGTAGGTCATGGTAATAGTGAGCCCAGCCATCAGGACCGTCAAGATTAAATTTTTTTTCGTCTGTGAACAAAACTGTTTTCCACTCGTCTTTCCATGTTCACGGGCAAACTCCTTTCTTCTTTCTTTATGCGCCGAGCTTAAAGGTGGAATACCTTTCATTATCTTCCTCTTGATGTGAGGAGCTGCACAAATGACCCTTTGGACATTTTTCAGATTCGTCACTACACCAGCTCTCGCCGCAATTTGACAGGCCGTTAAATTTGAGTTGGACGCTACCCTTAAAATTGCCCGCTTTTCACGTGTTGTTAAAGCCGGCGGTCTCCCAGGTGATTTCTTCGTCCCATAGCTTTCTGGAGACTTCAAAAAATTTAAAATTACCTTCCTACTCCTACCGGTATTTTTTGAAATATCGGAAATACAAAAACCCCGATTTTTCATTTGCTGAATGATATTTTTCTCACTTGGTGTCAGTGATTTTGTTCGTCCCATCGCACTAATTTAATGTTAACAGCATGAAAGCAGAAACAGAACTGGATTAGCGTTATCTACTCAGAAGGATTTGGCTTTGTTTGTAAATAAACAACAAGTGTGCTCTCATTTTGTCTCATCCCAAATCAAGTAATAACACGAATTCTCGCAAACTATTTTTAACTTCCCGCTAAAAAAAATTAAATTTTTTTTTTTAATCGGGAAGTTATTGGTTTCACCCCGTTTTTCGAAAATCGAGTTTTCATCGGATCTCAACGTTTTGAGGTCTTAGGAACCTCCCCTGACTATTTTTACGAGGGTGTCTGTATGTCTGTATGTACGTGTGGATGTGTGTGTGTGTGTGTGTGTGGATGTATGTAAACCTCTTATAACTTTTGAACGGCTTGACCGATCGGAATGAAATAAAAAGCATTCCAAAGAGTTCCATCTAACTTAGATTCCCTGTAAGTTTAAACCGATTCGAGCCGGTAGATTTCGAGAAATTTTAAAATAACCGAAAAAAACAATTGGTAAAAATGATGTTTTTTGGGCATATCTTTTTGGCTATTGTATCGATCAATTTCATAACCTAAACAGCTCTCAAGTTCAAAAAGCCACGTCGAATGCC
Source organism: Altica lythri (assembly GCA_964028335.1). NCBI lineage: Eukaryota > Metazoa > Arthropoda > Insecta > Coleoptera > Chrysomelidae > Altica > Altica lythri. Next base: position 11,365,561 of record OZ034804.1, on the reverse strand, counting down.
GTTTTGCAAATTAAAATCGATTGATTCGTTCGTGAGATATCGTTGTCGAAAAATTTCAAAAAAAGTGTTTATTTTTTCAATAACTTAGAGATTTTTTGACTAACCGGATTTGCACTCCCGGTAACGTTTTTAGGTCTCAAAAAACTGCGTCGAATGCCATCTTGAACATCAAAATCGAATAGGGCGTTAAAAAGTTATGGCTTTTTAATTATTTCAAAAAAAATCAAAAACGTCAAAATACGTCACGTTACTATAGCTTTGCGGTTAAAACTAGCGGGAAGTTGCAAGGATGGCCTTTAAGGTCAACCTCTTTTCGAATTTTTTTTCCTGATTCCTAATGGATCAAATTGGACCATATTTGAGCAGAATACACTGCAGATTAATTCGAAAAAAATTATATCAATGATTACAATTGATTATGATGAAAAATATTGGGTGGGCTATCTTTTTGTCCCAGACTGTACATAGACAGATTGATAACTACTGTACTGATCAAAGAAATAATGAAAAAAATTAATATTTATAAAATCAGTTAGTTTGAGACTATTCAAAGTTGTTGAATTCATACATAAAAAACAACTGGGTATTAATTTGATGACAATGAATTAACTATATAGTTATTAAGTAACTTGAAGAGTATTGAATGAAGGTGTGTTTTATTTGATTAAATCACACGAGTACTTTTTGATATTCACTTTTATTTCACAAATTACATAACATGTTTCGATATACAATATCTTTATCACATGTTAAATAAGTACTTATTTTACATCTGATGAAAATATAATTTAAACTAATTTAAAAACAATCGTTGTTTGTATCTGCGCCAACGCACCTTTTATTTTAAATAGAAGAACAAAACTAACACTGCCTCACTTTTATTAACAATTGTTCCTACGGTACGTTTGTATTTACTTTAGTCTTGAGTTAAAAGTTTGCTGATAAAGAATATATTCCCTTTAAATATTTTTTTTTATTCCGATACTAATAGTAATTATTTAACAGGTTCTTCAAAGTTGTTTTACCGCAGGATTCATGTCAAGTATTAGTAACGACTTAAAAATTAGTTTAGCGGACATGTACTTCTTAGGTGGACCTCAATCTGTAAGAGGTTTTCAAATGAGAGGTGTTGGTCCTCATTCAGATGGTGATGCATTGGGTTCAATGACATATTGGGCAGGTGGACTCCATCTGTTTACGCCGTTACCTTTCAGGCCAGGAAAAGGAGGATTTGGAGATTTATTTAGAACACATTTCTTTGTTAATGCTGGAAATGTCGGTAATTTTGACAGTAAGTTATTTGAATAAACCAACTAGTTTTTGGATAATCATTATTTTTATTTTAGTGAAATCTGGCGATAATGTAGTAGATATAATTCAAAAGAACTTAAGAATGTCATATGGACTAGGGATAGCGTTGCGTCTAGGAAATATGGCAAGATTAGAGATTAATTATTGCTTCCCTTATATTTATGAAAAAAGCGATCAAATTCATCCAGGTGTACAATTTGGAATAGGTGTTCAATTTTTGTAGACATTGTCATTGATTTGTGCTATAATTTTTCCAGTGTTATTAGTCAAAAGTGTACAAATTTAAAAATCAAATGTAAATGTACTGTAGAAATGTATTAAATTAATATTGTTGCGATTTATTATTATTGTTAAATCTGCATTTAGTTGTCCATTAAAATATAACAAGTAATTATGCTGCTTGAATAAATATAACATACATATTCCAGACTGAAACCATATTATTAAATGCTTTTATACGATACAATTTGTACTCGAATTCTCGTGTTACCAAACATATCAACAAATGCTAAATCATGGTAATATTGAAGTTTTTAATAATATATAAACAACACTTAATAATCTATCATTGTTTACTTATTTAAAAAAATTACCCTAAAAAAAAACTACAAAGCTTTAAAATAAATTCACAGTATGTTATCTTTTAGACGTCTAATCTACCGGGAACCGTGCAGAAACCATAGAGGTAAACCATTCATGTCTTCTATCGTCACTCTTTCGTAAGGATCTGCTTTATACGAATAATTATTTTTTGCCTTTGAAAGCCGTCTGACATAGTTATTAATTATTGTAATGCAGCATAATTAAGCTTAATTGTACTTCTGTTCGTTCTTGCAGTCTGTACTAATCTGTACAGATCTAGAGGATGGATGTCATATGCTTGCGGAGCAAGTCTTAAGTCTCTAAAGATTGACTGTAACCTGGAATCTATTGCCTCATAAATGTACAATATGCGTTTCAGTTTCTCTGCCGCATAATACGCCACTAGTGTCTCTATTAAACCACCACATGGCTTGCAGGTGTCCCTTAACCGGTGCATGGCACGTAGGGAATTCTGTAATCACTCTGTAACGTAATTAACCCTTAACTGTCGCCAGTTTGTAGCCAAAACAATCCCTTTGAGAAAAAGATATAAAGATAAAGAAATATCTCAAAGAAATTGTTTCAACCACGTTGGGCGCCAGTTTGTAACGTAATTACTACCCTTGGCTAGCTCCAGGGATTCGTGGCTTCCTTCTGGTTTTCTTTAACTCCCCCCAAACAAATATATAAGGGCGCCAAATTACAGACAAGCAAATAAAAGAAATTTGAATCAGTGTTAAATTGTTTATTTCAAACTTTAAAAAATTCAATTTAAAGTTAAGTCAGAAAATATTGAAAAAAAAATCGTAATTAATTTAATCTTATCTTTTTGGTTTACGATGTCTTCTGTCGGAGCCTTAGTTGCCCAAGTAGTAAAGTGAAATTCCAATGGGTAGTCCCCGGAACAAACAATTTCAGATTGTTAAAACAAAATGGAGGTGGCTTCTGGAATATCGATATCCTTTATGTTAGGTTTTGAAATGCTGATTTCAGGAAAATAAATAGATGTGTCGAGAAATCTATCTCTTCCTAGGACCCTCTTCAAAAGTGGCAGCAGCCCTAATGAAATAAAAAAAGGCAATGAATCTCCGACCATAAAATCCTTAATTTCGTACACAATCGCTAAAGGTTTTCTCCAAAGATCGAGAAAAAATTAATTACTACTATGTTTATATTTTTTACTCAATAAAAAACTGATTCTTGACAAGCGATTGTGAACGAAATAATTAAATATTAGTAATAGAATAAACTTAAATATTAAATAAAATATTCACCAATTTTGGATTTTACAACTAACATTAAAATAATTAAATTCAACTCACCAGAACGAGGGTAGAAGAAATTGAAGAATCAACTGAATTTAATGAATTCTCAAAGTAAAATGAAATTATTTAACGTCGAAACATACGAGCAAATTCGTACTCCTACCATATCTGATGCGACGACGCACAATTAACAAGAAAATTATAAATATTTTATAGTCAAGAGGCCAGGCCAAAAATAACGATGTAATCGTTACAACTCTTAGCTGATTCATGGTAAATATTTTCATCCTGTCCCAGACAGAATATTGTAGCTCGTATCTCGTATACTAGCCTGGGATGTCTTATCGTTCTTTAAACACTAATATCATCCTCACTACCTGTGTATATATACTCAGTGACATTAGAAGTAGAGATGCCACGAATAGTGATTTGGCCGAATACCAAATATTCGGCTTTGCACTTGGCCGAAGCGCCGAATATTAGGCAGCCAAATGTTTAGCAAAAGATGTGCATTTTGTACGCGACAGGTTATGACTTGTCTTAGTGCGGTACGTGCGCGAGTAACGGAGTGGGCGCATTTGTTCTATTTCTATGTACATCGGGTACGACACGCATTATTTGTTTATTTTTGTGTTAAAATATCACGGCTTGTTTGTCATAAACTACAGACGAATGGCTTCTTCCAATAAGAAAACACCCATTTGTGGATATTACGTGGTTGTTAGTGATAAAAATAAACTGGCTGTGTGTTCGCTTTGTAACAACAACATCCACTTTCTTGTACACGACAGTGGGGACAATATGGTAAAAGGTGTACGGGACGCAGACTACGATTCTGAAAGGTGTTTCATCCATTCATTACAAAGATGTATCAATGATTCGTTAAAGTTTTAAACCGAAATACCACAGATGATTGCTGCCCATTATAACCACTCTGGTACAAGCACAACAAAAGCTGAAATCCTTTCGTCAAGAACTTAACTTGCCAAACCACCTACTTGTACAAGATATAAGCACACGCACACACACCTATTATTTAATGGAGCGATTATTAGAGCAAAAGCGAAATGTCTCTTTGAACATTACAGATCATGAATCTTTAAACAATTTGACACCTTCTCAGTGGAAGTTCATGAAACAATGTATCAATCTCCTTAAAACGTTCGAAGAGATTATGAAAATAGCCAGCTCAGGTATTTCCTGCATCTCCGAGGTCATTCCACATGTCACATTGTTAAAATAGGTACCTAGAGAAAGAAAAAACCAAATTTAACTAGAATGAGATCGTCACTTCAAGAACACCTTCAAAAATGGTTCAAATTCGATGACAAATATCTGATTGTCACTTTTATTGACCCACGTTTTAAAACCAGTTTACTGGGATTAGTTCGAGCTGAAAGAGCAAAACAGAAAATTCTTTTAGATGCTCTGAAAATGAGTCGTGATGAGTCAAGTAGTACCGATGATGATTTTTCTCCACTTCGTAAGAAAAAATACAACTATCAAACTGAAAAATAAAATGAAAACACACGACAGTTTTTGGAACTGTTTTGAGGAAGTCTCTACAGAGTAACTATATGCAAAATAACCCAAATGTAGGGAATAATTTTATTTAAAAGACGGCAGAACCATACAAGTTGTGGTCAGCAAATGGAACAATGTATCCAAACCTGATAAAATTTGCTAAGATCTATTTATCATCTCCTAGCAGTAGTATTTATAGTGAGAGGCTATTTTCGGAAGAAAAGCGCAACCGTTTGCTATCAACAAACGCTGAATAATATTGTGTTTTTTTCCATAATTTGGTATTCGGTATTCGGCCGAATACTACATGCTATTGCCGAATACCGAATATTAAAAAAAGTGACCGAATAGGCCGAATACCGAATAGTAGCCGAACATTCGTGGCATCTCTAATTAGAAGTGTTACACCCAGAAGGAATAATTTCTTAATCTTAATTTTTTGACAACAGAATGACTATATTTAATGAATGCTATGATAACAATATCAATGTTTTATCTTTAATAGTTTTTGTAAAAATAAAATTTTATCATAAATTAAAAAACAAACGATTTATGAAGACCGGTTGGTAAAGAAATTTTTAATTATTGTTCTTCGGTCTAATTGTAGTCAGTGTAACAAAATGCCTCGAGTTCGAGGACATCAAAATTACAACCAAATTAGCGATTTTGACAGGGGTAGAATTGTTGCCCATAAAGATATGGGTTTGTTGTATCGCCAAATTGCCCTTCGTGTTAAGTGTACGGCAATGACGGTAATGCGTGTGTGGACAAACGAAGGTAAAGGAACACGAAGAAGACCAACTGGCCAACCAAGGTGTACCACAGAGCGTCAAGATAGGCGCTTCAGACTACTTGCTCTGCGAGATCGTTTTGCTACTACGCGTCAAATCGCTGATCAATGGTTTGGAGAAAAAGGTAGACCTGTTACTATGCGTACACTATACCGTCGCATTCAAGCCTTTGGACTGTTTTCATACCGCCCACGACTAGTGCTACCTTTGACCCAGGACCATTGCCATCAACGTTTGAATTGGTGCAGAGAACGGCAGCAATGGGTGAAAGAATGGCATAATGTAGCATTCAACGATGAATCGCGATTTTGTTTAGGCATGCACTATAGCCGTAGAAGGGTAAGACGCCGCCATGGAGAGCGACGAGATACCGGGTTTGTTCTTGAAAGACATGTACACAGGACAGTTGGAGTAATGGTTTGGGGGGCTATATTGCCTATGGTAGCCGATCACCACTTGTGTTCATTCGAGGCAGTATGACAGCTGCACGTTATGTTGATGATGTCTTACAAACCACTTTACTGCCATATCTAGACGGCCGTCGACACGTCCTTTTTCAGCAAGATAACGCGCGTCCCCATATTGCTCGTCGAACTATGGACTTTCTCCAAGAAGCTGGCGTTAATGTTTTGCCGTGGCCACCCCGTTCACCAGATTTAAATCCCATCGAACATGTGTGGGATATGATGGGAAGAAGACAGTCCAATTTACACCATCCTCCACAAACTCTGGCATAGTTAATCCATGAAGTTCAACTTGCACGGAACGAGATATCACAAGCAGACATTGATCATCTTATTTTGTCAATGCCTAGACGTGTACATGAGTGTATTCAGTTACGGGGTCGCCAAACACATTATTAATTTTTTTTTTTGTTATACGTTTCATGAAAATGATATCGTTTTATTCTCGATGTAAATCTACCATGTTGCCAAAAAATTAAGATTAAGAAATTATTCCTTCTGGGTGTAACACTTCTAATGTCACTGAGTATATTTATTCGCTTAGATTGATAAGACCCAAATTATTTTAGCTTGCGCATTGCAAGATTGTATACACCTTTGTCTGAAACACAGAGGTGTGCATCCCTATAGGACAGAAGTGTTCACATTTTTATTTTTGCTTCTAAACCCTTTTCATTTTGGACACATCTTTGAGGTTTTTGATGAGCGCCCGCATTATCTCATTCCTGACGGTGATGTATATCTACTTGAGATGTGATCTCAGGCAAGTATTTATAAACTATGTGGTCTGATAAAATACAAAGTTAGTAATATATAAAAAATAACAATACAACACAGCATTATCTCAATGTACTTCATTCAAAAATTTCTAAAATGTTTAGACAATGCAATTTGCATGTGTTTTGTAAGCTTGTTAGACGATAAATTTTTACAATATACAGAAGGATAAAGTAACCGAAATTAAAACCAACCAATATACCGTTTTTTTTTAAAATGAAATTGGTTAATAACTTATATCGTTATTCATATCAATATTAAAATGGATATTCCAAATTAAAAATAAACAAATATAACAAAAATATCTTAATTTATTTGCATTGTTAGTGCTTACAAAAATGATAATAAATAATGAGAAGATGATGAACAGGATGATAACAAACAAAAATGTAAATATTTGCAAAAAATCAACAATACGACGGTATCATTAGTTGAGGCATACCATTGGCCAACGCTTTTTGCCATTTAGGACATACAGTTATACTAAAAAATAAAAAATAAAAGTTAAACGATGCAAAACATAAATTATGGACCTACAGAATTAAAACATTTTTATTATATAATTTTTTATACCTTTGTTCAATTTCCAAAGCTTCCACTGTAATCTTTTTTAGATAAATCTTAGGTGTATTGAGGAGCCTCCACGTTAACGGATTAAACAAACTACTGTTGTATCTCCACTCTATTTCTACAGCTCTCAAATGAGGCACTGAATCTGTTGCTATCACACCCATATACAATCCTCCTGGTTCGTGAAAACCGTTCATAAAACCTATCGGACCAGCTTTCTGTCCTCTTCCATCACTTGTACTGTGGATGGTAAATAACAGTTGTCCTATTTCGCCCCCGTGAAGTTTACTCATGTTAGAATTTGATACTTGTACAACTATTCTGTAGTGATGTTCTGGAAAATTAAGGTTTCATAATTTAGTTCTGTACATTTAATTTAACGCAATTACATAAAAAGGCATGTTAAAATGCTACCATAAAACACCTGTACCGATTTATATTTTCAAACCAAAATAGTCATTAATTACTTGATATTAGTAATTTTGTGTTAATTGCGAACACAGCTAAAATATCGCTTTTTCAACTAATGATAATGTAGTGGATATTTTTGGTTTCAATTCTATGATATAGAACATCATTGTATAATTTCAATCAAAATCGACTTTGGTTCCATTCAAAAATGTTTCGAAATCATAAAAATAACCAATTACTGGAAAGTGGGAACAACATTAGAAGCCTTGTTTTAAAAACAATTTATAAAAAGTTGGATTGCCATTCACTCCATGGGTAATAAACTATAATAAAAATTCGGACCCTCTAAAATAAATAGTTAAGAAAATTTGAAAAAATGTATTAAACTTACTACAGAAAGGTTTATTTTCTCCTGTTATCAAATACTGAACCAAACTTGTATCTCTTGATTTTCCACTCATGTATTTCTCATAATATTTTCTTCCGTGGAACCCAAATGGCAAACAATTTTCTCTATTTTTTCCGCAGCCAAAACATCGACCCGTAGTGAAATCCTGTAAAAATTTTAATTTACTGCAGGAATATGACCATTTTATTTAGAACATGATCATTTATATCTAGCTAGACTTTCGGTAAATAACAGGTTTGTCCCAACTGAAGCGAAAACCTTAAAATAACCAAGCGAAGCATGCGTAATACATAAAAACTGTCCCAACTGAAAGTTGAACCGATAAGAAACGATTATCTGTGTCGTCCCAACTTAACTCGTATCGTTATTGTACCGTTTGAAAACCATCATTTCGATTCACAAGAATACGTTTGCACTGTTTGTATAAAAACTTGTGACTTTTGCGGTTAATTGAGATGGGCGTGTCTCTTTCGACGAAGCAAGCATAAGCATATCCTACAACTGTTTCATATTTTTTATTTTAATTGCACCCACTTGTTTGTTGTACACATGATACATAAATCTAATAACATTTTGGACCCATTTTAACTCTAGAATTTCCCGTCACATCATTTAAAACAGGAATTTACTATAAACGTGAAGCTAAATTCTTTGATGAGGACTTTCCTTGAGGTTGACGGCAGGACCAGAAATTCCTTAGAAATAGCTTGTACTACAGTAGCTGTATAACCAGTAAACATTAAGTACAAAAAACCGTCCCACCTCGCTTTGCAGCAAAAACAGTTTCGTAACGATATATACATATTACTGATATGCGCATTAAGCGATAAAATTCCGTTTTTGTAACGATTCCATGACGGTACATAAACTGCAGTTGGGACAAACATACTACTTATTATAACTAACCTGGAATGACGGACAAGATATTGTCATAAATTTACATTTTGGGTTTGATGTAATACTTTCTAAGAAAAATTCATGACTTCTGACATGGTTGCATGATAAAAATTTTTTTACTCCTGAAAATAGAGAAATATTTAAACATTTAACTTTGGCTCTCATTTTATAATAACCATAGGAACATTCTCTTGTTATCAACGTATTTAAAATTTCATGAAGAATTAAAAAAATATTTGGACGTTGGTTTTTATATTCTGAAAGTACTTGGTTCAAGAAATGTTAACAGTATGTTTACATAATTGGCAAGTCTCGGCAATCTTCTACAAGCTCCAAGCCTTCACAAACGCTTGAATGCCATTTACACGCGAGTGCGCTATCGTGTTAAGGACAAGCAAACATGGCAGACTAGACGTCAAAGTTGTTTCAGCACTTGGGTTTGGCTTGATATATTTTTATTTTAAATTTAAACAAAAGCAAAGGAGGCGAAAAGTTCGGAAGAAAAGATGGTGGTTGTTAAAAATCCATAGAAACCGTAAATGTAATTGTTAACAAAGATGAATCTCGTATAAGCGGCACCAAACATGCACGTAAATACGTCACAAGCGCTTGCCACAAGCTTCCTTTGATCTGTGTTCGAGAACCGACACTGGTCTGGATCGGTAACAAGCTTTTCCCATCTCACGCAAGCAAAGTCAACACCCCCTTTACACGCTTGTGTTTGTGAAAGCTTGCTGAGACTTGCCAAGCATGTAAACGTAGGTACCATTTTTAGGAACTAATAATAGTATATTACTTTACGAGTGGAGTAAATTGCATATTACAGCGAGTGTGTTTGGCACATGAGCGAGCTTGCGAGCGAATGGGCTAAAGAAACGAGCTAAATATGCAAATTGTTCCTCGAGTAAAGTACTATGCTTTACCCACGACTTACCAAATGGTTTTGTATAAAACTAAAAATAAAAAACATAAAACTTAAATTTTGGCATAAGTTGTCAAAAATATTCGATTTCGCAGGGAAGGTCTGTCTGAGAAATGTCAAATGTTAGTTTAATATGTATACTGTAGGCAACCAACATAATAATACATGTTTCTATTTACTTACTCCACTAGTAGAGTAAATAAAACTATAACACAACTCCTCAATAATTTGACACTTACTGACAGAGATATAGGTTAAAAAATAGGCAATTTACTTATAAGTCGTGGGTAAAGTATTATAAACTTCTTACTATCTGGGGCTATAGACACAGATCGCAGGTACGATTCATTTTTTTTTAATTTTACTTTTGATTATCTAATCTTTATTTCAAAAATGTTAATACAGTTAAGTTATTTTTAAAAGGCATGTTAAAAGTTAGATTCAATTTTGTTTAGAAGTTGTACAATATTTTACTGAGGATAAATATCTCTTGTAAACCAGTCCGAACTTTAGGAATAGCAGTAAATTTTATCTGAAAACATTTTGAATTTGAATATTACACAAGTAGCAATTTAAAAAAACTTGGAAATTTGCATTTGAAACCAAATAAATTCAAGATGATATTACCATTAAAAAAACTTCCATTAGCATCCTTAATATACTGCATTACTCCTTTGGTACATCCTGGTTGATCTTTTCCACCATTTGGATAATAATCAACGTGTCCGATACTCTCAATGATTCCCAAACCTCCTCTAATAAATTGACTAGCATCGGTATGAATAATATCAACATATTTGGCAGCTGACCGATCTAATCTCACTGGTGGTCCTGTTTTCGCAAAATGTGGCTCAGCTGGATCCATACCCGTTATTCGGCCAATAGTTAAATTAAATTTCTGGAAAATGTATTAGGTAGGTAAATAATATTAAAAATACAGCAAACGTTAGGAGAAGTTAGATTCACCAGTAGTACTCGACTAATAAACTGGAAAAATATATTGTGCCCACTTAGTTACAGAAAGTACCTACTTATAAACCATAATAAATATTTATAATATGTATTTAACAGTTTAATAAGAAATTTGACCAAAAAATGATCATTATGAAATATAAATATGAAAAAGAAATGAAACAATGTTATTGTATTCCATTATTGTTAAGAATTTCAAAATAGCGTCAAAATACACGTAATACCCGACTTCAGATATTAACGCATCTAAACAGTACACTTTATAGGCTTAATAACACTGTAATACTATAGATATAGAAAAGTAACAAAATATAATGGTTTCAATAATATACAAAATCTCGGCTCAACGGAAAAATTTTATTATTGCTTCGAAAAACAGCTTAAATAATTGGTCATCAATTATATTTCGAATTTGGGATGCCAAAAGTTTTTAACCGTCCTTAAAAATAACACTTTAAATTTTTAGAATTTAAAAGTAGACTAATTGTCTTAATCACTTGACCATTTATGACCAATCGATGACCAATTATTTAAGTTGCTTTTCGAGACAATATTAATTTGTTTCCTGCTATCAATGTTGAACTGTAATATTTTTTTCCCAATTTTGTATCCTCTTAAACCAATGTTGGGAGGTACTGATCCATTAATTTTACGTTGTTTTGTTGTTTTGTTGCAAAGACTTATATTTCTAATTTGGGGTGCTAAAAGTTCTTGACTGCCCTTCAAAATTAACAGTTTAAATTTTTTAGAATCCAAACGCTGACCAATTGTCGTAATCACTCACTTATGACTAATTGATGACCAATTATTTAAGCAGTTTTTCGAAGTGCTATCAATGTTGTGCCCAAAACCTCTGCATTCGAGGTACTGACTGACGGAAGGAGTGTTTCTACTCTATTTGATTTATCCATTTTCGCTTTTTATACTATAATTCAAAACAGTTTTTTACTACCCTTTCCAGTTTTTCATGCTTTTTTTTTATTTTTTTTAACATTTTTTAGGTCTTCATGGATTTTTGAATAATTCTTAATTTAAAACGTCTCATAACAAGCATAGTTTCAGAAATCGTGAAACAAGTATAAAATACAAGATAACGTTTTTTGATTTAATAAATATCTTATATTCTCTTCAACGTACTTCATAAAACTGGTTACTACACAAAGATATTTCTTAATTTCTTTTATAAATTTATCAATTATTTTTAACTAGAACTAGAAAAAATAATGAAGCTAATTATTTTTCATTTCAACAAGTTAGCACAATTGTTTCCTTTGAAACCTCGTTCTCCTCCCTCAAAATTTGAAAAGGTGAATAACTCTTTTTTTGGTAATATATTCTTACCAGATTATAATAAAATTTAAATTTTGAATTAGTTATTTATGTTTAAAGATTAATGTTACCTTAAAGGTTGAAAAAAATATAAAGTAGAAACAATCACCACAGACTGGAACAGATTACTAAGAGCCACTGGCAAATACAACAGCCATAATAGTTAATTATATATTACGATTCAGCAACTCACATTTTTTGTATTCTATTTAATTGTATATTATTAAATTTATTTAATAAGCAGAAATAAATAAACACATGGAAAAAGTTAAGGATATTTATAAATTATCAATTTATACTAGAATTTTTATTTAATTAAAAAACGTTTCAATATTGTACGCCACTGTATCATTTCATACTGAATGTGACAATAATTATATTACTTTTTGTTTTAAAATCAGCCGAGGTCTTTATAGGGTTTGAAGAGAGCCTGGGGGACGAGGTGGTTTAATGATTTTGGCAGGAATTTTTTTGGGAGGTCGCACTGAGCTGTATTTATGAATGCTTAGACATTTTGAAATAACATCCTAAATAACATTTTTGAGGACTACAGGTACAATTTAGAACCCGTTTTCATGTTTTCGGATGACAATGCGAGACCACTAGAGCCAAAATTGTGCTTGATCAAATCGAGGCAAATGAAATTAATCATTTAAGATTGCCAGCAAAATCCCCAGATCTTAATCCCATAAAACATGTTTGGGATTGTTTCAAAAGGACTGTTTATTCTCACAATCCCCCACCCCTCACCATTGCTGAGCTAAGAGCCATTTTGCCAATTGTTTGGGACCAGATACCACAGCAGATCATTGATAACTGCATAAGAAGTATGCCTAGGCGTATACAAGGCATAGTAAATAGCAACGGTCGACATGTTGAATATTAGAAATTTACAAAATTTTCAATTATTGATATTTCTTCTTCTATAATTTTTTCTTCGACTTTAATTTTGGTTCGTATAAATAAGTTTTAAATTGTTATAACACTAAATAAAAATTTAATTGAAATAAATAATTTCTTCTCAACTTTTTTTCAATATCCCTAACTTTTTCCCATGTGTTTATATTTGTACTATAGAAATATGATTTCAACTCATAAACTTCTTTAAATTTAAAAAAAGGTAAACAAATACTCACTTGTTTAAGATTATATCCAATGTAGCCGCATAAATGAGCTCCCAGAGAATGTCCAATAGCGTGAACATGATCTAATTTTAAATTTCCTGTATAATTTGCCATATTTGCTAACAAATGAGATGCCATTACGCCCACAAGTCGTATATTAGCCACTGCCTGTGTATATGGTGGTCCTGATCCTTTTTGCCAATCTAGAACGATTACATTGCAATCCTCTTGTGCTAGTAAAGCCTTAGCCATATTTTGAATCTATGAAAGAAAATATTTCTTTTGAAAATTGATTAAAAGTTATAATTCTATGAATTTACCCAGGCAATAGTCCCTCCTTCCATATATCCGTGGGTGATCACGTAAGTCTGTTTTTTCGGATCAAAATTCGGTTGATCAAAAAGGTTGAACTTTAAATTTATACGGATTGGTTTGCCAGGATTGGATCTTGTTAACAGCAAATACTGAGGTTCTATCTACAAGCCACATTAGATTTAATTTTAAACTATATACCTAAAATAAACTCTGTTTTCTACCTTTTGAATTTCTTCTGGAAATAACGAAACAGGTCTGTTATCCGAGGTCCACGGGTAATTTAATTGAAAACACCCGTATTCATCATAACATTTTGATGTAGTCGATTCTAGAAAATTTTCTTAAAATTAAAATAAAATTGCTAATAAATGTAAGTACCTGTTAATATTCATTTATTTTGAGAATAAAAAAAAACAGTTACCATGGTTATTATACAACTACTTAAAACCCAAAAAGCGCCGTAAAATGTTAGCAGTACCAAAAAGTTCAGAAAAACAGAAGGTATGGAATTCCCACAAATATTTGTTTTTTGTGGGTGTACAAAAAAATTAAGACTGAAGCAAGTTTTTACTAATCTAATAGCAATAAAATATTTATGTGTTACCGTAAAATGTCCCAACTTAAACTAATGTATCTGATTTGCCCAATATATAGCTCTAGTTTTAAACAAATTACCCCATTTTTTAAAATCTTAATGTTTTAGAAGTTGGGCATTCTACCAACGAATGAAATATGATATGAAAATAAAAGCTCCATTTTTCCCATTTTTTTATTTACGTTAAATACATACCTACATTCCTTTTTATCAAATGTTTCGTATGTGGTGCTAAAAACAAATATGTTGGTAAGTTAAAATAGGGATAGAATTCTGTTAAGTATAGGTACCTAACTGTGAAGATTTGAAAAATATAGTGAAATGTGTAAATTAAAAAATCAACTAGTTGGAACATTTCACGGTTAAAACAGTTACCTATTTTTCATAGTAGCTCAATAACACATTTTATATTATTGTGTAAATATTGAGCATGTAAAGGATTATAAATTTTGCTGTACACCTATATCCAATAAGATTCCTGAAAATTTTGCACCCTTATATGTTATCTACTACAGTGTTTTTCAATCTTTTTGATTTCGCGACCACTTTACAAGTTGAAAAATTCTGGCGCCCCCCTTGTGTAAAGTATAGAAAGACAAAGATAATCAAATTTAATTAAAACACTACGTTAATTATTTTTTTCTATTTTGGTACATTTATCTATTATTACGACTCGTTGCGAAATTAAAATCGATAATGCCAAACATATCCTGGACACACTGTTTTCTTCATCGACAGGCTCTAGCTGCTAAGGTAGTACCTTCTGATTACCTCAAGGAGGTAATAAAAATTGTGAATTCTATAAAAGGCAAAGCCTTGCGAACCCGGCTATTCAGAATCATTTGTGAAGATATGGGCTCGCTTCATCAAAATCTTCTTTATCACACAGAGGTCAGGTGGCTATCCAAAGGAAAGGTATTAACAAGAGTTCTAGAACTGAGAGCTGAACTGTTAATCTTCTTACAAGATGCAGAATCTGAATATGCTAATCGCTTTTGTGACCCTACTTGGCTCTTTAAATTAGCATTTTTGGCAGATCTTTTTAGCCACCTTAATAATTTGAACAAGAACCTCCAAGGTCGAGAAGAAAATATTTTAACAGCTAAAGATGAAGTCAAAGCATTTCACGCAAAACTTCGTTTATACAATTTATTTGAGTCTTTTCCATGTGTTCAGAAGATTGTTGCATGATACAGAGCTTGTATAATTTACAAGAGAAACTTTTGACATACTTTCCAGACTTGCACTCTGAAGCTGACAATGGGCGTAGATGGATTTTAAACCCTCTTTTGGACAAGTCAATAGATCTGGCTGATGTCAACATAAATATCTTTTAGATTTAGTTGCTGATGGCATGCTTAAAATGGAATTTTATTCGCAAAGTATTGACGTATTTTGTATGAAAAGAAAACACGAATTTACAGAGCTGGCTCTAAAATTATTAGTGTCATTCGCCACTTCATACTTGTGCGAATTGACATTTTCTTCAATCGTAGACATTAAAACCAAAAAGAGAAATAGACTGCAAGTAGAAAAAGATTTGATTATTAATTTTTCAAAAATAGCACCACGACTTGATAAACTTTTGAAAAATAAACAAAATTTTGTTTTTAATGTACCTAGTGTTAGAACCTTGCTTTTTGTTTAAGTCGGCGACCCCCCGAATAAGGCTTCGCGACCCACAGATTGAAAAACACTGATCTACTACATACATACATATATAAACCACCTATTGGTTTCAAATTTATTAAAAACACATTGGTTCAATTTCTACAGATTTTATTTTCTATAATATAGTTAATTTAAATAAGGTTTAAATAAATACATATATAATTTAAAATTATTACAAATAAAACTTCCAAAAATCTATATTTTTAATTAAAATTTATAAAATTGTATCTTCTTAAATATTGACTAAGCTTTTATTTTTTTTAATAAATATTTTATACAAATGTAAATATTATATATTTCAATTTGATTGATTGATATTTGTAAACAACTTTTTTCTTTATTTCTTCGAACAATTTACACTATGAATTACATGTGAAAAATCAACATAAAAAACGAAATATTGATAAGAATTATAATATATTCAATATAATTGTAATATTTACCGGTATATACAAATTATTTTTGTTTAAGTTGTTATAATAAATAAATTCAGTTTAAAAAAATTAAACCGTTGTCATTTTTAATTTTATTAATCTTCACCCTTATCAATATTTTTTAAATATAATTGTCCTTATATTTGGAATTAATTAAAAAATATCTTATCGATTAATTAAATAGATATTTAAAACTATTAATAGCAAGTTTATTTACCTTCTCCTATTTGCATATAATAATAATTATAAGAATTATCTTCAACACAGCTAGTCTGATTTAGCAGGTAGATTAACGTCTGAATGAACACACTCGAATTTTTGCCAATGGTTACCATCTTCTTAGTGCGAAAATTCACAAATACCTTTTTGACACAGTGGACGGCTAATAAAACTATACGAGAGATTTACAAAAATATAGGAACTGATTGATCTCGAATTCTTATCAATAGTTCAAAGTCCAGAGGTCGTCGAGGTCTTTAAGCAATTTTGAAAATAAAGCTCGATTCTTAGTACACGCGATGTTATCAATTTTTCTAAGCTGTTTTATTTTTTTACTTCTTTAAATAAACAATAATTAATTCGAAATTTCTTAAAATTCATTTTTAATAAATCGGGCATTATATTGCTGCTGAGAACATGAGGTCCCTGTAAGACCTCCCAGTTGCTAATCTTTCATGATGAGATATAGAATGGCGCAAAACATTATCTTTTTTTGTAATTAAGGTATTCACTAGATGCAGCAATAAGTTGTTTCATCCATCCACGCCAGTCTTCTTGATCTTCTCTTAAATCTCAAATTAACATATGAACGAATGAAAGCCTGCACATGTGACCAAAGTACGGAGTTCCGTCTTTTTGTTCAGTCATACTTACAGTGGGCTTTCACACCAAAGTAGCATGCGACGTGCGACGTGCTGCCTGGAAGCAGTATCAAATTTAAGGACCTGTTTTATATTCGAATCGCACGTCGCATTTTGCCACGTCGCATTTTTGCGACGCCACTTCGGTATTTATATAGGCTTTAAAATAAGTAGCATGCTTTCTGCTTCCAGGCAGCACGTCGCGCGTCGCATGCTACTTTGGTGTGAAAGCCCACACACAGTTTTGGACTGCACTGGCAAGACGAAAGGTCTGGCCGGGCCATTGCATTTGTTTTTAAAGGAGTGATCACACCTAAGCAAATTACTTCTGGTATGTGACCAACGGAATTATTCCAAAATAAATTGCATTACACAGTGTACTTTTTTTAATACAGTTATATTTATAAGATTTGTAAATTTCATGCAAAAAAGATACGAAATTGTCCAAAATTATTCCACATACATGTAAAGTTATTTATCAGGTTTACAAGGAATACATGAAGGTTAGTCAGATATGTTTATTTAAAAAATAAAGTCAGTTAAAGGGTAAGTAGGAATACCTGACCCAAAATTCAAACTTAAATAATTTTAAAATATCAAAGATCAAAGAATATTTTATTATTCTAACGCTTTACAAGTTTTTGAAAAACATTTTCAAAGACAATGACCGTTCAACTAAGAAAAAACAACTACTTCCTGGGCTATATGCCCCAACGGATATTGGATTACACTTCAAAGTCAATATCCGTTGGGGCATATAGCCCAAGAAGTAGTTGTTTTTTCTTAGTTGAACGGTCATTGTATTTGAAAATGTTTTTCAAAAACTTGTAACGCGTTAGAATAATAAAATATTCTTTGATCTTTGGTATCTATTAATAACACGCTTTATTAAATACGACAATGATACAGTTTTCTGTAATAATACTTTAATTTTAAAATAAATAAAGGTAAACAAAAACTGAGTTTAGATATTGAAAATGTGTTTATTTGACAAAAAATTATGATTAGTTTACAGAATCTACGCCTTCATCACCCACCAGTCGAAGATTCTTCTTAAAGTCACGAATCAGATTTTTCCCATTTTTTTGGCTATTATCTTTGAAATCTGCTTCCATTCTTTGATGCATTTAGCCAAATCTGTTAGATTTTTGCCTGTCCGAAAGTATTCGGGCTTGCAGAGGGCCCAAAATCTCTCTATTGATCTGCATTGTGGCACATTGGGTGGATTATCCACCTTAGGAACATATTCGATTTTATTGTCCTTTAGAAATGATTTGAAAAATTTTACAATAATGACTGGTTGCCAGGTCAGACCAGAATAAAAGTGATCATTTGTCCTTCTGCGAGTTGAAAAATTCCCAAACGTACCTTTAAGAATGTTGTTTAAGTACCTTTCGCCATTCAAACTTTGCTTGCAAATGAAAGGCTTGCTGATGACACCGTCTTGTGTTATTGCTTGCCAAACCAGAAATTTGGCGGGAAATTTCTCTTTTCGTTTCCTTTTGAAATCAGCTGGAACCTGCACTCCAGGAATATCATTCCAAAATTCTTTACATGGAATCTGACTGGGATCGCAGGGTATATAAGTTTCATCCATTATTATGAATTTCCCACCACCAGATTGCACCAGCTGTTTTTAAAGCTTCTTAAAGCCTCTCTGTGCCCTTTCCGCCTGACCTTTTTTGTATAGTGGAGCAGCTGACTTCGTTCTTGTGACAATTCCCATTTTCTTTATTAAAATTCTCCCAGAACGTTCAGATATCTGCAGTTGTTTGGAAGCTGTTCTGTTGGAAACAGATGGAATTCTTAATTAGACATAGCTTCATTTTGTCGGAATTTTGCTTGGTGATCACTGCTGGAATTCGACCAGATGACTGCTTGTATTCAACACTGGATGTCTTAGAATACTGTTCCAGTAATCGTACTTAAATTTACAGCAATATTCAAGGATGTTGGAGCAGGCACATGTGTGTAGCAGTTTCTATTCGGATTTTTTAACTCTGCTTCAAAAATAGCTTCGTTTATATGACAGGTTTCTCAGTTTTGTGCTACGTTTCGTGCAAATTCATCATGATTGTCTTCCTTACTTGCCTCATTCAGACGTTTTCCTATGCAAGATATTGTGTCATCAAAGTCTCTTTCTCGCTTTCCACCTGTACGTCTTGGTGGAAAACTCTAATTGATGGATCATTGCTAATACTTTTAGGTGATTGTGATGGCGGTCGGAACTTTCCCCATTGCTTAGAACTGCAAACATGTGCGAATTATTCCACCAGAAAGACATGGTTCCTATTATAATAATTAAAAAAGGGTTTCAGAGTATGGTTTTGATGGCAGTTGAAAACTTTAATTATGAGTTTATAACATCAGAATTTGGAGTGAATGGGAGAATTTCTTAAAGACAAAATATTACACATTCCGGTTTTGATCGGCTAGGTGGTTTTTCATAGCAGTGTTAATTTAAACCTAGAAACTATAGATATCGTTGTTATGTCATGTTGTATACTCCATAACCTTTTGAGAAGAAACTATGCTTCATCCTGTTGAAAGCTTAGTCAATGAAAATACAAACGGTTTAAGAATAGATGGTTTTAATCTAATTTATATAATAGAGAGGAAATTGTCCATCTATCTAGCGGCCCAAATTAAGAATTTTGAGGTTTAAAACATACAGAAATTTTTGCAATGAGTTTAAAATATCAATGTCACCCAAAATGTTTTAGCGGCTCTATTTGATCGTACAGACCTCAATAAAATTGAATGTAATTGGTCACAAACTGGTCAACATTGGTCAGTATATGATGATAATTGGTCAGCGTTATTGACGGAGTTATTAACTAAATAATGACTTTCAAGGACAGCCTCATCAATCTAGCGGCCCAAATTGAGAAATTTAAGGTTTAAAACAGTAGGTACTCCGAATTGGTCACTAGGTGAGACTAATTGGTCATTTATACAGAAATTTTTGCAATGAGTTTAAAATATCAATGTCACCCAAAAAATTTTATCGGCTCTATTTGATCGTACAGAGCTCAATCAAATTGAATTTAATTGGTCACAAACTGGTCAACATTGGTCATTATATGATGATAATTGGTCAGCGTTATTGACGGAGTTATTAACTAAATAATGACTTTCAAGGACAAGCAAATTTTGTAAGCGACTCAAAATCAAGAATTTGCGATTCAAAAAAAAAGATTCCTAAGGCTAAGAATAGTTGAAAAATTGATCAAAAGTTTTTGAACATTTGATCATGGACATAAAAAAAGTATACAGAGTTTAAAATTTCAAGGTCATCAATTAAGACAAAAAAATATTGCCCAATATTGTAATTTAAAATTCCTCTAGTGTTATATTAATTGGTCACGAATTGGTCACAATTGTTCAGTAGGTCATAAGGATTGGTCACCTGTTTCAAAGGATCTTAGAGAGGGGGTTTCAGATGTAATTGATATATATGAATTTTTGGCACTCCAATATTAAAATTCATAGCTTCTCTGGTGCTATATTAATTGGTCACTAATTGGTCATAATTTGTCAGTAGGTCAGAAGAATTGGTCAACTCTTCCAAAGGATCTCAGAGAGGGGTTACAAACGTAATTGATACATATGAATCTTCAGCATCCTAATATTATAATTCAGAGCTCCACTAGTGCTATATTAATTGGTCACTAATTGGTCATGATGGGTCAGTAGGTCAGAAGGATTGGTCACCTCTTCCAAAGGATCTTAGAGTGGTGGTTTCAAACGTAATTGATACATATGAATGTTGAGCACCACAATATTATAATTCAGATAAATGGAAAGTAGCGAGAGTCTACAAAAAAAAAATTAAAAACTTCATTGAAAATCACAGACCAATCTAGGTTATAGGTTGCTAACACGGAAAGAGTTTAATATCGCTTCGAAAAACAGTTCAAATAATTGGTCAAGTGATTACAATAATTGGTCAGCTTTTTGTTTCTAATTTTAAATTTTAATTTTCAAGGACATTTAAAAACTTTTAGCACGCCAAATTCAAAATATACGTCTCTGCAACAGGAAATCGTGATATCATATTTTCTATATACGGACCAAATCTTGAAAGGTACTGACCAGTTAATTTTAGGTTTTTTCGAATAAAATTTTCAGTTGCAGAGACTAATATTTCTAATTTGGCGTGCTAAAAGTTCTTTAATGGCCTTGAAAATTAACATTTAAAATTTTTAGAATTTCAAAGCTGACCAATTGTTGTAATCACTTGACCATTTATGACCAACTAATTACCTACTAATTATTTAATCTATTTTTCGAGGCAATATGGAGATTTTTCCGTGCTAGCATTTTATTTTCTACATTTTTAACTTCCCGCTAAAAAAAAATTAAATTTTTTTTTAAAATCGGGAAGTTATTGGTTTCACCCCGTTTTTCGAAAATCGAGTTTTCATCGGATCTCAACGTTTTGAGGTCTTAGGAACCTCCCCTGACTATTTTTACGAGGGTGTCTGTATGTCTGTATGTACGTGTGGATGTGTGTGTGTGTGTGTGGATGTATGTAAACCTCTTATAACTTTTGAACGGCTTGACCGATCGGAATGAAATAAAAAGCATTATAAAGAGTTCCATCTAACTTAGATTTCCTGTAAGTTTGAACCGATTCGAGCCAGTAGATTTCGAGAAATATCAAAATAACCGAAAAAAACAATTGGTAAAAATGATGTTTTTTGGGCATATCTTTTTGGCTATTGCATCGATCAGTTTCATAACCTAATCAGCTCTCAAGATTAAAAAGGCACGTCGAATGCCGTTTTGCAAATTAAAATCGGTTGATTCGTTCGTGAGATATCGTTGTCGAAAAATTTCAAAAAAATTGTTTTTTTTCAAGATTCAAGATTTTTTTATCAGATTTTTTGACTAATCGATTTTGCACTCTAGTAACGTTTTTAGGTCTCAAAAAACTGCGTCGAATGCCATCTTGAACATTAAAATCGAATAACGCGCTTTTTAAATATTTCAAAAAAAGTCAAAAAAGTCAAAAACGTCAAAATACGTCACGTTACTATAGCTTTACGGTTAAAACTAGCGGGAAGTTGCAAGGATGGCCTTTAAGGTCAACCTCTTTTCGAATTTTTTTTTTTTGAAACTAATGCTGACCAAATGGTGAGAGGTACTGACCAATAAATTTTAGGTTGTTTCGAATGAATTTTTCAGTTGCAGAGACTTATATTTCTAATATGGCGTGCTAAAAGTTCTTGAATGGCCGTGAAAATAAACATTTAACATTTTTAGAATTACAAAGCACCCCTCTACTTCGCTTGGTGATAGGAGCCATCCGAATAGAACAATCAATACCAAGTTTATCAGATGCCTTTTTGGACACGGTGCAGTGAATTCCATACTTTATAAGATAAAACTAACACCAAATCCACAATGTGATTGTGATAATAGTTATGATGACTTTGATCATGGATTTTTAGATGCTCCTATAATTCAGATGCTACCTCCTTCCTCATTTCTGAACTGATCAAAATGAAAAGACCATTACCCCAGAGTTACAATTCTATAATGCATAAATGTCTACAAAGTACCGTGTGAAAGAAGTGTTTTATGACTTTTGAGCCACACCAAGAGACATTTGTGAAATTTAGCTAGCTTTGATCCCTTTGTTTTGACCCTAATGTTTATATACCTTAACAATGCACTACCTACCTGTGTGTGTTGCTAAGTCACATGACCGGTAGCATTAGCGTGAAATGAGTTTCCCCGTCAAATATCCCCGTGTACATCTGTCAGATTCTAAGATATAGATTAGGGTTTTCGCAAAATATCATGGCAAAACGGGCAAGACCCAAAGCCATAAAAAAAAAATTACAAAGCTGACCAATTGTTGTAATCACCTGACCATTTACGACTAACTAATGACCAATTATTTAAGCTATTTTTCGAGATAATAGGTATTAAGATGTAAAAAATATATACTCTGCAATTAATACAAGAAAAAATTACATAAAATATTTCTTTCTAGAATAATTGCTCTAAATATCTTGATGTTATTAATTAATTTACGTCAAACTATTGTCATAAACTGGTCATATCTCGAAGATAACTGTACGTTAAAAATAAATAATCTGTCTTAATGATAAATTCTACGTTAAGAATAAATATTTGATAAATATAGCTATTTCGCATCAACGCATTGTATTTTAATCTGTTGACGAAAATTTAATAATAAACAATATAAATTTGATCTATTTCTACATTTATCAGTGAAAATTGACCCGGATATTATTCTATACGATTTATATGTCCTCCAGTTATTCTAGTAAACACATTTGTACAAAACAATATCTTGTCACGTATTCATAATAACAAATATTCGAATGCCATGTGCATAGCTATTATACGAAAAATAACTTCGTAATAGTTGCATTTTAGAATAAAAGAGATTCAAAAAGACATAAAAAAGAAATTAAGTAAATATAAGTGAAGCCAGAAATAATATTAAACGAGGTATTTGATCTCTATTGTCTAAATTCAAATTATTAATTTAAAAAATATTCGTTTTTATTATATATGATCATACAAAAGATCCCGCCAAAACTATTTTATTTAAAATTATTTGCCTACAGTTAAGTAAGTAAGTAAGAGTAAAACATAGGTAGGTAAATGGGATAATTTTATAGGAGTATGGTAGGTAAGAGGACCCTGCTGTAGGACTTATGTCCTTTTCAGGGAGTGGATGGGAGTGTTTGATGGTGTGAGCGGCCACGCTCTCAAAAATTTCCCCATTTGCAGCAGGTTGGATTGCTTTAACTGTAGCTCTTGTGTCTTTTTGCCATCCATGGCGCTTGAACGTATCTAAACAGTCTTCTTCCTTTGGTGTGTGTGTATGTGTAGGTGTTGTGTTGCAGTGTAACCCACGTGGTTACCTTCGCCAGGGACCCTTTTTTTCCAATCCTGTGCGGGCACCATCTACCTGAAAAAAAGGGGGATTCATCTAGGAGGGTTTCCATGTCTTCAGGGAGATCCATGTCTCCGGATTTTAGGAGTATCAGGTTAGGAAGGGAGATATTGTTTTTCGGGACTCTGTTGTTATGTACCTATATTTATAGTAAAGACACCATTTAAATTAAGTGTTATTAATTAAAAATCCTGGAAAATTTCGTCAAAATACAACTTTGCTTGTAATAACACAAATATTTCTTTTTTTGTAATCTTTTGTCAAACATTATTGACATGCAGTGTTTTCCATGAACTTCTTATCAACTATCAGTATTTTGTCTTCTTTTTGCTATATAATTAAGTAATTCGTAAACAAAATTTATCAGTGCTAAAAGAATCGTCAATGCAAATTAGTAAAATAAAAACAAATGTCTATATTATACTATATAGAAACTGCGTAGATAATATTTGAATTAAAAACCTCAATGTACGGTGGTAATCAATGCATAGTATAAAACAAAGTCGCTTTTTCTGTCCCTATTTCCCTTTGTATGCTTAAATCTTTAAAACTACGCAACGGATTTTGATGCGGTTTTTTTAAATAGATAGAGTGATTCAGGAGAAAGGTTTATATGTATAATAACATCCATTAAGTAGTGGAGAAATACTGTTATTTTTGAGGTTTCTAATGTGATGTCGTTAATTATCAATTTTTTTCCGCTTACATTGCAAACGCAGGCTGAACCCTACGAGATTTATCAAAATAATGTACTAATTATTTGTACACATTGAAAAGGTCTACAGAAAACTCCGCGATGGTATATGCATGTCTATCTCTTATGGATATCCCCCAATAACATTTTTTTGTCATTTACTTTTTACGACAAATAATGGCTAATTTCGAAGCGATTTTAACCAATACAGCATTAATCCTTATCCAATTAAATAGCTTAAATACATTGTTGATTTAATATAGATCTATATGGTCCTTTACAGCACAAGATTTAAATGAATATTTTCGAAGATATTGCAGATTTAAAATTGCGGGACGTAGCGCTTGCGGTGGTACTGGCCGGCAGGGGCGGCGGCAACGGAGGCCGCGATTTTCTTTATAGCACTTTGAATTTTGCAACGATCGGACGCGTTACGAAATTAATCATTATGACGCTACCCTAAGGTGGCGAAGTTGAGATGTTATAAATTTACACCTGTAATTCTTGCATAATTAAGTACTATGACGCCACCGTAAGGTGGCGCAGTTGATATCTCATATATTTAAAAGAGCAAAAGTTACTTACCTAAGAACTATGACGCCACCGTTAGGTGGCGCAGTTAATATATAATATACCTAACCGATAAATTACAAAGTAATATAAATAATAGTAAAAACTGGTACTTAACGAGAAAATATGATAAAAAACACAAAAAACTAATCCTAAAAATAAAAAAAAGTTGGAAAAAACATTAGTGTTAGGCGGGTCCGCTAGTTAAAGTATAAACAGCTGGCCGAGAAGCTAAGGGCCGCGATAGGTACCAAAGTGGAAGGGGCAATGGCCAGGGTGAACACAGACATGGCCATCATGGTAAGAGGTATAGATGAGGTGACCGGGGAGGATGAGGTGGTCCAAGTCGTTGCAGAAAGTTTCAAGGCAACGGAGGAGGATGAGGTGCTGAGGAAACTTTACGCACCATCTAAAGAGAAAAGGACGGCGGAGGAGGATGTGGTGCTGAGGAAACTTTACGCACCATCTAAAGAGAAAAGGACGGCGTGGATAGAAGTGGCCGAGGGGCTCGGGAAGAGAATAGTGGAGACAGGGAAGATCAGGACAAGTTGGGGAGTCTGGTCAGTTGAGGAAAGAGTAGAGGTAATAAAATGTTACAGGTGTGGTGACTTTGGCCATATTGGGAGGTTCTGTCCAAACGAGACCGAAGGGACGCCGAGAAGAGGGAGATGCCACAGATGTGGAGAACAGGGCCACTGGGCAAGGGACTGTGAGGCGAAGCAGACCTGCTACAGATGCCAGGAGCCGGACCATCTGGCTAAGGAATGCAAAAATGCAATTAAATGTGTAACATGTGGCAAAGTAGAACACAGGGGAAACACAATGAAGTGTCCTAAATTCAGCCAGGCCGTGTTAGAAGAGAGGGAGAGGAAGGAAGCCACAAGGGGGTGGAAAAAACAACGGGGGGCAAACACGACTAAATGACGACGAAACTAATGCAGCTGAACGTCGGGAGGGCCAGAGCGGAACACGACATCTCGTACGCCGAAATGCGAAGTAAGGGAATAGACCTAGCGGTCATCTCTGAGCCAAACATTTCAATGTCCGAGAGGTTTGGGTACGTGATGGATACCCAATCTTCGGTTGCCGTCGCCATTATAAATAGAGCGGTGGGAGTAGAGAGTATCAAAAAAGGAGACGGTTTTGTCAGGGTGAAAATGAGCGACTGGTACTTATACGGTTGCTACATCTCACCAAATATAAGTATCATAGATTTTAGTAGAAAACTAGATGCCATCATGCAGGATGCCAAGGATACAGGCGGAGAATGCATCATAGCAGGGGACTTCAACTCCAAGTCTCCATTATGGGGCGCCCCACATGAAGATCGAAGAGGAGAAATGGTGCATGAATGGATAATAGAAAATAAACTCGTGGTTCTGAACAGCGGAGAACCAACGTTCCGTCGGGAAAACCAGCAGTCACACATTGATGTGACCATGGCAACAGGAAAGCTGGCAAAGCGGACTGCTAGGTGGCATCTAGATAAAGTAAATGTATATACTCACCACCACTATATTTATGTGAATGTAGAGGAAAAAAATAAAAAAAAAAACAAAAAAATAGTAAAAATAGAAAAAACAAAAAAATTCTTAATGTTTTCAGGTTCAAAGAAGGAATCATAAGAAAGGCGGCCATAAGAGGTGAGCAGGGATATGACCACAGGACGCTTACAGAGGACATTGCGCAAGCGACCAAGGAGGCGACTGAAACCATTAGAGGAAATAACGAGCTGACCCCCTACTGGTGGACGGACGAAATCGCGGAAAAGAGGAAGGAGTGCATCAGGATCAGAAGAGAAAAGATGAGGATATTGAGGAGAATAAGACCTGATGAGGATGGTGGGGAGGAAGTACGGCAGCTGAAATCTAGCCTAAAACAAGAAAAGAGGAACCTGGAAAAGGCTATAAAGAAAAGCAAAAGAGACCACTGGAACCGACTTTGTGAGGAACTGGAAGGGGACATATGGGGTGATGGATACAGGATAGCAACGCGAAGCCTGACAATCCGGACCCCTTACGACCTGACTAGGGAACAGAGGGTCAAATGGTGCAAGAAGCTGTTCCCAGTAGCCAAGGGTAGAAGAAGTAGGTGGACAGCCCAGGAGGAAGAAATGAGGCCGTTCACCAGACAAGCACTGGATACAGTAGGAGGAAGGGTCAAAGCAGGAAGACCCACAGGAGAGGGTGGCATCCCCCCGGCAGCTATCAAAGCGGCCATAGAGGTAATACCGGATGATAGCTTGCTGGAAGAAAGATGGGGAAGAGGTACAACAGCGATCGCCTTCGCAGACGACCTCATTCTACTAATCGAAGGAATGAATGAGGAACAACTGACCGAAAGAGCAAACGATGCTATAGAGCAAACAGCGCAATGGATGGAAGATCACAATTTAGAAATAGCGGCCGAAAAGACAGAGGCCATTATTCTGAAAGGGCCGAGAAATCGAAGGAATATACAGTTCAGCGTAAGAGGAAAGGACATAGAGCACCAGAGGTCAATGAGGTACCTAGGAATTGTAATCGACGAAAAACTAAGGTTTGGGAGACATGTCGAGTACTGTGCAAAGAAAGCGGAGGAAAGGATGTCCACCCTGGAGAGATTAATGCCGAACGTCAGGGGCCCAAATATAAGAAGAGGATGGTGCTGTATGGAGTAGTTCAGTCTATTTTACTCTATGGAGCTCCGGTATGGATTACAGCCATCTCGGTAGTGAAGTACAAGAATAGACTCAACAAGGTACAGAGGAAAGCGCTACTCAGGGTAATAAGTGGATACAGAACGGTTAGTACTGAAGTAAGTAGTGCAAGTGATAGCGGGGACACCGCCAGCAGACGTGCTGGTAAGAGAAAGGGCGAGACTATTTTCCCGAGAAGACGGAAATACGGCACGAGCCAAGAAAGAAGAAAGGGACCGAACTGTGGAAGAATGGGAAGCCGAATGAAGGCAACCACTGCCAGGTGGAAAAAGTAGGTGGACCAAACGTCTGATACGAGACCTTGGGGAATGGGTCAAGTGTAAACACCGCACTGCGGATTATTACTTGACCCAGTTCCTGTCAGGTCACGGCTCATTTGGGAGCTACACCTACAGGATCGGCAAGAGCGACGACACGGCGTGCAGAGCATGTGGAGAGGAGAGAGACACGCCGGAGCACACAGTTCTGGAGTGCAGCTACTTCGAGGAAGTAAGAAGAGAAATGGAGGAAACTCTCGAGGAAAGGCTCACGGCAGAAAACATTGTAAGAACAATGGTAAGAAGCAAAAATAAACTACTTAACCAATTTTAATAAAATTTGCACACCGTGTGCAATTTAATCAAACTTGAAAGATATTTGTTTATATCTGACACATAATTATCTTTTAGCTCCAAACGATTCTGTTAAGAGTTAAAAAAATGAATACAATGGTACGCCACTAAGGATTTCTGGAAACGTCTATTCCATAGACAATCTCTCGTCTAGTCTAGAGAATTTACGTTGTTCAAATCAAACGAATAGACGTTCGTGGGCAATACCCGGATCTCTCTAGAAACTGATTCTCAATGCTTTGAGATCTAAGCGGTGCAGGATATATAAACCTTAGGCGGTGCATGATATATAAACCTTAGGCGGTGCAGGATATATAAACCTTCGGCGGCTACATACAGGGAGTCCTTACCAAGATCTGATGTACATAAATTGAAAGATATAAATAAACTGTACAGTAATAGTATTCCATAAAAAATCGAACCCAGTCGTTTTTGTGTTTTGTTACAATTCTAACAGATGCCAGTATCTGTTGACTAGAACCAGTAATTATACAATAGATGGCGCTATGTAAAAGTAGATAACGTTGTCTTTCGATTTCTACATAAATAGAAAAACGAACTAAATTAAAATAAAGTTGATATCTTATATATTTAAGGAGCGATTATTACTTAATTAAGTACTATGACGTCATCGTGAGGTGGCACAGTGGATATCTAATATATTTCAACAGAAAATTACAAAATACAACGAAAAAAATAGTAAAAATCTGAAAACTAAAAAAAAATATGATAAAAAAAATTAAAATAAATCGTAAAAATTTTAAAACAAAAAAATGAGGAAAAGACATCAGTGTTCGGCAGTACAAAGGGTTAACTATAAAAGAAATATTTATCACTCTAATTTAAAGAGCCTGATTTTCCATGTTACGTTCACAGTACACAGGTCTAGGAGAAAAATAAAATTCATAATATAGAAAACAGTCAATCGAAGGTACATATATTACATTAATACAAACTTTTGAACTTAAAAAGCTTCCGATGATTTATTTAAAAATTTCTCAAGACTATCATGGTTACAAAAAAAAAGATACTGTATATAAATCCATTCTATGATGGTAGTAGATATGAATTTTCTAAGTACTGTTTCGCCATATTGAGATATAACTTTTTTGGAGAATCCGTATTGTAAACACTATATCAGAGCACAATCGGAATTACCAAACAAAACCTTGTTTACCAACATACGTGTGATAGCAGATAAAAATAAGGTAAAATACAGTGAAACACACTAGTGTTTAATCACATATAGAAATAATATTACACATCCAATAACAGCTAAGTAATTTTATATTGTTATTTTCGTGTACCCATTTAAGCAGAATGTGAAGTGAAAGAAATTTAAAAATATCAAAATGTTATGTAAAAAAAATAATAAATCACTTTTAGCTTAA
The DNA here is from genome assembly GCA_964028335.1 of Altica lythri. Lineage (NCBI taxonomy): Eukaryota > Metazoa > Arthropoda > Insecta > Coleoptera > Chrysomelidae > Altica > Altica lythri. The sequence continues at coordinate 11,335,434 of OZ034804.1, read as the reverse complement.
AAGATTTTTTACTCGAGTAAAGAATGGGGTACCATATTATAGTTTAAATTAAAACAATTAAGTTATAAGGAACATTAAGAAATCAAGAATTTACCATAAATGTGTTACAAAAATATTAAATCAGACTCTGCGCAACTCTTTCACTGATAAATGAAACATGTATTCGGTAAACTTATCCGAATTTTCACACTTTTGGGGTCTGTAGAAAAGGTACCGGTTTTTTTTTAAAACAGGTAGCACTATGGAGTTTATGATCACTTCTTACGTTAATTACCCACACTTGGATATTATTTATGCGGATTACAATTAAGTTTTTGTTCCAAAGAAATAAATGGCATCCCTTCTTTTTCTGGTAGTTAAGCAATAGTAATGATATAAAAAACTTACAGTTTGATTCCTAGATAGTAGAATTAAATGGGGCCACACCCAATTTATACAATACGGTAAAATTTAGTTATTCTTCGGTAATAATCGACAGCTTTTTCATCAGGACGGTTCCATCACTCATTCACTGACTTTAACTTAATTAGAAACACTAAAGAGCAAGTAATTCTCTAAAAATCTTAAGAATATTTGCCGGTACTTGAATCTAGGGGTTGTACATTTCGTCTGAATCGCACAAAAACCCACGCTAGACTGATTAGGAAATGGCGGTACGCAAGGGTGCTCTGTTTCGCGTCCCCTCATGTGATGTTAAAAACGGAACCTTATTGGCTAATCTATCGATCGATACTCTCGCTTAGCAACAGAAAACCGTTACAGATGTGCAACCGTCTAATAAGTTGAGAGTACAGGGCGGTAATAAGTAAGAAAGAATTATGGAAAAGAATTAAAAAAATTTAATTTTATACTCAGAGTTTTTTGAACACGCTACACAGCGCCTTCCGAAGAGAAAAAACTGGGTGGAAAACAGTTTTTTTTTTAAATAAGCTATGGTTGGAACAACAGTAGTGTGTTTTAAAAAAAAACGAAGCCGATAAAGGTAGAGAACATCGGGATGCAGATAAGCGATCTTACGGGAGCGATATCTATCTAGGTAAAACTGGGGTATTAGCAGAGCTGGGTAATTACTTGTATTTACTGTTAATTACAATTACAAAGTACTTTTTTAAAAAAGGAATTAATTACAATTACAAAGTACATGGTTAGAAGAAAGGAATTATATAAGTTTAATTACAATTACTTGAAAAATGGAATTACCAATTACTTTCATAATTACTTTTTGGTCTAAGAAGTTTTTTAATTCTTTTTTAATAATTTAAAATATTAAAAGATCTGTTTTTAGAATATTGTTCCCTACGATATAACCTAGAAATTTTAGCTCGGGCTTGAAAAACTCACATTTTTTGACATTTATCGTTAGGTTGGCGTCTTTTAGCTTATCTCTGACTTCAGATAAGAGACGAATATGTTCTTCAAACGAATTTGTACAGATAATAATGTCATCAAGGTAACAAAAGATATTTGGTTCGTAAGCCGGACCGAAGATAGCGTCAACTAAACGTTGTTGGGTTTGAGCAGAATTGCACAATCCAAAAGGCATCACAGTGAATTGAAAAGAACCTCTACCGATAACACTGAAAGCGGTTTTTTCTTTCGAAGAGAGATCTAAAGGAACTTGCCAGAAAGCTTTTCGTAAGTCTATTGAACTTATAAATTTGGTACCTTTGAGGAGGGAGAGAATTCGATCTATATTTGGCAAAGGGTAGGTATCGTGTTTAGTTACTTCGTTGAGAGTTCGACCATCGAAACAGAAACGATATTCATTATTAGCCTTTTTGACGAGAAGTACTGGAGAACACCAAGGACTATTTGAGGGTTTTATAACACCTAGACGAAGCATTTCGTCCAATTCGTCGTTAAGAATCTTCGACATATAGGGAGACATTGGGAATGGTCGTTTTTTGAAAGGTTTTGCATCCCCGGTATCGATATGCATTTGTATTTTATCGGTACGACCTAGCCGGTTGGTATTACTGATAGCAGAAAAGGAATCTATGGTATCTTTAGCTAGTGTCTGTTGAGCAGGAGTTAGAACTTCGAGAGTATTAAGGGATGTGATGTTTAGTTCTGGTTCCGTCTCAGAGAGAAACTGGGGTTTAGAAGTGCAGTTGGAAGACCAGGTATTTTTGGAGAAATCAATAATAAGGGAAAAGGTTTTTACAAAGTTATTTCCAAGAATGAAAGTGCAAGGTAGTGAAGGGACGACTAGTGCCTTAATGACGTGTAAAATATTGTTAGCTATAATCGGTAGATCTACAGTACCAGAGACAACTTGGTTAGTGCCATCTGCTAGGGAAACATTTCGATGTTCAGAAGAGTTGATTTGTACATTATTGACTTTAAGAAAATCGAGGGCTTTATTACCAACTACGGTAATTGAACAACCGGTGTCCAACAGGACAACGAAATCTGTCGAAAAGATTTGTATGGATAGGTAGGGTCTTGTATCGGTAGACTTATGCAGTAAAACTGGAGCAGTTATTTGCAAAGAGTTTTGATAGAAATTTTTAACAACCTTTAGCCATTTCTCCCATTGATCTTGTTTTTTGATATCGGTTTTACTAGGGCGGTAAAGAGAGAGTGCACCGATACGACATTCTCCCCTAGTTAGTTTTTTGAACATCGGGGACAGGTAGAAACAGTGACATTTGGAGAACCACAACGATAACAAAAATAGGATTTTTGTTGGTTTTGACAACTGGAATAAATGTTTCCTTTTTTATGACAATTCCAACAGGTAACATCCCTACTGTTAGAAATATTGGTCGGATTAGAATTACTCGTCACGTTGTTAGAGGTAGAAGGCAAATTGGATGTTCTAGGTTTATTAGATCGTTGTTTGGGACGCTGATTTGTAGAATCAATAACAGATACTTTGGACTGGAAAGAAGGTTTTTGAATAGAAAGTGATTTAGCATCCTCCAATTTTTTGACTAACTGAATTAAGTCAGAGACGGTATTTACATTGGAAAGGGTGACGTGAGGAATGTATTCTGGAAGTAAATTTCGGGTGATGTATTTTAATTTGCTGACTTCAGCTGGTTCACGAGAGAGACGTTTGAAGAGAGAGGTGAGTTGAGCAACAAAAATAATAATAGACTCATTCTACACAGGGTCGGAACATGCCCCCGGCCTTGGAGGGTTAGCTGACAACTGGTAAAGGACATATTCTGGTCACTGCTCTGCTTATGATACCTTCGGCTGTCCTAATAGATACAACTCGTGTAACTCCATCGGACCCAGGAATAAGTTTAATGATCCGTCCTAGTCTCCACATTGCTGGAGGCAAATTATCATCTTTGATGAGGACTACCTGATTCAAGTCCACGGAAATTTGACCTTTTCTCCATCGAGTTCTGCGTTGAAGTTCGACTAAATATTCACTGCTCCAACGTTTCCAAAAGTGCTCGTATAGTTTTTGGAGAAGCTGATAGTTGGTCAGCCGATTTTCATTTACGTTAGCAACTGGAACTTCTGATAAAGTCATCGTATTTCTTCCAATGAGGAAGTGTGCGGGAGTAAGTACTGTTAAATCTTCCGGATTGGAATTTAAAGGGAATAAAGGTCGCGAATTAAGTATCGCTTCAATACGTATTAGCAATGTCTGAAAATCATAAAAGAATATTGATCTGTTTCCCAAAATTCGTTTTATGTGATGTTTGAGACTTTTAACTCCCGCTTCCCATAAACCACCGAAATGAGGCGAGTTAGATGGAATAAAATGCCACTTTATTCCTAAATTAGCCGCGTAGCTTGTAATATTTAAAGAATTTAGTTTTAAGAAATCAGCTATTTCCTTTAAATCTTTATTCGCTTTGACGAAGTTTGTTCCGTTATCAGAAAACATTTCGTATGGTTTACCTCGTCGGCTTAAAAAACGTTTAAATGCTTCAATAAAATCTGCACTGCTTAATGATAATACAAGTTCGACATGTATCGCGCGAGTAGAAAAACAAACAAATAATGCTACCCAACATTTGATAGGTTTACATCCTCTGGTGGGTTTATCTTTCATAACGAAAGGTCCGGCGTAATCTACACCAACTACTGAAAATGGTAAAGTTGGCTTGACGCGCGCAGCAGGTAATTCACCCATGAGGGGTTGAAATGATTGACCACTGTATCTAACACATTTTACGCAATTTTTCACGGTTTGACGAGCTATACGTCGACCAGAAATAGGCCAAAATCTTTCGCGAATATTAGCAAGAAGTAGTTGCGGTCCCGCATGTAATAAATTGCGGTGTTCGAAATCAAAAATAAGTTTAGTCAATGGATGATTAGATGATAGAACAATCGGATGTTTTTTCGAATAAGGAAAATCGGAGTTACCCAATCGTCCACCCACACGCAATACGCTCTCGGTTTCGTCATAAAAGGGATGCAGACTAAGAATATTACTATTATTACATAAAGTACCGCCGTTCTTTAAGGTGATATACTCCTTGCGAAAGGATTCTATTTGAGCAATTCGTATTAAATGATTAAATGCTTCGTTTAACTCTTCTGCAGATAAGAAGAGATTTTTGCGTTGTATAGATTTTGATTTGCAATTGTTAACAAACCGTAGCACATACGCGAATAATCGTTTTAGCTTAGACAGATCCGAATAATTTTCGAAAGGAAAATTAGGATAAACGTTTATAGCTGAAACACAGTTTTTTCTTTTCTCAGGAAGATCTGCCTTTAGGATTGGAGGTTTCGGCCACGTATCGGACTCAAGTAGTAACCATGAAGGTCCGTGAAACCACATTTCAGATTCGATTAATTTCTTTGGAAGGAGACCACGTGAGACAATATCCGCTGGATTATCCAGAGTTGGGACATGATTCCAGCAAAATTCATTTGTTAACTTCTGTATTGTCGATACTCTGTTGGAGACGAATGGTTTGAGCAAACTTGGATTCATATTTAGCCATCCTAATACAATTGTCGAATCAGACCATAAATAGATATTATTGAATTTAATTGTAATGGATTGTAATACTTTAGATACGAGTTGGGATAAAACTAGAGCTGCACACAGTTCAAGACGCGGCGTTGTTAAAGTCTTAACTGGGGCGACCTTTGACTTCGCGCATATTAAATTTGAGAATTTCTCATTATTTGCATTAACGGAGACAACATAAATGCATGCGCCGTAACTTGATTCTGACGCGTCAGCAAACCCGTGAAGTGATATTTGCTTAGGACTGTCACAAAGAACTTTACGAGAAATTTTAAAATTATTGAAAACCGGTAGTTCATTTGCAAACGTTAACCAATCATTGATAATGCTCTTTGGTAACGGTTGATCCCAAGTAAGATTTTCGGACCATAATCTTTGTAACAATATCTTGGCGATTATAATGGAGGGGCTTAATAATCCTAAAGGATCAAATATAGTCGCGATTCGAGAAAGAATTATTCGTTTAGTGATAATATTTGGATGATGAGAATCTGCAATTTTATATGTCAGAACATCATCGTTACAATTCCAAGAAAGACCTAATATTTTTGAAGACCGTTCTTCAGTAGGAGAAAAATCGATTACGTCTGAAGACTAGTCGGTGGAAAGGCCAGTTAAAACAGATTTGTCGTTTGATTTCCATTTTCGGAGCTCAAATCCACGTTTAATAAAGATAGAATTTATGTTTTTGCATACGACGGAAGCTTCTTCCTTTGTATCTACGCACGTTAATAGATCATCAACATACATATCGTTTCGAATTATTTTAGCGATAGTAGGATGATCCTTTTCGCATTCGAATGCAACTTGATGCAAACATCGGATTGCTAGGAACGAAGCAGACGTCGTGCCATACGTAACCGTGTTAAGTTCGTATGTTTTTATTGGATCATTAGGCGATGAACGCCATAAAATCCTTTGTAGGTGTCTTTGTTCAGGAGAAATAAGCACCTGTCGATACATCATTTTAATGTCGCTTGATAGGGCAATTGAACGAGAACGAAAACGTAAAATGATTGATAATAAATCGTTTTGTATGGTAGGTCCGGTCATTTGTAAATCATTCAAAGAGAGGCCATTAGAAGTTGGACATGATGCATTAAAAACTACTCGGAGTTTGGTAGAAGAACTCGATTCCTTCAATACCCCGTGATGAGGCATAACGTATTCTAGTTCGTTTTTCGTGTTAATGTCTGCAATTTCTGTCATGTGCCCTAATTGTTCGTATTCGTTTAAAAAATCAACATATAGTTTTCTTAATGTTTGGTTAGAAATGAGTCTACGCTCCAATGATAAAAAACGTTTAATAGCGAGATCCCTTGAATCACCTAGTGATTCGGGAGCTTCCTTTAACGGTAAAGTTACTATGTACCTACCAGTTTTGGAAGTTCTTAAAGTTTGCAAGAAATGGTCTTCACACGCTTGCTCTTCAAACGACCACGACGTCTTAGTTTCGCATTCCTCAACCTCCCAAAATTTACGCAATTGATTTTCAATTGAAATATTCGAATTTTGATTAACGTTTAAGTTACATTGAAGTTTTTCAATTGGTGTGTCCATACAGCCTGCAACTATCCATCCTAATCGGGTGTTTTGTAATAAGGGTTTGTTTTTCCCTAAGCTAATTTGACCTACACTTAGAATGTGCCAAAACATATCTGCGCCGATTAATAAATCTATAGACTGCGGTTCATAAAAATCTGGATCTGCTAACTGTAAATTTACAGGTAAATGCAAGTTCTGAATATCGATATTCATACTTGGTATTTCTGACGTAATTTTATCTAATACAAAACATGATAAGTCAAACGCATAATTATTGTCAATAGATTTTACGCTTATATTACATTTATATTTGACATATGATAACGAATCACTTATACCTGAAACTGTCAATTTAGTGTCTGTCTTAGTTAAGCTAAGTTTTTGACAAAGTCTGGTAGTTATAAAACTGGATTGTGAACCACAATCTAACAAGGCTCGTACTGCAACGCTTTTTGATGTATCTGTTTTACTAATAACTTGAACCCTAGCCGTAGATAGAATTGCATTTTGATTGATAGAGAGGAGACTGCTCGTAACATTATCTGAACAACCAGGAGTGCTCAGAGATTCTGGTTGATTATTTGGATTATTCGTAATATTTTGCGACGATTTACACTCATGTAAAACAGTATTATGCTTTTTTCCACATACCTTACATCCGCTCCATCTACAATCCTTTATTGAATGATTGCGCCTAAGACAATTTAAACAAAGATGCAACGAATTGGCCTTATCTATTCGATCTTGTATGGGCAGTTTTAAATACTCCACACAACAAAATAAATTATGATTACCCTTGCAATAAAGACAAACGAGTTTCGAATTGTATTGTGTAATGGGGCCTTTATTATCCGTTTGACTAAATAACCCTCTCGAGGAATTATTCGGTTTCGCATATTTTCGAGAGTTTGTGTTAAAGTTTTCGTATTTCTCATATTTTTTATCTACTTTTAAATTCATTTCGACTGTTTCCAACAAGTTGGCTCGTTTTTTGAGAAATTCTTTGAAAATTGTTAAATTTATAACTGAACTATTACTTGCTAAGTTAATTTTGTGTTTTTCCCACTCATGCGCAGTGCCTTTATCGAGTTTACCTGTTACTATGAATATTATTAATGTATCCCAAGAATCTGTAGGTTCGCCTAACTGATTGAGTGAGGTTAGGTGTTTAAATAAATTTTCATATACGTGTCGAATTTTCGCCGCTGTCGCGTTACTAACCGGTTCCATATCAAAAATGGCTTTTAAATGATTTTGTATTAAAAGCGATTTATTATTAAATCTATCGCAAAGAGTGTTCCACGCGACGCTATAGTTTTCCGCCGTGAACTCCATAGACTGAATTACCTGCGGAGCAGATCCGATCAACGAAGCGCGTAAATAATGGTATTTTTGCATATCATTTATCTGATTATTCGAATTAATCAACGAATCAAACGTGTCTCTGAATTCCATCCAGAGTTCGTATTTACCATCAAATTTAGGTAGCTCTATTTCCGGCAGCTTTACTCTATCTAAAGAAGTCGTATTTATGGAAGATTGTCTTCCATCGGAATTTTCGGATTTTGTTTCCTCGTTTTTAGTCGCGTAATTCTCTAACAGTGACTTAGCCTTAGAGGTATTATGATAAAACTTGTTTTCGAAATCTGTTCTGATAGTGAACTGTTCGTCAATGTCATCAACTAAACATTCAATCTCGTTTTGAACTTGATCGAAATCAAAATATATTTTTTCCGCATCATTACTTCGTTGTTCTAATTCAATTACTTGTAAACGGGTTAAATCATCAACAGCATAGCTTTCGAACGAGACTAAAAACTTATCAAAGGCTGTAAGTTTCGCTTTTATCGAGCCACGTTTTCTTACTAACGTATTAAGAGTTTCTTGTTCCTTATCTTTCCCCATGATACGAAATAAAATAATTAAAGTACCACTTTAACGAATTTGTAAACTAATATAGTAAAATAATATACTAAATAAATTAGAAATAAGTTTTCCGTCTACTAAAATAAGTAATAAGTAATACGTGTTACAATTTGAATATTCAGACAAAGCTAAGATTGAAAGAATACTTATGATGACTATAGTATCTAAGTAATAATGAAATAAGGGTTATATTTGAATTGTATACTCACGCAAACTTCACACTATCGAGGGAAGATAACAAACAACCAGCTGTAGTTTTCACGCTTCTTCGCACAACTTAGATCACACTTTGACTGGTCGACTGGATGCAATATGTCGGTTTGGATGCACTTGTTGAATTTCGTATGATTTCTTGATTTTTTCGTTTAATTATCGCTTTAATTTCGCTTAGTATCGGGTCGAAGGATCAATGCTTCGTGTAGTAAACTGTATAAACGCTGGTTAATTTTATAACTTTAATTACAAAGAAAATAACGTATTAAATACAAATATAAAGGTGTAACTAATCTTAATCTAACGTCTAACGAATGTCGAATCTCGAATATGAATGTTTTTCGTCGGGGTTCACTCTCGCACGGGAACACAGGGTTGAACCGCACAAGATCGCACTACACAGGGTCGGAACAGTCGCTGATATCGAGGAAGAGGTGATATTAGGAATGGACGTGATGAACTTACATGGTTTCCAGCTGGATTTCAAAAACAGAGTTATTAAAGTGGGTGCCGAAGAAGTATTCCTTCATCCGTATGAGGACAGAACCGTGCCAGCAGCTCTAGAAGAGGATACTGTGATACCTGGTAGAAGTGAAACTATCGTAGTGGCACGTCTTCAAGGAACTGTTGATGCAGGAACACCTGCCATGATGGAACCTTTGAACCATGATGAAGACGTCGGTCGAGGAATTTTGATCGGAAAAGGATTGGTCACTTCTGCTAGAGAAATTCCGGTACGAATTATAAACATCAATGATCACCCTATTACAATCAAGAAAGATACCAGAATTGGAACCTGTGTACCAGTATCGTCCATAATTCGTCAGACGGCCACTTCGGATAATTCCAACGACAAGTTCGAACACATGGTGGCAGTTGCTGGTCCATCTCTGAATCGAATAGAGAAAAGAAGAGTTAAAGACTTTCTCCATCAATATCGGAACATTTTTGTGCCAAAAGGAGGTAAGACAGGAAGAACCTCTACAGTGAAGCATAAAATTGACACAGGGGATGCCAAGCCAATTCGTCAAACAGCTAGAAGATTACCGCAGGCAAAGAGAGAGGAAGCTGAAAGGATTGTTCGAGAAATGGAGGAAGACGGGGTGATAGAACCTTCTACCAGCCCATGGGTCTCTCCGGTAGTCTTGGTTAAGAAAAAGGATGGAACTACGAGGTTCTGTGTAGACTACCGTCAGTTGAACAATGTTACCAAAAAGGACAGTTATCCTCTGCCTCGAATCGACGACACCTTGGACACTTTGGCTGGAAGTAAATTATTCTCTACCTTAGACTTGAAATCTGGCTATTGGCAGGTAGAAATGGACCCAGTAGACAAGGAAAAGACAGCCTTTACCACCGGTTCCGGACTATGGCAATTTAATGTTATGCCATTCGGACTATGTAATGCTCCTGCGACATTTGAAAGGCTTATGGAAAATGTATTGAGAGGGTTATCTTGGAAGACATGTCTGGTCTATTTAGACGACATCATAGTCTTGGGAGAAACATTTGAAGATCATCTAAAGAACTTAGACGATGTTTTTAAAAGACTTCAAGCTGCCCAACTGATGTTGAACCCCAAGAAATGTCAGTTATTCCAAAATAAAGTTAAGTACCTGGGTCATGTTGTCAGCAAGGAAGGCGTGGCTGTAGATAACGACAAAGTTGCTTCCATCAAGCATTGGCCACAACCAACCGATAAACATCAAATAAGAAGTTTTCTTGAGCTATGCACGTACTATCGAAGGTTCATAAGGAAGTTTGCAGATATTGCTAAGCCATTAACACGACTTACTGAAGAAGCAAGAGAATTTTGCTGGGATGACCACTGTCAAACGGCCTTTGAAACTCTAAAGAAGCATTTAACAACAGCACCGATACTGGGCTACCCACAACCAGAGGGGGAATTTATTTTAGATACCGATGCCAGTAATGTAGGAATTGGAGGAGTTCTTTCTCAGATTCAAGATGGGCAAGAAAGGGTTCTGGGGTATTTTAGTAAAGTGCTCTCTAAACCTGAGCGGAATTACTGCGTTACGAGAAGAGAACTTCTGGCAGTTGTGAAGTCCGTGGAACATTTCTATCAATACCTTTATGGAAGAAAATTTTTAATCCGGACCGATCATGCAGCCCTTAAATGGTTAATGCAATTCAAGCACCCTGAAGGTCAAATTGCCAGGTGGATCGAACGGTTACAAGAGTACGACTTTAGGATCGAACATCGAGCTGGAGTAAGCCATAGAAACGCCGATTCTCTTTCCAGAAGACCGTGCCCAGCAGATTGCTCCCATTGCAACAAGACAGAATCCAAAGAAACTGCTATACTACGAACAACTGTAGTTAACGATTACTGGGCACCGACTAAAATTAGAGAGGAACTATCTCTTAAGGAGGGGGCAATGTAATGCGACTCCGGCTCTGTCCTGGTTGGCCATATGGGCGAGTCCGACCGGCGGGCGACGCCGTAGAATGTTCTATTGAACCATATCGAAGATCCACATACGACTGGAAAAAATCTCTGCCCTTACGCGAGAGATCGAGATGTTTCTTCATTGTTCGAAGCGCATATAAATAGACTTTTATTTTGAAATATAATTAGTTTTGAGTTGAGTTTTTAGTTGTTGAGTCTAAGTAAATAAGTGTTTATATAAATCAATGTTCAGTGTTCATATAAATTAGTATATTGTAAATAAATTGTGTTATAACATAAATTAAGTGTATTAGTTGTATAAATAAATTAAATAATAAACTGTGAAAATAAATAAACGTTACAGTAATAAGAGAATGCTTCGCCCTTTGTAATTTTTTTTTTCAATGAAGCAAGTTTTAAAATGAATCTTGAGATAAGCCTTTTTGATATATGATAAGTCTTTATTACTGTTGTTTATAATATATAATTAATTTATAAATTGAGTTTTAGAATCTAACATTTTAATATGGAATTCTTATGAAGTTGTTTTTAAATGCAGTTTTTTATCGCTGTAGCTAAAAGAAGAAGTATATTAAAACTTAAGATATTTTTGTAGAAACATAACCATTTAACTTACAAAGTTTTCAAATTAACTATTGACGTCTTTAACAGTATTTTCATAATCAATTTCGAGTCTTTGGATTAGGTTTCTTTTGGACATGAGCAACGGATAAATAGGGAGGAAAGGAGATGCCACATTTTTTAACGCGATATATATATATATATATATATATATATATATATATATATATATATATATATATATATATATATATATTGAGATGATATGAGTTACTATGCTATATTAAATAAGAATGTAAAATGAAAATCTTATGGAAAATAGAGAAAGGAAAATTTTCTTATTTCGGGTCAGAGCACAAATGCAGTAACAGTGGGATTAATTATCATCATCTTCTTCATAATTCCTAAAAAAAGGAAAAAGAAAATAGAATAAGAAAGAAAAAAATACAAATTCATTTCAAAGATTTTATTTAAAGATTCAAAATGGTTTAATCTACATTATATAGAGTTACAATAATTATGAAATTGATAAATGGGAAAAGTAAATAATTAAAAGCTTATAAAAATTGCCAATACATTAATAATTAAACATTAATTTTTAAATGAATTAAGGGTATAATTAAATAAGAAAATTAAATTATAAAAATATCACAAATAGTTAAAAGAAATATTAAAACTTCTACTTACTTTCAAAATATACAAATTCATCAACCATATTATAATTTATTAATAGTTCAAATGCCAAATGAAATATTCTGAAAAAGAGAAAATTATTAGTTTGTAGTGCTAGTAAATTTTATAAAAATAAAAAGAATAATCATTGTTTTAAATTGTAATAATGAATCAAGAATTAGATTTTGTTAGTAATTTTATTTAAATAAGGAATTAGTAGGCGATTAGGTGTTAAGGATGTATAGATTTAAGTTTGTTGAATTTGTCAGTTGTTTTTTTGTTGATTTGATAGAAACTCTCTTGTTTTCGGGTTCTGGAGATGTACGTTGTATTAAAAATTGCTCCGTAGAAATTTTGAGTTTTTTTGAAAATATTGATAAAAGAAAGTTTTAAATCAGTTTAAAGTGTTAATATTATCACAAGGTAACCTGAGAAAGCAATTGATAAGAGAAAATTACAATATTTTATGAAGAAGTAGATACTTGAATTGTGGGTTGAGAGTATATGGTATGACTGCATTTTAATTAAGTTAATGAAGATTAAACTAATATTTAACAAGAAAGAAAGTCATAATTACACTTACCAGAGGAGGTAGTAGCAGCTTATCCTTTGATTTAAGAAGAATTTATTGTTCGATCTCCACAAAGTGTCCTGAAATCTTTGCTGTTCCGGGGAAGAAAGTAGATTGTCCAGAGAAGTGAATCCTGAATCCTGGTTTTCCAGAAGAGGAGAGAAGTTTCATCCAAATGGTAACCACTTTTCACTTGGTACAATAAAGAGTTTTATGTGTTTGATTTTTGTAATTTTGATGAACATTTTTATTTCACTGTTTTATGTATTTAACTAAATTATTATTATTCACTTTTTGATAAGTTTAATTTGAATTGTTTATTAACTCAAATCAGAATACTTCATTCCATATATTTGATGCATATTTGGGTTTATCAACGGTATCTTGAAGTTTGACACATTTTGAATTAGTAAGGTTAGAAATTTATATACAATTCATGCCTAGAAAACATCATTGGTCTAGGATAGTGTGGTTTTACAGTCATTTTAGTGAAAATTTTTATATTAACTGATTTTGAATCTAATTTTGTTGAATATTTGGAACTCTGACCCTGACATAAGGGAATAGCCGGTAGCATATCTAAATAATAATATTGGAAAATAATTAAATTAAGTTAATTCTTACCTATTTAATATTTATATTTAAATTCAAAATTAATTCATGGTAAGGAATATTTTATAACATAGTAATTGATATAATCAAAACAAAGTATTATTTTTTAATCAGGTATATGTTATAATATATATATATATATATATAGATGATATTAGTTACTATGTTATATTAAATAAGAATGTAGAAGGAAAATCTAATGGAAAGTAGAGAAAGGAGATTTTCTTATTTCGGGTCAGAGCGCAAATTTAGTAACATTGGGATTGATTATCATCATCTTCTTCATAATTCCTAAAAAAGGAAAAAGAAAATAGAATAATAAGAAAAAAAAAATACAAATACATTTCAAAGATTTTTATTTAAAGATTCAAAAATGATTAATCTACATTATATAAAGTTTTGATAATTATGAAATTGATAAATGGGTAAAGTAGATAATTAAAAGTTTATAAAATTGCCAATACGTTAGTAATCAAACATTAATTTTAAATGAATTAGGGGTGTAAGTAAATGAGAAAATTGAATTATAAAAAAAAGACATCACAAATAGTTAAAATAAATGTCAAAACTTCTACTTACTTTTAAATTATACAAATTTACCAACCATATTCTAATTTATTAATAGTTCAAATGCCAAATGAAATATTCTGAAAAAGAGAAAATTATTAGTTTGTAGTGCTAGTAAATTTCATAAGAATATAAAAAAGAATGATCATTGTTTTAAATTGTAATACTGAATCAGGAATTGGATTTTGTTAATAATTTTATTTGAATAAGAAATTAGTAGGCGATTAGATGGAAAAGATGTATAGATTTAAGTTTGTTGAATTTGTCAGTTGTTTCTTTGTTGATTTGATAGAATGTCTCTTGTTTTCTGGTTGTTGAAATAGAAGTTGTATTAAAAATTTGCTCCGTAGAAATTTTGAGTTTTTTTTGAAAGTATTGATAATAGAAAGTATTAAAACAGTTTAAAGTATAAAGAATATCCCAAGGTAACCAGAGAAAGCAATTGGTAAGAGAAATTTATATGATTTTATGAAAGAATAAATGGTTGAAATTATTGCTGAGTAGTTAATCGTTATAAATGCTTCCTGAATTGATTTAAAGAAAGATACTCTAGTTTCTAACAAGAAAGAATAGCATTATTGTACTTACCTTTGGATGTAAAAGCTGATTGTGCAGTGATTAGAAGAAATCTTATTAGTAAAATTTCCAAAGTTCGTGATATCATTGCTGTGCTGGGTAACATAGGCCTGTTATTGAAAAGGGGATCCTAAGGCTTAGCAGACCGAAGAGAAAACAAGATCTTCATAAAACGGTATCACTCTTCCATTATTATCAATAAAGAACTTTTCTGTTGTTTGATTTTTGTAATTTCCATGAACATTTTTTATTTTCACTGTTTTATGTATTTAACTAAATTATTTTTATTCATTTTTTGTTAAGTTTAATCCAAATTGTTTAGTAACTCAAGACAAAATATTTCATTTATATATATTTGATGCATGTTTTGGTTTATTAACGGTATTTTTGAAGTTTGACACATTTTGAATTAGAAAGGTTAGAAATTTATATACAATTCATGCCTAGAAAACATTGTTGGTCTAGGATAGTGCGGTTTTACAGTCATTTTATTGCAAATTTGTGTATTAACTGATTTTGAATCTAGTTTGGTTGAATATTTGAACTCTGACCTTGACATAAGGGAATAGCCGGTAGCATATTTAATTAATCATATTGGAAGATAATTACATTGAGTTAATTCTTACCTATTCACTATTTATATTTAAAATTCAAAATTAATTAAAGGTAAGGAATATTTTATAACATAGTGATTGATATTAGCAAAACATATTATTATTATTCATACACTCATCATATATGTTATAAATTTTGGCGCCCAACGTGGGGCTCTAAACAATCAAAATTAGAGCCGATTCAAATAATTAAAATTTGAGAATTTTGTTAAATTTTTTTTTATTATTTCGCTCTAAACAATCAAAACTAGAGCCTATTTAAATAATTAATATTTAAAATATTTTTTTTGAAAACTTGATTTGAAATTTTTTTTTGTGATTCATATTAGTTATATTTATCTCGATAGAATAAATTGTGAATATGGAGGGAAAAATGAGATTGAGAGATGGTAAGATAGTAGGAGATGAGAGTGAAAGTAGTGATGGAGGAGAGATTGAGATGGAAAGTGTGGCGGTACAAGTACATGAAGAGAGAGTGTTAGGAGCCGGAGATTATCGAGTGGAAGAGCTGATTCAAACTGGACAGACACAGGAAGAAGCAGAAACGGAAGAAGGAGAGAATTTAATAGAGATAGGGGGAGAGCAGGATCGAACTATGGTAGAAATAGAGACAGAGGCAAATGCTGGTGGAAATGAACCAGAAGAACAGGTAGTACAGGAAAGACCAAGAGAGGAGTCCCAAGCTGATATGTTCAGGATGATACAAAGTTTAATCATGAATATGAATGACGATATAAACAAAAATATGGATAAGAAATTGGAAGAGTCTAATAAAAGCAGAAAAGAAGATAATATGAAGATGAAAGAAGAAATAGATAAGAAATTGGATCAACAAAAGGAAGATATAACTAAGATTTTTAGAAGCGAAATTAATAGCATAAAAGAAGACAATTTAAAGATAAGAGAAGAAGTTAAAATTATTAAAAAGGAATGTGACAAGAAAATTGAACAGCAAAACAAGAAATTGAGGACTGAAATACAAGATACAGGAGTAAAAATTAAAGGGGAAATTGAAAAAGGTATAGAAATTAAAATTCAAGAAGTAGAAAAGTCCATTAAAGAAAATTTATCGGAGGAAATAGAACGTGAAGTCAATAAACATACTGATGTCATAAAAAAGGATATTGGACAAATACGATTGCAAGAGCAAATTAATGAAAAAGTTGTAGACAATTTAAAAATTAACTTAAGTAAGAAATTTGAAGAGAAGAATAAAAAATTGTATGAGACTAAAGAAAGATTTGAAGAAATAAACGAAGATATGAGGAAACATATAAATATGGAATTAGAAAGAAAATTTCAAAAGAATAATGAGAAAATGAAGCAGACTAATAAAAGATTGGAGAAAATAAAAGAAGATACTAAGACATTTATAAGACAAATAAAATATATGAAGGAAGATAATTTGAAGAGCATAGAGGAAGACACAAATAAAATAGATGAAGAAAAGAAGAAGACTATTAAGAAATTTGTAGATGGATATAAAGCAAAGCAAGTAGTATTCTGGGAAAAACTGTACATTTGGAAATATAAAGAAAGGGGGAAGAAAACTAAATTTATATTAGGTTATACGTATATAGGAAAATACCAAGAAAGGGGGAAGAAATTTAAAAATATAGTAGGTATTGGGTATATTTGGAATTATCAGGAAAGGGGTAAGGTATTTAGATTTATTAAAAGGTTAGATGTATAGGAAAATTTATTAAAAAAGGGGAAATAATTCGAAAACTAGAAAAACAAATTATATTTAAATGAATGTTTAGAATGAATGTGATGTAAAAAATATAGAAATGAAAAATTTATAAAAAAATGTTAGGGTAGATGATATTAATAGCAAAGTTTTGTAAATAATAGTATTAAGATGTAAATATCAAATTAAGATTGAATGGTTTTATTAAAAAAAGGTTTATACAATCTGTGCAAATAATATTAATTGAGGCTAAAGTTTTTGTAAAATGAGTGTTTCTTTATAAAAAAAAAATAGATTAAAATTATAATTTTTAATCCAACATCAATGAAATGTTTGATGTAAAAATTTTAATTGGGGGATTTGAGATGATATTAGTTACTATGTTATATTAAATAAGAATGTAGAAGGAAAATCTAATGGAAAGTAGAGAAAGGAGATTTTCTTATTTCGGGTCAGAGCGCAAATTTAGTAACATTGGGATTGATTATCATCATCTTCTTCATAATTCCTAAAAAAGGAAAAAGAAAATAGAATAATAAGAAAAAAAAATACAAATACATTTCAAAGATTTTTATTTAAAGATTCAAAAATGATTAATCTACATTATATAAAGTTTTGATAATTATGAAATTGATAAATGGGTAAAGTAGATAATTAAAAGTTTATAAAATTGCCAATACGTTAGTAATCAAACATTAATTTTAAATGAATTAGGGGTGTAAGTAAATGAGAAAATTGAATTATAAAAAAAAGACATCACAAATAGTTAAAATAAATGTCAAAACTTCTACTTACTTTTAAATTATACAAATTTACCAACCATATTCTAATTTATTAATAGTTCAAATGCCAAATGAAATATTCTGAAAAAGTGAAAATTATTAGTTTGTAGTGCTAGTAAATTTCATAAGAATATAAAAAAGAATGATCATTGTTTTAAATTGTAATACTGAATCAGGAATTGGATTTTGTTAATAATTTTATTTGAATAAGAAATTAGTAGGCGATTAGATGGAAAAGATGTATAGATTTAAGTTTGTTGAATTTGTCAGTTGTTTCTTTGTTGATTTGATAGAATGTCTCTTGTTTTCTGGTTGTTGAAATAGAAGTTGTATTAAAAATTTGCTCCGTAGAAATTTTGAGTTTTTTTTGAAAGTATTGATAATAGAAAGTATTAAAACAGTTTAAAGTATAAAGAATATCCCAAGGTAACCAGAGAAAGCAATTGGTAAGAGAAATTTATATGATTTTATGAAAGAATAAATGGTTGAAATTATTGCTGAGTAGTTAATCGTTATAAATGCTTCCTGAATTGATTTAAAGAAAGATACTCTAGTTTCTAACAAGAAAGAATAGCATTATTGTACTTACCTTTGGATGTAAAAGCTGATTGTGCAGTGATTAGAAGAAATCTTATTAGTAAAATTTCCAAAGTTCGTGATATCATTGCTGTGCTGGGTAACATAGGCCTGTTATTGAAAAGGGGATCCTAAGGCTTAGCAGACCGAAGAGAAAACAAGATCTTCATAAAACGGTATCACTCTTCCATTATTATCAATAAAGAACTTTTCTGTTGTTTGATTTTTGTAATTTCCATGAACATTTTTTATTTTCACTGTTTTATGTATTTAACTAAATTATTTTTATTCATTTTTTGTTAAGTTTAATCCAAATTGTTTAGTAACTCAAGACAAAATATTTCATTTATATATATTTGATGCATGTTTTGGTTTATTAACGGTATTTTTGAAGTTTGACACATTTTGAATTAGAAAGGTTAGAAATTTATATACAATTCATGCCTAGAAAACATTGTTGGTCTAGGATAGTGCGGTTTTACAGTCATTTTATTGCAAATTTGTGTATTAACTGATTTTGAATCTAGTTTGGTTGAATATTTGAACTCTGACCTTGACATAAGGGAATAGCCGGTAGCATATTTAATTAATCATATTGGAAGATAATTACATTGAGTTAATTCTTACCTATTCACTATTTATATTTAAAATTCAAAATTAATTAAAGGTAAGGAATATTTTATAACATAGTGATTGATATTAGCAAAACATATTATTATTATTCATACACTCATCATATATGTTATAATATATATATATATATATACAAAAGGGAAAAATTATTGGGCATGTACGCAAAAAGGATCATAGGATTACGAGTAAGAATGGTAACCGCAGACATGCATGTTTCTGGCTCATTAGCCGTCATCAGTGCGGCATAACCAAGTAGGGCATTGCACTTGGCTAGCAAAAGTGTTGGGTACTTGGGAGCAAAGGATGTTGGGGAAACATGTGTAAAGAAACATAAAAACACAAAAACAACGAAAGCTCACACAGGAGTCCTATCGCCATTTTGTGCTTTCGGCCAGCTGTGCCAATGGGTTTTCGGCTAGCAACTAGCGTCGCAACGTTGGCGAAACGGACTCATTGTGTTTGAGTCGTTCTAAGCCCAGGATATGAAATAAACAAAGTGCCAAGAAAATGCGTATTAATATAAACAAAAGGGAAAAAATTATTGGGCATGTACGCAAAAAGGATCATAGGATTACGAGTAAGAATGGTAACCGCAGACAT
The DNA here is from genome assembly GCA_964028335.1 of Altica lythri. NCBI lineage: Eukaryota > Metazoa > Arthropoda > Insecta > Coleoptera > Chrysomelidae > Altica > Altica lythri. The sequence goes on along the minus strand of OZ034804.1, from coordinate 11,315,914 downwards.
GCATGTTTCTGGCTCATTAGCCGTCATCAGTGCGGCATAACCAAGTAGGGCATTGCACTTGGCTAGCAAAAGTGTTGGGTACTTGGGAGCAAAGGATGTTGGGGAAACATGTGTAAAGAAACATAAAAACACAAAAACAACGAAAGCTCACACAGGAGTCCTATCGCCATTTTGTGCTTTCGGCCAGCTGTGCCAATGGGTTTTCGGCTAGCACAAAATGGCGATAGGACTCCTGTGTGAGCTTTCGTTGTTTTTGTGTTTTTATGTTTCTTTACACATGTTTCCCCAACATCCTTTGCTCCCAAGTACCCAACACTTTTGCTAGCCAAGTGCAATGCCCTACTTGGTTATGCCGCACTGATGACGGCTAATGAGCCAGAAACATGCATGTCTGCGGTTACCATTCTTACTCGTAATCCTATGATCCTTTTTGCGTACATGCCCAATAATTTTTCCCTTTTGTTTATATTAATACGCATTTTCTTGGCACTTTGTTTATTTCATATCCTGGGCTTAGAACGACTCAAACACAATGAGTCCGTTTCGCCAACGTTGCGACGCTAGTTGCTAGCCGAAAACCCATTGGCACAGCTGGCCGAAAGCACAAAATGGCGATAGGACTCCTGTGTGAGCTTTCGTTGTTTTTGTGTTTTTATGTTTCTTTACACATGTTTCCCCAACATCCTTTGCTCCCAAGTACCCAACACTTTTGCTAGCCAAGTGCAATGCCCTACTTGGTTATGCCGCACTGATGACGGCTAATGAGCCAGAAACATGCATGTCTGCGGTTACCATTCTTACTCGTAATCCTATGATCCTTTTTGCGTACATGCCCAATAATTTTTCCCTTTTGTTTATATTAATACGCATTTTCTTGGCACTTTGTTTATATATATATATATATATGAACAGTAGTGGTGTTCCGGGTTTCAATCCGTTGGTTGTTTGTGTCTTCACGACGTTTCGCCAACATCTCAGCTGGCATTTTCAAGTGATGCTTCCTTTGCGGCTGCTCAACTTGGAATGTTCCAAATGCCAGCTGAGATGTTGGCGAAACGTCGTGAAGACACAAACAACCAACGGATTGAAACCCGGAACACCACTACTGTTCATTCTACCATCCGTGAAACACTACATCATAATATATATATATATACATATATATATATATATATATATAATATATTGATATGGAATTCTTCCTTGGAACACCTTACAATCAACAAAATCTCCGGGGTTGTGTGGATTCAGCACCTCTAAGTCATCAATCTATATTAAAAAATAATATCCAAAGAAAATAACATTTTTGTTCTTCGGGTTCACTCTGCTGCTCTAACTGCTATTCCCTTTTTACTTTCTAGTTCTGGCTTCTTCTTCTTTTTGCTCCTGCTTTTTGTGTTTTAGTTATCGTTGTGTCTAGGTACACGCTAACTTGTACGCAAATAAAAAAATTAGATACACGCGAACGAAATGTCTTCAAACAGTTCAAACCAATGACGTCATTATTTAGCGTGCACTGTGACTGTATTTTTGGTACACGCTAACTTGTACTACGTGTGTGCTTTGCTTATACCTACAGTGAGTTTCAGAGTCAAAGTTTAAGTTTAAGTGTATTGTGGTTATACGTTAGAATATTGATCAGTAAAAAGTTTTCTTTGAAGACTATGAAAAGGGTAATATGTAAAGAAAGAATGAATCTTACAAATCAGAAATGGATGAAAACTCTAGAACTATTAGAGAATCTTGTCTACAGCGGAAGTAAAGAAGAATATGACAGAAATTATTAACTTTGGCAAGAAACTGATTCACAATTAGTAATTAATTACTTTATTTGGAATAATAGAAGTAATAAAAAACTTTATGTTTTTTACATATAACTTTCACTTTAATTAAAAAATTTTTAAAATGACATGTTTCGCTGAACTAGCATCATCTGATGATGCTAGTTCAGCGAAACATGTCATTTTAAAAATTTTTTAATTAAAGTGAAAGTTATATGTAAAAAACATAAAGTTTTTTATTACTTCTATTATTCCAAATAAAAATGAACTTTCAAGTAGTAAGGGTCGGTACAATTAATTTAATTAATTACTTACTACAACAAAAACTGGCATCACATAAAACATGAATGGTCAAAAATTTTTTATATAAAACATCCAAGAATTGCAAAAGGAGTTACCAATGCAAGCGAGAACATTTTGTTGCTACCTTTTTCTGTGACACAGGCTGTTTCTCCCAGTGTACAGACAGTAAACCAAACGAGAAAAAAAGTTTTTTTTGTGACAAATTCGCTGGCCTATCTTCCAAAGGTTCGTTCAGTTACAAAATGAAGATTTTGGAAACAATAGAGATTGGTTTGGAGACAAGGTCATGAAGTAGCCATAAATGTAATTTCTAGTAGCACAGGAGGAACAAAATAAAAGAACATCTGTAAATGGATATGATCAACTTACTATACCGAAAGTTAACTTAGAATCAAATATAACTGGTTTGTTGAACTTTAAAATTATTGTAAAATAAACTTATATAATTAACAATATATCTTCTTTTCTAGAGGTTAATGAAATTTTAGTGCCTAATGAAGTGGAACTCGTTTCAGTTAAAAAGAGTAACGAAATCAGTAAAGAGAATTTTTGTTCTAAAAACTGGCAAAAAATAGAAAGTTGACGTGGGGAATCAGTTTTAACTATAGAAAGCAACAAAAATATCAACTGTAAGATTTTCATACATACGTTTTATTTGTAATCGCTATATATTAATATTTTTTTTAGTTATAAGTAAAATAGTATTACCACCTAAAATTAAAATAAAAGAAAGACCTAAAGGTGCCGATTGGATTAAAGCGAGAACGAAATAAAAAATAATTTTCTAGTTTGACAATAATAATGATCTTACGTAGAAATAAAAAATATTCTAACATTACTTTGTACATGTCATAACAACTAAATGTATAACCCAACCTAAATATATTTTTTATTTTTAGATGATTTATTATAATTAAGACATCTCAATAGTTTTACTTCCCTTCCTTAATCACAAATACACACAAAAAAAGGAAAATGAGCCTGTACCAAAAATACAGTTACAGCGCACGCTAAATAATGACGTCATTGGTTTGAAGACATTTTGTTCGCGTGTATCTAACTTTTTTATTTGCGTACAAGTTAGCGTGTACATGGCGTGTACCTAGACACAGCGTTTAGTTATTTATTTTTAATAATTGTATTGAACATCTATAACCTTTAACTCAATTTATATACATTTCAATCACTATACATCTTCAACTTATGACGTTATACATTGAAGCAGAGGGTCCAAATTCATTCTACAAATCAAATTAAAATCCGGATCCAGACATTTGAACTAGCCTGGTAGATGTGACGTTCATAATTAATTTTTGGCGTAGTTGGCTTAAAATTTTTTAATTTTAAAACATTGCTCGTTAAGATGATGATCTTAAAGAAAATTATTAATAATAAAATTAATTCACCTCAAATTTTAAATATGATTACTTTTCATGTACCTCCAAAAAGAACTCACTCTAGTGTAAAGTTTCACGTTCCTCACGCATTTTCCTCTGTTGGCTCCCCTTTGGTGGGCATGTTGAGACTCGCTAATGAATACGATGCAATGGGTGATTTAGACTGGACTTCCTCAGAGGCAAATTTTCGCAAGGTACTTAATAGTTACTTTGATTATTGACTTGCCTGTCTAAATCTGCTTAATCCTTTCTTTAATTTATTAGAAACTAACCTGCTGCGTTGTATTTGGTGTACGGTATATATTCTACTATACATCTAAATATATCTTTCATACCTAACTTAGACAAATATTTATTGTAATTTATTAAATAGTAATTAAACCTAACAGTAGTGTGGATGTAAATAAATAAATTAATAACTATAACGACAAATTTAAGTATATAATATTTTTGTTTTTTAATTAATTTTTTATCCCAAATCTGTGTTTTTTTAACTTATAATCAAAATATAAAGTGTTCCCAATTACAAATGTACACCTTATCTAGAATACGTATTGTCTAAAAAGTTTCTAAAAACGGCAGTCCACAAAAAATTGGTATTAAAGTAATTTGATTTCACTGCGTATTAATTTGCATTAAAAAATGTTTTATGTGCAATTATTCTTAAATATTATTTAAAAAACGATTTTCAGGGAAATAAATCTGTCAATGATCATATTGAAAGTCTAGATAGATAGGATAAAATTTCAGTATTACGTTTTTACTGCAACAATATAACATAATAGGCTAAGTTGCTGTACCGATATTATTATGTTTTTCACGAATGGAATTAATTTATTAATAGTATTAAAATTTTAATAAGGAAAATACACACATGAAAATAACCAAAGACATAATGTCTATGAAAACAACGTAGAGGACTGTAAACAAAATATGAGTTACATATAACTGAAACAAGTTTTAACCGTTTTTATACAATAATTTTAAAAAACAAACACTAAAAAATGGTCATCAAAATTTTCTTTTACTTTACTTATAATACTTTATTACATGTTTTCCTTAAATTACTTTGATGTGTGTATTAATTTAGAGTAGTGAAGCATTTTCAGCCTAACTATGTAAAACTAAAAGAACCAATGAATGTTTTATAAATTATAATAAAGTGTTTTGCATACATTAGAAAAAATTCACTAAATAGTCAATTCCCGTTTTCTGGAATAGTTAAGTCCCATATACCTAAAAAAATTCTAAAGTAAGTTTCTTAAACTAAAGTCAATATTACTTAAAAAAATGAGATGACTATAACTCCAAAGTTAATTAAAAAGAAAAATAAAAACTATAACACAACTCCTCAATAATTTGACACTTACTGACAGAGATATAGGTTTAAAAAGTGTGAGGTGTCAAGGGACACCCGGATGGAACGAAGTTCCTTTCGATTAATTAGTGAAGGAATTAGTAATTTGTAAACACAACAGAGTGTTTATACATACATAAGCATTTATTATTGTCTGTATAAAATCTCTACTTACCTAACAGTTCGTTTCTTTTAACAAAAGTGTCCATTTATACAATACCAGAGCTTTAGATAACACATCTTTTTAGAATTACTTTTTATAATTTAAAACAGGAATTAACAATTCAATACAAAATTTTAAAATTAAAATATTTGACAGTAACTGACAGTTAAGGTAATTTGACGTAGGTACCTAAATTGTCAAGTTACGAACTATTTTTAAAATGTTTATGAATTTATTAATTTATAAAAACAGGATGAAATAAAATGTAATACTATTATAGTTAATTATTATTTTTTCTACAGTATTTTCTTTTTAATGTACATTTTCTTTTAATTTAAAATAGTGTCTTTTTAATTGTAATATATCTATCTATGAAAGAGAGGGAGAGAGAGTTATTTATTTTTTGGTCTGTGAGAGAGAGAAATATGCGTGTGTCGTGTCATAGTGTCGTGACAACTTTTGGTATGAATTTTTTTTGGCTAGCTCCTAGCGTCAGTCGTAACTGTTCGTAACGCGCGAAAGGGAACTTCGTTCCAATAATACCGTGCATCCCACCCAAAAACAGTGACGCGGAGACCTCCAGCTACACTAACGCCTCTAGCGACGAATCCACACGCGGTAGCCCTGATTACTGATATTAACCACATGATATTAAATATGATGTTTAATATTGTATCTAATTGCAACTGCGATTATATATAATTAAGATTAGTACGAGGAAGTGTGTAAACTTGAATTTAAATTTTTAAATGTTCCATAATTATCGATGACAGACAATACAGTTTTGATGGTGTCAAAATTTACTGTTTGAAAGTTTGAAGTCGGCGTGTAAAAAATATTAATAATCAAAAATATCACTTGTAGAGACATCTTTGAGATTATACAATTACTATTTTCAAACATTTTATGACGAAACTAATAAAAATTTTAATTTTTTTAGGAATGACAAGAGATTGACGATTGATAGTTAGCGATAGTTGAACTAAAATAAGAAAAAATCATACTGTATGTATACGGTTTTTTACTTACCTGGAAGTGTATCTTCAGGAGGTTTATACTTATATCTATGTCTTGAACACTGGTCCATTTGTTTCTGTAATTCTGTTGGAGATAAGTCCATGGTTGCGTAGAACTGAAACAAGACTTGGTTAGCAATGGCTCTGTTATCGTAAATACCCGAAATCAGAAATAACCCGTTTTTATTAAACCAGTTGGGTAAATACCGAATAAAAATTATTACATCGGCTTGTTAACGTTATTTTCAGTAAAAACTCGTTCTTAATACAAGCATACCAGTAAGTATCCGAATTTGAAACAAAAATATGATATGTATAAAAAAATATTTTATTATTGATATGCTTATCATATCAAATAAAAACAAAAACAAGAAAGCATATGTAAATAAAACCTATGAAACATTGATACCCTTACATGTTATTTTATTACATATTTTGGGAGTTTTACTGGTGTACGAGTTTCTCTAAATCCTTTTCTTTTTGTAAAGTGCCAACTTCCGATGGTAAAGAAGACGTAGCTAATCCAACTCTAGGTTCACTAGCAAACATAGCTTTGTAAGAACTTTGCTTTATATCTGAGAGGAAGGCACATCCAAGCAGGCAATCTCACCAGCTCGTTTAGTTGTCAAAGCTTTAAGTAGGACAAATTTAGTCAAGTGGTTTTGATAAAAGATTATAACATTTTACTATGGCAAACTTCACACACTGACAGAAACAATTTAATCATATTATACCTCGATAGACAATTGCATGTCACTGACGTCATTGTGTACGTATATGCGAGTGTAACCAATGCGAGGTTTGAATGAATCGTAGTTGCCAGGTTTTACTTAGAAAGACTTACTATCTTTGTCTTATTAACGCGCAATAGAAAGAGATACTTGTAAGACAAATGGCAAGCGGTGCTAGCGTTGTTCATTATGTTCTCCAGTGTTGCCATTTTTCCTTAAAAGTTAAACATGGCAACTAGCATTCACTCGAACCTTTTTTTTTCCTTTTTTTTTTATTTATGGATGTCCTCGTAGGTGTAGACCTAAATACAAATGTACCGAGAACATCTATTGGGGCAGAAGAGACAATTTATGAATTTCTGATTAAAAGGACTGCAAGTTAGGACGAGTGGGAAAGACGTGGGAAGGTAAGGAGTTCCACAATCTGAAAACCTTGGGGATAAAGGACCGATGGATTCGATCAGTTCTCGATGTATGGCACTGAACAGTATAGGTGTATGGAGTTGGCACGTCGCGTTGCAGTGGCTTGTCTGGCAAGAGGAGGCATTATAGAGCGGAGCTCTTCTGAGCAAAATCCGTTTAAGTATCGGTAGAACAAGGAAAGATCGCATTGGTTCCACCTGCATTTACGTCACAATGACGTCAGTGACATGCAATTGCATATCGAGGTATAGTAGTAATCTTGGCATATTTTCTACTTGTTTCCACCTGTAGCCAATCACGACCCCAATATCCGATCGCTACATGGGTTCCTTCAATAACATCAAAGATCTCCTCGACTGGCAAGTAGTAGAGAATCTTATCTTTTTTAGACTTAGCTATTATTTGCCGCGTACCTCCTATGTCCAAAACATCAAAACGATTTATACGTTTGTATTGCAAAGAAGTTTTTTTGTAGTTAATTTTGCCTGTAATATTTCATTTAACAGCATTTAACAATTTGAAACACTTATGGGGACTTTAACACAATTTATTCACAAAATTGTTAAGATACACAGAACTCAGCTGGATAACGTTTAAACTGGTTGACAATACAATAAACTATTGTAAATTATTTGAACTCCCCTTAACTGTCCTTACATCCCCTTATATAAAACAAAAGAACATTCTAGAATGAACGCGAAACATAAATCGAACTTAAATAGTACACACTAGAAAGAGAGAGAACATTCTAGAACAAATAACCAAAAATAATAGTCTTTCAAGTAAAGGTACTTTTCATAATCGGTTATCCCGTTACAATATTTTGGTTTTGGTTAAAACGTTTACTTCGATAAGTACATCGTTTCATTTATTTCGAAGTGTTTAATTGATTGCATACAGTAATTTGTGCCGTGATAACCAAAAATATTATGAAAAATATGAGACATACCTGAGAAAGTATCTGCAGAAAGCAGCAGCAGAGAAGAAAAAATATCTATTTAAGACACTGCGCACTTTTGTAAAATATTGTAGCATAAGATTTAAAAGGTTTACTTAATTATTATTTCAAAATAGAAGCTCTGAAGTGGTAACATGTTAAGTTAACAAAAACCACAAAAATTTACGTTGTGAGGATTATTTCCAATATGTCTACAGGTGGCACCAAAAAAGTAACACGAGAGTGGATAGAGGTCAGTAGTGATAACGACGTTGACATTACCAATTAGTTGGTCTCTTCTTTCTTTCACTTCCCAAATAAGTACACTCAGGATAGAGTGATACAACTAAGATAATCGCTACATATGAGAAATTTAGACTTTTTTTAATTTTTTTATGATATAACTTTAAAATATTAATTTTAATATTTAGTCCCCAGAATGTACATCTGGTTTGATAAAACAATCATCACTTTATTTTTATTCAAATATATTCATTTTGTTAAACCCTATATTTTAAATATATTCAGTTCTTAGTTTTGTAGATTGTTTAAGTTTTTTATGCCTTTCCATAATTTTTCGCCAAACATGGATTTTCTGGGAAAGTTTGAGTTTGTAAAAAATGCATAAATTTCAATGATTTAGGTTATGCTTAAAATCAAACTTACCTTTTTACATTCATTACAAGAAAATCCATTCAATAATTTCCTAGCATTTCCTCGGACTACAGGTTCTACATTATACTCATGTTTTAATTTCAATTTTCTAAAAATCAAATATAATAATTTTTTAAAACGGTAACTGAACAGAAGATTGTTATCTATATATTAATAAACTATAGGAATATGTAAAATTACTTTTTTGGTGAAGAAATATCGCCGATAGCAGTTTCATCAAATAACATTCCTTTTGAAAATTCATCTAATTCTTGTGAAGAATCATTATCTTCATTTACACTGTTGGAACTTTTATTTATCATAGATAGCATTTGGGTTATACCTAATTCTGAATTATCTGTAGTGTCTTGTTTTAAGTACGTAGTTTCATTATTATTAGGCGATATCACAATTTTAGGTACGTTTTCTTTCCTGTAAATAGTTTGTTATTGTATATCGCTTACTTCATTATTAAAATTGTAATCAAATAAAAACTTAATTAAATGTATGACAAATTTGTATATAAGCATGGTAAAAAATGACACTATATGTTTGATATACAGGGTGTCCCAGAATTAACTACGGAAACTTCGTATACGTATTCCTTGATGACAAATAAGTAGGGTCTTTTCTATAAAAAAAATTTTTTTAGAGACTCCTTTCAGAGTTATAACCCTTTAAAGAGGGGTGGTAAAATACGGTTTTAATTTAATATCTTCATATTGGTCCAAGATAAAAAATTAAAAATTTGGGTGAACATCATTTTTATAAAGACGCATTTCTCCTGCCACTTTTCACCTGCCCTACCCCATTCTAAGGGTGCAAATCAAGGAACCCCTCTTAATTTTTTTTTGTAACTTTCTTAGCAATTAATATTTGCAATAACAAAAAATTATTTTAGGAAGTTTTGATTATTTAGAAACTTTTTTGTTCCTTGTCGTTTTTTGCGAAATCGTTTCGGTTTGGAGTAAAAAAATAAAAAGTAGGACCATGTCAATTGAGTATCGTGTATTGCGATCAAGTAGCGCACATTTTACCACCCCTCTTTAAAGGGTTATAACTCTGACAGGAGTCTCTAAAAAAATTTTTTTTATAGGAAAGACCCTACTTATTTGTCATCAAGGAATACGTATACGAAGTTTCCGTAGTTAATTCTGGGACACCCTGTATATTGAAATAACTGTTTGGGTTATTTATTGGGTAAAAGTACTGTTTCGAGGTTACGAAAATACGTTTCTGGAAACTACAAATTAAAAAAACAATTGATCCATTGACAAATTTCGACCAACGTCCAAAGTATTTCCAAAACGCAATAAGGTTTTGATTTTAAAATGTGAAAACTGTAGTGACTCTGGGACATTTTGGATTATTAAAAAAATATGCAATTTTTGACATTTCAAATATAAAAATAAAAGGTGTGTTTGAAATTTTTATTTTAAAAATATCAAATTACTGCCGATTCAGAAACGTTTTTTAATAATTCCGCACAATTGAGTTATATTTCTTTTATGACATTTCAACTGCTGTAACAACATATCATAATTTTTTCATATTCTAATAATTTACAACTTTTGGAATATTACAGTAACAAAGTTTGATAAGGTAACAATGTACAAAATTTGAATTTCTCACGAAAAGTTTACAAAGAATTAATAATGCACATAGCCAGGCGCTATTAGTTACCCTCAAAGCAGCTCTTAACTCTTTTTGAATTTAAATTAAAACAGAGCCAAATTGGAATAATTCATCTCATATTTGTATTAAACACTTGCAAATCAAGAAGTAAAATTTTCAAATTAGGACGTAAAAATAAAAAACTAAGACTGGGCGTTATAGAAGAGTATTAGCGGATTAAAATTGGGATATACCACAAATGTTTAATTTATTGATACAATTGTACACTTTATACTAATTATCTAAATATTTTTTATGAGTAACAATGTAAAATAAAAAACTTAATTTAGTTATAATGGTTTAGAATTAAAAAATAACTTACTTAGTTATATCTGCAGTGGAGACTTTAGAAAAAAGTTGTGTTAAAGTACCCTTTTTCTTTTTTACATTTCTATATTTGATCCTCTTTTTTGCAAGTTTTTCTTTGTTACTTTCTAATTCTGGAGTACAGTCAATTATAATTGAGTTGTCCTGAAGAATATTCCGTTTCTCGGGTGAGTTACTACGATTTTTTTTAGAACGCTTTGATCTTTTTGATATTAATGTTGGACTAGTTTTAAAGTTTGTTAAATCGAAACTAAAGGAATTCTCTGGTGTGGATGGTACATCACTTACTTTAAACATATCCGGACTATCTGCATCATGGTTATTAGCACACGTTACATCTAACCTTAAGAGGCTTCTACTTTCAGATAGTCTAAAACATGTATTAATTTAATTGGCGTTTTTAACTGTCTAAAGCTGTACTATTTAAAATTGGAAACCATAATTTAAATTATTTACTTTAAACTGACTTGTAGCTAGTTCAGCATTAAATGCACAGAAATCTGTGGAAATGTATCTACTTTATTTATTTAAACAGTAATCTTACGTCTTATTTTCTAAACCAATCTTTTGTTTTAATCTATCTTCTTCTTCCAATTGTTTCCTTAGTTTTAATAGACGTTGCTCTAGAATCTGCTGCACATCTAAAATGCATATACAATTTACGCTAACACATTTAACGACTTTGTGACATTATTTTCAAATTATACCATCTAGCTCAAAACGTAAGGCTGTTATTAACATAACTGCTTTTTGAAGTTCCCTTCTTTCATTTTTACACGATTTTTCTATTTCCTCATTATATATACTAATCCAATCTTTATAAATTGAATTATCCATCACGACTCACAACTGTTTAATTAATAACAACATATACAATATAATATAAATTATTATATATTTATCTCTGAATAACATAACAATTATTTGTGATAATTCGTAATTTTAATTAGAAATGTCAGTCTTTATTTTGACGTCTTGTGTCATATAAGTGGTCTCGACCTCGACGGGGATTGGGTCTCAGACACAAGACGCTGCGTTGTCGTTTCGCTAATTAGTTTATATATCTGTCAAAAGGTGGCTACAAATAAGAATCAATACAAAATTTTTGTTTCTAATTGATGTTCAGTTTTCTGATGATGTTATTATTTTAGACCAAAAATTTACTTTACTGTAACAAGATTTAAACAAAATCATATAAAACAAAGTGTTTTTTGCTCATATCACCTGAGTAATGTGTGTAACAAAGTTAAATGATCTGCTGAAAGTAGTCGCATTATAACCTCTTTTTTTTTCTTGTCGTTTTGGGCAATACCAAAAATAAATAAGTAATTAGTAAAATACTAATAGTCTTATAATGCCGGAACAGAGCAACGACTACCGGGTAGTTGTTTTCGGAGCTGGTGGAGTAGGAAAAAGTTCCTTGGTACTTAGATTTGTTAAAGGGACTTTCCGGGAAAGCTACATACCTACTATCGAAGACACGTATCGTCAAGTAAGAGGGCACCTTAGCAGCTTTTTTGTAGTCGAACGTTGTTTTATTTTCAGTTGTTATTATGCTTTTCCACTTGATGTATTTTTTATTTGCATTGATGTTGTTTTTGGTAAGTAGTTTGCATTTTCTATGTTACTATATAGATTCACAATAAAATAGTGTAAGTGTGATTTAAAAAGAGTTCCGTTTTAATTCCATGACTTGGATTCAGTATATATAAATATGTCGTATCTGATGATGTATTTTCTCGACATAAAATCAAAATACACAATAATAGTTATAGTATATTTTTAAAATGTTCAACGTTAATTATTAACTGCTTAATAGAAGGAACTGAGGTACCTAAGTTTTAAGTAAAAACCATTAAATCTATTAGCACATTTGATGTTTGTTTTCTTATTATTTAATCATCATGTAGACCATTACTCTACTCTCGAATACTTTAGGCATATATTAGTGAAATAAAACTCTTAACTATAATGGTATTAAGATATAGGGATTGCTTGTTTCCACTGACAAAGAATATTAAAGCAATTTCAATTAAGTTTTTTGCTAAAAAAAAAACAATTTCTTATTCAAATAACAGAATTGTTAGCCTGGTTTAGACAAAACTTATATTTCATTTATTAAAAACCGAAAAATATATCGATATTCTTTTGAATAATTCAACCACTTCTGAAACCACAAAACCCTACTACACCTCAAAAACCTTTTCCATTGATAGAGACTAACTTAAATACATTTAAAGAAACTACTTAACTTAGGTACTTATACTATTGGAACCCAGGTCCCATTGCAATAGATCCTTTTGCTCATAAATATGTTCTCTCAGGATAAATTATAGACTTATTGAAAGCTATGTACCCGTGAAACTTTTAATACTGATGAAACTGGCCTATTTTTTTAACGTTTTCCAGACAAAACGCTTACTTTTAAAGATGAAAACATAGTAAATATAGGTTGACAGCTTCACTTTTAGTAAATATGAACAGATCGGAAAAACTTAATGCCTTACTGATAAGAAAAGCAATGAAACAACGAGTGGTGCTAACCAAAAAGCTTGGATGACGACAGATCTTTTTAATAATGGACAGTTAATGGCGACATGAAATGACAAATGCGGAAAATTTACTTTTTTAGACAATTAGAGCGGTGTGAGTTTTTCTGAGTTTGTTTAGATAGACGAACATGTTGCTGTCTCAGGTTCACTAACCGACGGCGACAGATACGAATAAAAAAGCAACGAAATATCAAAACCTTTGGCAGAGGTCTCATAAGGAAGTAAGAACCTCATTGGATAAATTTCTTTTAAAAAAAGTTATTGAGCATTCCGGGCAACAGCAATGTGCTTTAAAGCGAACCAGTATAACACGGTTCTTTTAAAATTTAAATTTTGAATATTTACACGAATTTCGAATCAGTTGATATTTCAAACACTCGTAATATTTAAACAGTCCCTCGAGTATTGAATTGAGTAGAGTCGGCTGTATTCAATTTTAATTATAACTCTTAATTTAAGTTTCTTGAATTTTATTTGATACATTTTATAGATTTTTATTTTCATTTTATAGGTCATAAGCTGCAACAAAAATATATGCACTCTCCAAATAACAGACACGACAGGATCTCACCAGTTTCCGGCAATGCAACGGTTGTCTATCAGCAAGGGTCACGCTTTCATTCTCGTTTATTCAATGTGCAGTCGTCAGTCCCTTGAAGAGTTGCGACCAATTTTTGAAGTGATCAGAGAACTCAAAGGGCCCGATTTGAGCCAGATCCCCATTATGTTGACAGGGAATAAGTGTGATGAAAGCGCAGAGCTCAGAGAGGTTTGTGTATAATATATTTAAATATTTTATATATTGATATGGAATTCCTCACCTGGGACTCCTTCCAATCAATAAAATCTCCGATTGCATTTACGTTATTTTATACTGAAATTTTTAAAGTGTTTGTAATTAGTCTAAGAAATGTTAAAATTGTATAATGTTACAAATGCTTTCTGAATTTGGTTCAATTGTAACTTTAAGGTAAATGTCCCCAAGAAGAGTCGAAATAGACTCGAAAGATCGATAGGTATTCAAAGAGTTACCTTTTTCCTATAAAATATATGCTATAGCTCGAGACCCAATTGTCCGGCAGTGACGTCATTGTGACGTAAATGCAAGTGGAACCAATGCGAGGTTCGAATAAATCCTAGTTGCCATGTTTAACTTAGAAATACTTACTTTCTTTGTCTTATTAACGCGCAATAGAAAGAGATACTTTTAAGAAAAATGTCAAACGGCACTAGCGCACTTAATAACGTTCTCCAGTGTTGTCATTTTTTTCTTAAAAGTATCTCTTTCTATTGTGCGTTAATAAGACGAAGATAGTAAGTCTTTCTAACATGGCAAGTAGCATTCATTGAAACCTCGCAATGGTTCCATTTGTATTTTCATCACAATGACGTCACTGACAGACAATTGGGCCTAGAGGTATAATAATGGATTACGTTACAGTTTACATATCCCATTTAGAATTTTGCCTTTCATTTGTAGGTTAGTACTTCCGAAGGTCAAGCTCAAGCGGCAGAATGGGGCGTGAGTTTCATGGAAACATCAGCCAAGACCAATCACAACGTTAAGCAGTTGTTTCAAGAACTTCTGAACTTAGAAAAATCACGCAACGTGAGTCTCCAAGTAGGAGGTAAAGCTAATAGCAGAGTTGCAAAGGATAAGTGCGAACTTATGTAGATCTTTTCAGTTATTAACTAAACAGCTTTCCATCTATGTCTTGCCGATGATCTTTTAATTCCTGACGAATTTTCTTACGTTTAGTAAAGAGGTTGCTCACAACAAAATTGCTGGTTCCGCATTCGTTATCTCTAAACTATGAAATTACGAATAAAATGTATTACGATTCTGTTGAAAGCAACGTGATTTCCTTTTGCATGCAATAAATTTTTATATTCTTCTTATTTTTTTTTTTTTTTAGAACTGATTTCAGTATTCTTTAAGGTTAGGTAATATTAGCCGTATTAATATTTAATTAATTTATCAGTGGGTCATTAAAATCGGTTTTAAAAGATATTGAGAGAAAGAATGTAGCATTGATACCGTTGAGCGTGATAAAAATTAAGTGTGATGTAGATTTTAAATATGACTGCCATTTTAAGTAAAAATAATCTCCCTATTTAAAAATAAACTATATAGATTTTTTGAATAGCAGTTTGTAATCTCTATTTATATTGTATTTTGTTATGAATAATAGTATTGTAGTTTCATCTGTGTTTAAGTTTGATTCTTCGAGATGTAAATAATGTTTGCCTCAAAAATAATTTTGTCTTTTTCTAGATTCTCTTATTTTTTAATTGTTTCTGCTGTTTGGTTCTTTACGAAGAAAGTATTTTGTTGTTATATAAAATATATTTAGCTTGTCAAATAGGAAACGGTTTGACCAAGCTTTAAATTTTTATAAAATCTTGTTCTAGATTAAAAGTTAAAAATGAATAATTTTATCTAAGCAAGCAAATATTTATTTGAAATATAAGATTTATTTATTTATCTACGACTGCTTAGATAAGTGACGAATTTGACATTCATTTGAGTTACGTAATGAAACTCATTACCTAACTAGTGAGGTAATGAAATCAAAAACACACTCATTTTTTAATACCAACTAACGATCAAATCGCACCATTTCCGCATACGTTCATAAGCTTGCTCATATTTAATTTTTGATTTTTCCGGCAATAACGTTGAAACTACCTGCGTGGCCAATTCTTCGATATCCGAAGGCAGAGATTCGGAGTCGCTCATTATTTCACAGAAAAACAGAAATTAGAAAATTAATTCTTGAAGTTTCGACTTAAATTGTTGACATTCAAATTACATGTTGCTATGGTTCTACATACATACTATGATATTCCGATTTTTCGTCGAATTCAATTCAAAAGTATAATTTCCGTAATTCTGAGTAGTCGTAGATAAAAAGTTGTATCTAATACGTGAGATAAGGCATATTAACTGAGACTCATGCTCTTACTTCGACTCGGGCTACGCCCTCGTCTCAGCAACTCACCGCATTCGTCAGTTAATGATGCTCTTATCCCACTAATTAAATAAATAACTATTATTTACTCTTCACAAACACTATTTCTAGTAATTACATGCAAAGGAAACTTACAACTAGGTGGATAATTGATCCATAAACAAAATAAAAAAACATCACACAGATTCTCGACTAGGAAATGAGAGCTATATTGTGTCCTGATGCAACAAATCCAGTATTTCTCTACGGCTCGTATAAAAAAAATCAAAAAATTCATTTTTATCCAACATTTCATTACAATATTCTAGGATATTATTAATGGGCGATGTACTATTAACTGTAACACTAAAAATTTCTTTGGTTAAAATTCTAAGTCTAATCTTTAGTACTTTGAAATTCACAAATTGAATTAGATCACATTTCTTGTATTTGATATTATTCAAAATATAATAGATATATGTTACAGCCTGAATTTTCCTTCTTGCATATAAGCTTGAAAACTCAAAAGTTTTAAGCATGGACTTGTAAGACACCATATAAGGGTATACATTGTTCTTTCTTACATAAAGATACCTTAAAAATCTTTTTTGTATTTTCTCTATAAGGTCAATATTTGAATTCGCTGTTGGTGACCATACCACAGATGCATACTCCACATGGGGTCTCACAAGTGCATTATATAATGTTACAACAGTACTTATCTGAAAATCCCCACTGTTGCATATTACAAATCCCAGTGCTCGAAAAGCCTTACTGGTTATGCAGTTGTAATGTTTGTTAAATTTCAAGTTCATTTCAAAATTAACGCCAAGATCCTTCACTTCACTTTTTCTTTATATGTTGGTACCACCTATACTATAATCCTCAATAAAATGATTTACCTGAGTAAAAGACACAACCATACACTTTTTAACATTTAGAGACATCTTGTTCTCATCAAACCACTGCAGGACAGAGTCAAGATCTTTCTGTAAGTTCATGCAGTCATTTTCATTAGATATTTGCTTAAATAATTTGAAGTCATCTGCATAAAGCAAACTGGTGGATGTTTCAACACAGCTAGGGAGATCATATGAAATAATATGAAAAGAAGAGGGCCCAAGTTACTTCCTTGGGGTACACTCGATGTAGCAGAGTATTGGCCAGATCTAGACCGCCCCACTTTAACTATCTGTTGCCTACCCTCTAAGTATGACTTAGAGCCTGCAGTGGTTTACCTTATCAAAAGCTGTCATCCAGCTGCTCTTTGTTTTCTATTGCTTTTGATGCATGCTCTGTAAATAAACTCAAATTTGAGATTGTTGACCTATCATGAACAAATCCATGTTGGTTCATTCTAATTCTATGTTTAACATGTTCATAAATATCACTATACAAGATATATTCAAAAATTTTCAAAAATGTATTTAATAGGACGGTAATTTTCGATATCATTTTTTTTTTCACTTTTATGTATAGGGCTAACTATTGCTGTTTTCAAGTCGGTTGGAAAACACTCTTGTTTAATGGCCAAGTTAAAAATATATATCAAAGGCTTTAATAAAAAATCGACACAGCCCTTATAAATATAAGATGGAATTTCATCAATGCCTGTAGACCTTTTTGATTTTAATTCCTTTATGCTCTTTCTAACCTCTATTTCAGTTATCTCTAAAAAAACAGAAATTGCCATATCCATTGCTTTTATGATCACAACCAAAGCAAGTGGATGTTCTATACACAGACCCAAAGTAATTTGCAAATGCATTGGCTATGCTTACTGGATCGCCATAGGTCTCATCACCTAACCTCATCTCCGCCGGCATTCCACTTTGATTCTTTTTTGATTGAACGAAAGCCCATAAACGGCGGGAGTCATTATTAATATTATTTTCCAGTAATCTCTTGTAAGAATTATAATCAGCTGTGCTTTGTGTTCTAATTGATCGGCTTAAAAAAACATACTCTAGATGTTCATCCTTGTTGGCACTACCTCTGATTACACAATGGTCAATGGTGCAATCGGTTTTTTCTCTTTACTTTATGAATTAGATCAGTGGAAAACCAAACCGGAAACTTGGCGCGGCTTGTGACTTCTCTCACCTGTACCTTTGGAATAGATGCATCTATACAACTGTAAATATTTTCATAAAAATGACCCACTGCAGAGTTGACATCTCTGGCTACAAGTAAATCGGACCAGCTACACTGTTTCATCATTTCATACAGCAAGAGAAAATTACCCTTCGAATAGTTGTATGTATATGCTTTTTTAATTTGAGTTTCATTTTCTAATGCATTAAAAAAGACATTTATTATCAAAGATGGATTGTAGGGGTCTTCCCTGATCATTGGGTCCGATCCACCAATAACAGATAAAGCCATGTTAGAAAGTATAAAATCTAAAAACCTATTCATAAAATTTGGTATTGTATTAAGTTGCTTCAAATCATACATACCTAAAAATTGTTGCACCAGAACACTACTCTCACAGGTTAGGCCCTGTTCTTGTATGAAGTGTGGCAAATTAAAATCTCCTAAAATAACATTAAAATTATTTAACAACAATAAATCTTCAAACATGTTTAAAAAACTCTCATAATCATCAAGAGTGGCATTTGGTGTAAAATACACAACAGAAATATACATAAAACATTTTTTGTACTTTAATTTAACAATAACCCAGTCAATATCACAGTTTATATCAATCTCCTCATAGGATAACTCTTTTTTTAGGGCAATAAGAGCTCCACCACCCCTGGTTTGTCCATTTGAGCGATCTTTTCTTAGCACTACATATCTCTGATCAAACATTTCATAATTCTCAATTCCATCTGTTAACCATGTTTCTGTGAATGCAATAATATCATAATTTTTAGCTGATATGTTTGAGTAGAGCTCTTTAGTTTTTGTTCTGAGACCTCGCACATTTTGATAGTAGATCAACAACTGCTTTTGTCTTTTGGGGGTACTTATTGCTGTGCACTCTCTCTGAGACGATCTGCTCCTGGCAGCATCCTCCTTTTCACAAAAAACTGTAATACTAAAGCCCCATTGGGCCACACATCCCTTCTCCAAGCTTTCTTAAAATTATCCTGACTAATTGTGACTTTCATGGAAGTGTATATATCAGGGTGTTTCGACTGATGAGCTTCACATGTAACCACTGGAAAGTTTGCAACAAGCAGTTGATGCATATCTTGACGTATTTGGCGTCAAACGAGATACATGAAGAGATATTTGCTTTGGGATGGCCTATATCTTCATTTCCTCGTTGCCTCTGCCCACAACAAACCTGCGATGTCTGTTTTGTCTTTTATTTTTATTTTCGACCTAAAAAAATGTTTAAATATGTATTTAAATTGTCTCATGTACAAAAATTTTGCTAGGATAATTTATTTTTACATCTCATTACCTTGAAAAAGATTTTATAAAAATTTAAATCTTGGTTAAATAAATATCTTCCTATTTGCTGTTTCGATCATAAACTTTTATAATTCAACTTGACAACTATGAAAAGAGATTTTTCTGAAATGTCTACATTGTAATGCAGATACAATATGGAGAGAGGAATAATTTCGTACTATTAGTAAGTTATGGAAGGTACGCTCCTTCTTTTAGTGTCTCTATCCAAGTTATAATAATATATACGTCGACACTACGACAAACATGTTTAGACTGTTACAATTTTATCCTTTTCTGAAGCACATTGGGACGGATTCCATGTTCTTTCTGTATGTGACAAGCTGCATTCCATTAATAATAATAATATTTATTAGAAGAGTAATATTTTACTTCAAGTGGCAGTTACAAAACCACTACTGAAAAAAATACATTCTATATTATTACTTCCAAGTGAATTAAATAAATTAGATACCAGTTATTTTATACTAAAAACTTTGCATATTTATTAAATTTATTAGAATTTTACATAATGTTCCTTAATTGTTAAATTTAGTAATATAATTCCTGGATATATTTCAAGCTTAAAAACAACTTGGTATAAAACGAAAAAAATATAAAATCGCCCTCTTTGACTGTTATAATATAAAAGTGCCCATCCGCGGACAATATTATTAGCTAAAAAACTCTGTATATTTTTTCGTCATGTACATAACTTCAACTTGCACTTGCTCGGTTCTAATTAGTCGACGCAAAAATTCGAAGAATTTAGTTAATTATACTTGTTATGCCATGTGTCACTTATTTTGATATAAGGATGTTCCACCAGAAACATGTTGAACCAATCTGAATTTTCAAATGTAATCGGAATTTTTTCAATCGACGGCACTGTATACACGAGAATGCTGCATAAACATTCCATATCCCTTCAGTACAATGTTTCGAATAAAAAGAAGCTCCAGTAGTTTTGTATGTGAGAAAAAAGTAGTAACCCTAAATGTTAACCAAGAGGCATCTCTAATCTTTAAATTATACTTTTAGAGTACTGGCGTTTTTTTTTTGTATGCTTCTAAGAAATTATGGTATTAGAGCATGAAAAGTAAGCGTCAACATTTACATTTAAAAAAATAATTAAATCTGTTTTTATTTTTATATGAAGTTTACGCTGTATTGTAATTTTCATGGATTAAAATATATCAGTGTTAGTAAACAATTTTCAATCTTTCCTTTTGGGGTGTAGTTTTGGTTTGTTTTATTTTTAATTATTAATAAAACAATTTCATGTTAGTAGAAAAAAAAACATACAACTTTATAACGATGTAAAATAAAAATAAATAAATATAAAAGAAGAATTAATAGAGAGTGTATATTTTAGAGAACCACTTAAGAAATAAAACTGATATCTGTGTTTTAAAAAAGTTGTTTCTTAAATTTTACTAGTCTGTCGTACTTTGTATGTTATCTACTTATCATTTGAATTTCACAAATTTGTTTTTTACTTTTTATTAAGTACGTCGGAGAGTGGGTGTTATTGATACCAAGTTTTTAAAACCTGTAGACAGATATGAACGGAACAATTTGGTAATTTTGTCATTTGTTTTGCAATCAAAATGGTTAAAGAGTCTTTGAAGTCACCCCTTACAGCGGGCGATCTATAAATGAGACCTTTTTTCGACCCTAGACCCTCGATCCGGCATGTAGTTGTATGAATTCATAATTATACAATCTATTGTTTAAATATAAAAAATACATGTGATTATTTTTTTTATAAATAAAAATAAATACCAGAAACACAAAGATATTTTTTCTGGTTTCGACCATATATAATACTTACGCAAAATTTTGAAGTTTACTGACTAGACACTAAAATATTCTACATTACATTGAGAAAAGAACAACACTTATAATAACATAAAATACCTGACATCTAAATGGATAGAGCTCTTCGCTCTCAAGAAAGCCACAGCCGAGTGTTGTACAAGAAGTCTTTTTTTTTTTGATATGGGTTCCTGAAGAAACTTGTGAGCGACAATGGACCACAACTAGGAATTCTGGTAGGCCGCGACCATCCAGTTGGCCCGAGAAATTACCCTCAATCCGATTTGCCATGAATACCGCCCTAATATCTATCATTGGGGATATTTCACGCCTCCACCCTCACGCCATATCAAGGAGACCAGATTGATAACTTGGAATCATCACTTCCTGAGCCCGTCAGACCCATGAGGAAACGAGGACATCCAAAGAAACACCAGATATGATCCAGCCACTCATTCTTCGCAGCTGTACCATAGGGGAAGGATGTAACGACTAGTAGACAGAGACAAGTGCAAAGGGGCTCTCGAATATTTTCTCTGTCACACAGAGACTCGCCCGCACGGTACTACCCTAAGCAGCAGCCCACCCGATGGACGATGCGCCCACGCCGGACCGCTCAAGTTTATGGCCCAAGCACCCTTTATAACCAGGAACCGGACCTACCAACGGCAGTCTTGCACTGATTACAGTCTTGAACTATACTTTAGCACTGAGTACAGTCTAAAACGTCGCAGAATATCTCCCTGAGCACTGACTACAGTCTCAGGCCTTCTCCATCACCGCTACAGCTTATACAACCATAATCCTGGCCAGCCGGACACGCCGATCGTGGAATACTTTCTTTGTAAAATACTTCTAAGTGTTTTGTAAATAATATCCGTAAATAAATATCTGCTTGTTGCTGAAGTCTACGGCCTTTACATTCGTAAACAAATCCGAACAAACCTACACTTTTATTTATTTATTTCTATTTCTAAAAAAATAATCACATATATTTTTTAAATTTAAGAATAGATTCTAAAATTATAAATGCATACAAGCACATGCCGCATCGAGGTTCTAGGGTCGAAAAAAAGATCTTATTTATAGACCACCCGCTGTTCAAAGAACCATCGAAATTAGTCATAATCATAAAATAGAAATGGATCCAAATCACCCGAGAGTTCTTGGGACTGACTTTTAATTCTGATTGAAATATTTATTTAAACAAATTAGAACATGGATTATTTGGCTTATTTTAGTTCATCAGAACACAAATGGAAAAGTACAGTAAAATAATATAATAGTATGGATTATGTAATTTAAAAACAGATTTTGATTAAAATCAGCTTTTATACCACAATATTGACGATTGATGTAAATAGTTTAGTTAATATTATATAAAATAATAGACTGATGTTGACAGGGTGTACTTACATTTGAAGGAACAGAATTGTCTAAGAAGAATGATAGTGCTCAAGGTAAAGAATTGTTACTAGTTCCTCATTTGTTTGTAATGCTCTGTGTATCACTAGCGAGCTTCTTTTTAAACGAAAAATTCATTCACAGATTGTCATAATGACATTTTTCCTATAAACATTTATCCATGTCACGAATAGCATATCAGTAAAAGTAGTTTTACAAAATATTAGAACCTAGAGGTAAAAAGAAAAATACTACATAGTTGTTATATACATAAGAGATGGTTTTTTGCTAAGCGTTTCCACTTTTTTTAGTATCTAGTTTCTATATGCCTTTATATAGTTGTTGTTTGCGAAAAAATATTCGTTGTTAAGTATTGGTATAGAGGACCACCTGTTGATTGTTTAAAATTGTAATTGTTTAAGAAAATGTATAAATTTATGACCTAATATAAGGGATTGTTACATAATTATCCGTAAGCATATATTTTTTTGTTTTAAAATATATTTAAATCGCTTTTTCGTTCAATATTTATATTTACATTAGTTAATTAGATGGATTCCACTGTTTAATGTGGTAATTTTAATATTTTATTTTTATAAAATATTACTTATTCTTCTCATTCGGCAGAAATCAATCTTTATAGATTGTCAGTAATCATACAAATTTTAGCTTGCGGGACTTGCTGAATTTTAGTTACAAAAATTTCACTATGGTTATAAGTGTTTCACTTTGTTTGGTCATAAATTTTTCCACGGTGGAGGCGCTTAGTAACCATTTTTAAGTAAAATTTTAGTATGGTGCTACTGCAAACGTAAATTAAATTGTTCGTGTTAATAAAACATATTTGTTATAATTCACGCTTATAGTGTTCACTATATGAACTGCAATTATTGTGATGACTTTATATTGTATTTATGCAACGAAGTACGTTAAAAATATCTAATCATATTTATCGATTTGTTGATTCTATGCATTTATAATATTTTCTTGGTTTTATATATTTCTAATCAAGATCACTTGTTGTGTAAATGGAAGCATTTACCGCTTCTCCGATTAACATTAATATTAGTTTTAAAATTACTAAAACTAAAAAATCTTGAAATACGTAATTGTTTTCTGCTCGATAGATTTCATGAACTAGCAACTGACTTTAATCACTGTTTTATTTTTTAGCTAGATAATAGGCTATTAGGCACTTTTTTGAAAACTGGTTTAAATCAATCTTGTAGTTGTACTGAACCACTAGAATTTTTATTTTAATTTTAAATTATCGAAAAATGCCATAAAACCTACTTTTTATTTATGATTTTGAAATTGCGCGCGGAAACAGTAGTCGCCATGCTGTTTCGGCTTGTGACGTCACTCCGATAGTAAACAATACGAGACCAAGTGAAAATATTTTCGAAAATAATGAGTTCTAACCCTTATCATTGGTGTCTTGTGCCTGGATGCAGGAATACGAGTGTAAAAACGCCACAAAAATTGTGGATTCAAGTTCAAGTGATAAAACTATGAGAAACACTTGGTTCAAACTGGCAAAAGAGATCTAAAATCATTGTCCATTAAGACTAGGCTTTATTTCTGTGAAGACCACTTTAATGTAAGAAATGGTGTGGTGTTTTACCTTTACTATTGAATAAATACAAGAAAACTTCATTATGTTACATGGGGAGCCATGCAATCATTGGGAATGTCTCAGAAATATACAGACCACATTTTTCTATCTTCATTCCTATTTTCTTTTCCACTGTTTCCACTTTATCCTCCAGTTTTTCACCCCTTAATATTGCTGGAGTTTCTGGAACTTTTGCACCAAAAATCATAGCGACCAGGGTGCCATCCACAGATTTCACTTTCTATTAATGTTATGGCTTTTTTATTAAAAAGATGAGATATTTTAGTTAAAAAAATGTTACAGTCTTCATCAATAAAATTAATTATTACGTGATGCATCGTGTGTTTTTAATTAGGTATAATACTTGATGCAATAGATACTTACATTGCTGTTATTTTAACATTTCTCAACACTGCAGAACAGAAATCGGGATTGGACGCAAAAAATTTTGCCACCATTAAAGCATTTATCATTGGTAGATTTGTACTTTCTGCTTTCACAAATCCGTCTTCCATAATGCGATGTTAATAAAACAAAGGATAAAACAATGGATAAACGTTCACAAACTTAATAACTTGACAATTTCTACAAATCTTCTCAAAGCACGTCAATGTGTTTACTATCGGAGTGACGTCACGTCGGAACCTAATATGGCGAATGGCGTTTTTGACATTTCAAAAACAGATTAAAAAAGTCGATTATAAAATTGGAAATATAAAATTAATAATGCATTTTTATGAATTAATATCAACGTTTCAAAGGTCTTTTTTAATTATCATGTTTTTAAATCATTTTTATTAAAATTATAACATTTTAAAAAACTTTGAACATGGTGCTCTTCATTATTTATTTTAATATCAGTTTTGATATCTTATCGCTAACTATATCATGTTAAAAAAAAGTAATTTTATTAAATTTCAAATTTTTCTTGTCTTTACCCATTCCATATTTTATTACTCATATAATAACTGCTTAGTTAGCCAGCAATACTGGAGAAGTGAAAATTTAAAATGATTGTTGATTGTAATTAATGAAATTAAATAATTCGATAAATATGTTTAGGTTTACAAAATAAAAAATATATAAGCAACGGTAGCGAAACAAAAAAATGTACTCATTAAATAAATTTCCCACACTTTCTGCTCTTAGAAGCTATTCTGAGAATATTTTATTATCTGCTTATTCACTTAGTCTTTCTGAGATATGAACCACAGAGCTTTTTTAAAAATCTTATAATTATACAGAGTTGCCAAATATTAAAAACAATACAATTTACGAAAATAAATCTGTCCTGGTATAGTATTGGTTTTTGAAAAAGTTCAGTGATTTAATGTTTAGTGATTTACATATGAGGTTCAGAATTATAAAGATTTATTAGATTGAAAAATGTGAAAAGTCGAATTGTGAGCATATTTTTATATTTTTGATCTTTCAATAATAAAAAAGTTATTAAAAAATAGAAAATTGTAATCTTCTTGATTTAAAGTAAATTGTCAGTATATAGTGAACTAATTGAAACCAATTTGTATACCGATAAACAAATTACTCAGAATCTATTTCCTTGTGTATCCTTAATATCTTCCCCTGACTGTACCTATACGTAGCGTTCTTTACATACTAGAATAATTCTACTTAATTATATTTTTACAGAAGTGTGAATTAAGATTGTATTCATAAAATAGTATTTTTTAGTTGGCTTTATACAATTTAAGTTACCGTTTAGGTATAGTCAATTTTCTGTCGTCTATGTATCTATTTTTCTCTAACATGTAGTTCGGATGTTACTTATAATTTGTAATTTAAATTTTTCTGAAACCAAAATGTAGCAGTAAACTTTGTCGATAGCCGTTTTCAAAATAACTTACCGGTTGCCTAGTTAATTGCAATAGAGATGATACAGAAATATATATATAAATACATAGAACATCATACATTCTTCTTAGGTTTATATTTAGGGAACTTCTTCTGTACAGGATACTACCACTGATTAAATTGATAAAAAAACAATATTAAAGCTAATGTTTATGTATAAATGGCAATTTCGACAACTGTGTAAAGTTTAAACAGTGGATGCCAATGCTATATTTTTTAAATCAGTGAGTAGAATCTCTGATAATAATCTGTAAATAAATTCAAATACATATATGTAAAATATAATATTTAAATTAAACTGTAGTCAACTGTAGTATACCGTTTTACAGTAACAGTTGGGTAAATTAAAATTATTGAGCAGGTGATTAATAAATTCTTACCTCAATAGGTTAGGTTTATATTTAATACGATATAATAATTAAATCAAGTATTCCTTTGCTTCCTGATCCATTTTAATATGTATTATCAAGACATTGCGGATTGTCCTAAGCTTTTCCTTGTATTTTAATCTCTATCATCTCTATTATAGTTAACGAGGTAGGTCATAAGCGGATCTCAAGAAGCCAGATAAAATGAATAATACTTTTTTTTGTAAGGAATGTATTGTTACAATTTTTTAGTCATTGACGGGAATTGATGGTTTCAGAAAAATATCCAACATTTTCTATACAGTGTGTAATTGACACGTTTGTGGATATTTTATTTGTATAATACGAGTACCTAACAGTTATATTAAATGAAGGAAAGGGGTAATTGCAATAAACAACTTTATTTATTTACAACTAAATGGATTTATTCTTTTTTAATATAAAATATCTTAAAATATGCACACTGTATATTGGACTATATTTTTTGTGTGGGTCAATTTTGTAACTTTTACTACTTCAGTAATTTTCTCACTGAACTATATCTTCTTTAGAAATAATAATAATAATACAGCGAAATGGTTAATGGAATTTTTTAAAAAATCGAATAAAAATTAACACCGAAGTTATTGTTAACAATTGTACGGTATGTTTTATGCAATTCTGCTGTGGATTCGTTATTTTCAATTAACTAGTATTGTATTAAGAGCGTTGTTATCTCTTTTTATATATATAAAAAATACACCTTCAGTAATAAATAATTATTAAAAATTATGAAAATTTTACAGTTTGGGAAGAGTAAACAGAAAAAAATATAGTATATTGTAATACAAGTGTTACAATGACAGGTTTCGTAGTACGTTTTCAGTTTGTGAAACGAACCGCGAAGCGGTGAGTTTCGCAAAGAACGAGTACTACAAACCGTCATTGTAATTCGAGTGTTACATACTATTTTTTATAATGAACTTTTAAAAGTATAAAAAAATAAATAAAATGAGAGTTTTGCGAAATATTTATTTATGTTGGCAATCTTGACAGTTTTGACACTTGTCAGTTTTAATGATTTTAAATTAGAATGTTTGTCAAATTTGTATAAAATATTCCGAATTTAGCAGTTAATATTTTACTACAACATACTTCTTGATTTACTACCTGAACTCTTTCGTTGAAAATCAGTGCAGTGCAAACAATTGTGTAAAACAAAATGTTACCAAAAACAGTGTTACAATGAATCTATTTCGATACTCTTTTTAGTGTCGAAATAGAAACTTTGTGAACGTGAATTATAAAAAAATAATTTCATAATTGAAATAAGCTGTAATAAAGATATACCTTTACGATGCTCAAATAGTGATGAATTTTGTGGTTTAATAATTGTTTTGTTGTAAATTGGGTAAAACAAAATAATGAAAATTTAACGTTATTGGTAATTTTTTTATCTAAATTTTTAAAAACAATTGATAAATAACGATGACAGAGTATTGTACTTTACCGTTTAAAAAGTTACAAAATTATTATTATACTATAGTAGCGTAAGTCCTTTTTTTGACACATCTTTTCTTCGACATAATTAATATGTAACACAAATTTATATTAAATAATATTCATTATTATCAAAATGGTGTTTTGTTTAAAATACTACAAACTAATTAGTAATTTAATTATTTCAGACAAACCTCTCATACAATCTGCAATTATAAATTAGACAAACAAAAATTAAAAAACTATACATCTCAGCCGTTACAGACGTCATTGTGTATAGAAAGAGGCTGCAGGTTGTAACGTAATTAACCCTTAAAAATTAAATTGACGTTGGGCCCAAATTTGTAGCGTAAAAATACCCTTTGCTAGCTCCAGAGGGTCGTGACTTTCCTGCTGAAATTTTGCTTAGTTTTTCCCCAATCAAGTTTTTTAATAGGGCGCCAGTACAGATATACAAATAAAATATTAGATCAATTTCAAAATGGTTTATTTCTATAAATTTTGTTAATTACTACTGACAGATAATGAATAATTAATTTAATCTCTTATCTTTGTTTTAATGATGGCTTGATAAACGGTGTTTTCTTAAGCACTTTTTGTGAAGTTTGATTTCTACAGAATGACTTCAAAGACAACAGCGGCCGATAGGAATTTCCCTTCGGTTTTCCTGTCCGGAAAATCAGAACTGCAACGGACTTTCTCCGATGATACCTCTTGACGAAATAATAATGTTGTTTTTGGTAAACCAAATAATAGGGCCCTTCTTTTAGTTGGCAATAACCCTGTCAATAAAGTTGGAATCAAAACTCCGAATTTCAAATACTTTTATTCGAACACAATAGCTATCAGTCTCTCCAAATTTCGAGAAAAAATTAATTATCTTTTATGTATAAATAAAAAAATTACCACAAAAACTGACCTAGTATTGAATTCAGCCATTGTATTCGAATATTTAAAATATTAGTAAAATAAATAAAATATTATATTCGCCGCATTTTGGATTATTAAACTATTAAATTTAAAACCAAGGTAATAAGTAACTTACCAGAGACAGAAGGGAAAAGTTGGTCGGAAACTCTGAATTTCTTAAAAATTCAACAATAAAATGAACGAAATATAATCAAAAATTAACTACGAAACCTCGACTCTCCTTCCACTTTGCAGTCTCCCACTCGTTTCAACGCCAAAACAATAGATAATTTAAAAATATTTATAGTCCAGGAGAACTGTTCGAAAATTAACGATACAATCGTTACACCACGGTACCTTGGCAGAAAAAAAAAAGAATTGACGATTCTTTTTTTTTTACTAAATAAAGTGAAACTTTTCTCAAAGTAAGTAATGAAGATAAAAAGTAATAATCCAAAATTGGTGAATAGGTAAAGAATATAAAAATTAGTAAACTTATGTTGGTTAACAAGATGACTGGTGTAATTCTTAAATATACAAAATACCAACGTTAAAACTCAAGAAACAAAAATTACCAGTACAAAAAGTTACTAACACTTGAACAAGGAGAAAATTAAATCGAAGATGAAATGACTGGATTTTTACAAAAGGTATCAGCCAATACAAAAGGAACGAATCCTTAATGAAGCAAGTAAAATTACCATGGTTTTGAAGAAACCCAGGTAGTTAAACCGTCACAAGACGACGTGACTAGATTTTTCTACAAGGTACTAGCGAGAAAAAATAAATGTCCTAATATCAAATAGTCTAAGATAAAACAAAAAGAGAAGTTACAGGAAACCAAAGAAGAGCTTCAAGATCACGTTAGGGAAACCAAGGAAGAGCTTCTACAGCAAATTAAAGAAAATAAACTAGCTATTCTTCGACTCGAGGGACAGAATGTAAGGAACTCTGCTCCATCTACGATTGTGGCTCCATCTCACCAGGGTATAATTAAGCCCCTTTCGTTTGATGGTAAAACTCCCTGGAACATCTACAGAAGACAGTTTGAAGCGGCTGCCGAAAGTAAGGGCTGGAGCAATGAGGAGAAAGCAACAGCCCTTATGCTAGCCTTGAGGGAAAAAGTTTCGAAATATTACAAATTATTCCGATTGAGAAACAGCGCAACTATGAGGCGGTTGTATCAGCCTTGAAAGTTAGGTATTGCAGCCAATATCTAAAGCAAGTGTATCAGAGCCAATTGAAATTAAGAATGGAAGGAACATCCGAGACACTACAGGAGTACGGGGCTGATATAGAGACTGGTTAGATTTGCATATCCAGATGTACCGGAAGAATTCAGCCATCAGCTGTGTGTGAGCAGTTTCATCGATGGAGTGACAGACACGGACATGCAGCAAGCGTTGAGACTGGGACGTCACCAAACATTGAAGGATGTTCTTGTTTATGCGCGGGAGTTTGAACAGCTGCCTCCCGCCAGTATCGTAAGGTCCATCATGTAAGGATGGTAACGGAAGAGAAAAAAGATGATCTAAAGCAAATCTTATTAGCCATAAATGAAGTTTTGGACACCTTAAAGAAACGCTTACCAACCAATTACACGAAAGGGTGGCCAAAATGTTTCAACTGTGGGCGAGAAGGTCACCTAAAGCTTCACTGCTGGTCTCAATCAAGATCGGAGGAAAGGCGGAACTGGCGACATATTGTATCTGAACCTAAACAAAGGGGTTCGGAAAACTCCGCTCAACGAAATGCGATGGGCCGTACGTTGACTTGTTCATCCTAGACCCCCATTTGTTCAATTTCGACAGCAAGACGTACCGGCAGCAATCCAGTTGAAGATGGGTTTTTAAATGGCCGCCCAAGTCGATTCACTGTCTATACGGGAGCTACATGAACAATAATGAGAGCTGACGCTTCTGACCAGCGAAATAACAAGATTACCTTACGTACACCCGTTCTGAAAACACCACTTTTTGCGAACGCCAAGAAACAAAAGACAGATGGTGCATAGCCGATGAAGAATGTGCGAATGTTGCACAAAAAAGTATTCGTCAGATTACGGCTATATCTGATGATGAATGTGCGAACATTACGCAAGAAAGTTTTAAGCAGATTACGACTACCCCTGATGACGGATTAACGAAGAAAAAGGTGAAAGGTGCGCAAAGTCAGGATCCAGACCTGAAGTTAATCCGAGAATGGATCAACGAAGGAGCAAGGCCGCAGTGACAGGAAGTCGCGAAATATGGTCAACCAGTTAATGGTTGTTGGCTACAGTGGGACTCACTGTGTATCCGAGATGACCTAATCACTCGGAAGTGGGAAAACCCAGATGGAAAACTGGTCCGTTACCAGACCGTTCTTCCAAGAGCATGCGTTCCAGATGTACTTAAAGAGTTCCATGATAGCCGTTCCGGAGGACACTTTGGAGTGAATACGACATTGGCCAAAGTACGTGAAGGATACTAGTGGGTAATCTGTCGCCAGGAAGTGGAAGAGTGGTGAAAGCGCTGTGATATGTGTTCCTCGAAGAAGGGTCCTAAAACGAGGGTAAGGAGTGTCCACGATTTTGCCAGGTCAAAACTGTAGATGACAAGTTACAGGATGAAGGTCAGATTTGACACAAAGTCGACGAAAATATCCTTTAAAGAAGGCATATACCAACCACAGAGAAGAAGAGGATATTGCTCTAAACGACCTTGGGAGGGACATAATTTGGTAAAGAAGACGACCTAGTCTATAGGATCCAACTGTCACCGAGAAGCAAACCGAAAGTTGTCCACATCGAAAGGTTGAGCCCCTATAATGGACATGACCCTCCGGTATGGGATTTAGAATAAATGTTGTTCAGGGCGAACAACTTTAAGAAGGGGGGTTACGAGCCGATCCTGACCTATCGACCAGATACCAGGTGTGCGAAAGTGAATTCTCAGAAGCTTCGAAGACTCAAGTACACTGCGGAAAATACGAATAATTCGAGTAGCTCTGGAATGTTCGATTTTCGAAATGTAACGTTAGCGACGTTGTAAAAGGAATTAATTTGGTACCTACATAAGGGACCGCTTTAGACAGAAAGAAGAACAGTTGTTATGGTAATAGTTGGCGGTAAGTAATAATAATTGTGATTGTATTAGTTGGCGATATACATATAGCGATTAAGTAGTAGTAATTTTAATAGTAGGTGATAGGCTGCGATTGTGAAATTAATTGCAATCGTAATAGCTGGCGATAAAGTGCGGTTTGTTGTACGTGATATTTTAAAGTCGTTATCACAGTTGTGTAAATTAGTTCAAGAAATTGTTATTTATTTGTTTTTACCAATAAATTGTTAAGTTTGTCTGATTTTATCACATATCCCGAATCCACGAAGGAAAAATATAACAATAATATTCTCACACGCTTATGATGAACCGTTTTTTGTCTAAAACAGAAACAGGGTTTGGCTGGTAACATAATATATTTTAAATTAAATTTTTAGAACTAGTAACAGCTTGCGCAAGTTTCTGTTCATTTTCCCCTGGATCTGGAAATTTGGGAAGGGGCGAGCTGGTGCTCAGCCAGCACTGAGTTCACATATGACCCATTGTGCATCCTCCCGTGTGTAGGGATATCCTCACCTCAGGCTGTCACCAGGCCTATTGATTTAAAATAGGTGATGAGGCTCCCGAGGGGATCTCCCTGACATCGGCTGGTGTAAGCCAGCACTCGCCCAACACGGATCTTCTGATTTCAGAAAAAGCAGAGCAGTCATACATTATATGTTCTACCGTTTCCTCTTCTTGTTCGTAGCCTCTGCATAGCGGCGATTCTGTTAATTTCATCCTAAAGAGATGTTGTCGCAATTGGCAGTGACCTGTCAGGATTCCCACAGCTGTTCGGAGATTTTGTCTGGTCAATGCCTTAAATTTTTTTTGCTGTTTCCTCGCCAGGATGAGTTATTAACTCTCTGGCCAGTCTACAGTTCCTAGTTTCATCCCAGCACTGTATAAAGTTTTGGTGAGAGTGCTGTTTGATAAGGTCCACGACTGCGGACAATGTTAGCTTCGTATATGGGCGAGGGCTAACATATTTGTAGCCCGCAGCCCTCCGTGCTAAATTGTTCGTAATGCGGTTGCCTTTTGAGTTCCCATGTCCTTTGATCCAGCTGAGAGTGACCACGTTATTCTGGCTGGCCTCAGTTCGAGATTGGTGACATTCTAGTACTAAACTTGAAGTGAAACGTGGTCTATTCAAGGTCAGTAGTGCTTGTCGGCAGTCTGTGTATACACTTATATTCCTGCCCGTGATGTTCCTATTGATTAATTCTTTTGCAGCTATGGTTATGCCTGTGAGTTCTGAGTGAACCACACTTGACAAGCCATCCATAGCCCATTTGATTTTTAGGTTTAAGGATCTAGAGTAAATTCCATATCCCACACCTTGCTTTGTTTTTGATCCATCCGCTCAGAGCTTTCACTACGTTGGGATCTGCTGTCTTGTTTGTTAATATTTTGTAGGGTTTGTCAAAGACAAATCTTGGTGCGACGGCATCCGTGTCTGCCTGTAAGAGTGGTATCACCTTTATTGATTCCCTCCACAGACTGTCCCTATGGGTGCCAGTCCCTACAGTGGGTTCGATACCAACCGTGCGAAAGCGTACCATGGTCATCAATGTGACCTCCTTAACAAATATATCAAGGAGGGTGAGACCGAGTATGCGCTGGTCGGTGTGCTTCGCATGGCTCCTGTTACGAGAAGGCATGCTGTTTATTTTGTTCTTCAATTCTTTCTTTCATTATCTGTCTTTCGTTCAATCTATACCTAAATGAGTTTTGTGGTAGAAACCTTGTCGATACAAAGTAATTTTAATTATTATTAATACTTAGTATAATTAACTCAGTTTGCGAGTTGAATTCGAATACGAATTCCCACTGTAGAATATATTGTCTAAATCGGAGTGCGATTGCTTTTTTATGTCACTGTCGGTTGAACACGTTTTTCTTAAAAGGAATAATTTACACCGACGGTGTTTTGGTTTTGACTACACATCAATACGGGAGTTATTTTAATAAATGCCAAGTTTACTAATTTGTGGGCTAGTCCAGATCAGTCGAGAAGGTCCTAAGATTAATATATACAACTGAAGGTCGCAAGATTCATATGGTTCATCTTTAACATTCAACTCATCATTTAGAACTTTTGCCTCGTGTTAATTGAATATTCAGTTATCGGAGCATGCCTAGTCGGTAACTCGAGGACAATCCTTCTGTACGTAGGGACCGGAACTTTGAAAGTTAAGAAACATAAATTTTAAGAAATTAACAAATATTTGTCTTTATTGGATTTAAAATATTATTTAGAAACAACAACCGCCTACTAAGTTTGATTTGTGCAGGTTGTATTTGGCACCCGTCTCCTTGATTTCAGTGCACCTGGAGAGCAAACCATTACATAAATAATTATAGACTAGGTAATTCGACTGATGAGTGAAACGAGGTCTATCTATCTCACTTACGACAAATCGTACGCGTTTGTCTGACAAAGTATATAGACCGGTCGATGCCTTGCCTACTTTGGTTAATAATATGTCGATTAAGTTTCGAATCATGCCCCTGAGTTAGAGTGGGTAATTTATTTGAGTAATTTAGCTTTTGAAAATTTAAATTATATAGGTAAAGTATTGTTACAAAGGGAAATTTATCAAACACAATGCTTAATTTAAATGTACAATTTGTTGAGGAACAAGTAGCTTTAAATACGATTGAATCCAACCGTGACAGCTAAAGGTAAATTTACAAATTCCTCTTTCTTCTAAAATTATCTGATGTATATCAAGGTATATAGATGGAAGAAATAAATTTAGTAAGTAATTTGCCCCCCAATCAGAAATATGTAACTAAGGGAAACATAAAATCCTAAGAACAATTTAGTTGCCACGTGTTTATTCAATGTCTGATTTATATGTTTTTTTTTTATATCATACTTTTCTTTTTGTATTTTAGGGATCTGGAAATTTGGGGTGGGACGAGCAAGTGCTCTGCCAGCACTGAGGCCACATATGACCCATTGTGCATCCTCCCGTTATGTAGGGATATCCACACCTCAGGCTGTCATCAGGCCTAGAGCTTTAAAATAGGTGATGAGGCTCCCGAGGGGGATCTCCCTGACATCGACTGGTGTTAGCCAGTACTCGCCCACCACGGATCTTCTGATTTCAGAAAAAGCAGAGCAGTCATACATTATATGTTCTACTGTTTCCTCTTCTGGTTTGCTGCCTCTGCATGGCGGCGATTCTGCTAATTCCATCCTAAAGAGATGTTGTCGCAATTGGCAGTGACCTGTTAAGATTCCCACAGCCGTTTGAAGATTTTGTCTGGTCATTGCCTTAATTTTTTTTGCTGTTCCCTCGCCAGGATGAGATAATAACTCTCTGGCCAGTCTACAGTTCGTTGTTTCATCCCAGCACTATAAAAATAATTTTGGTGAGAGTGCTGTTTGATAAGGTCCACGACAGCGGACATTCTTAGCTTGGTAGATGGGCGAGGGCTTTGTAGAACACAGTCCTCCTTGGTAAATTGTTCGCAATGCGGTTACCTTTAGAGTTCCCATGTTCTTTGATCCAGCTCCAGTTAAAGTTTGGTGACTTCTAGTACTAAACTTGAAGTGATACGTGGTCTATTCAAGGTCAGTAGGTAGTGCTTGTCGGCAGTCTGTGTAAATATTTTCATTCCTGTCTGTGATGTTCCTATTGATTAATTTTTTTGCAGCTATGGTTATACCTGTGAGTTTTGACTAAACCACACTTGACAAGCCATCCATAGCCCATTTCATTTTTAGGTTCAAGGATCTAGAGTAAATTCCACATCTCACATCTTGCTTCGTTTGTAATCCATTCGTATTGGTTCACTACGTTGAGGTCTGCTGTCTTGTTTTGAATATTTTGTAGGGTTTGTCAAAGTCAAATATGGGACGATTACATCCGTATCTACCTTTAGCAATTCCCTCCACAGACTGTCTCTATGGGTGCCGGTCCCTACAGTGGGTTCGATACAAACCGTGCGAAAGCGTACCATGGTCATCAATGCAACCTCCTTAACAAATATATCATGGGGGTGAGACCAAGTATCACTTCCATTGCGCTGGTCGGCGTGCTTCGTATGGCTCCTGTTACGGGAAGGCTTGCTGATCTTTGGATTTGGTTTAATTTTCTGATAGCTGTCATTTGTTTCACTTTACGCCACCAAACGACAGCACCATATGTTAGCATAGGTCTTATGATTGCCGTGTAGATCCACATGGTGACCTTGGGGGATAATCCCCAGGTCTGTCCTATGGTCCGGCGGCATTGTTCATTAGATATAAATGTTTTTTTAACTCTGCTTTCTATGTGTAAGTTCCACGTCAGCTTGCTGTCAAAAATAACACCTAAGTATTTCACTTCTGTAGCAAAGTTTAATTTAATGTTGAAAAGACTAGGTGCTGTTAAGCGCCTAGGTTTATTTTTCTTCGTGAAGAGTATCATTTCTGTCTTTTTGGGGTTAACAGACAGCGATTGCTCTTTACACCATGTCTCTAAAGTTTTGAAAACCACTTGCATTCTGTCGCATAGGGTGCTTTCAAACTTTCCTGTTGAAAGAATTACAATGCCATCTGTATAAATTTTGTCATGTTCGTTGAGGCGGCAGCCCCTCGTCACCTTGCCTGGTATTTTGACGTCATTTGCAGTTGTCTCTATTTTACGCATGGAGAGCATGCTGAGAATCCATCCGCTTATTATTGTAGGTACATTTCGGGTAGTAAGCGAGTGCATTATTTTAGGGAACGTGATTTTGTCGAAAGATCCCTCGATATCTATGAATACGCCCAGGGTGGACTCTTTCCTGTCCAATGATGGCTCGATCTGGCCAACTACATGATGTAGGGCCGTATCGGTGGATTTCCCTGTTGTGTATGCATGTTAATTGGGATGCAGTGGTTTAGTGTTAATCACTGTATCCCTTATGTACCTTTCATTTGGCCTCTCTAGCGTTTTAGCGTTCATTTTAAATATTACAGAATACAAGTCCAACTAAGTCTAGGTGTGTATGCTAAAGTGTTTCAGCCTGATGTAATGGCCATACAACACTGTGCAACGGATAATATAATTAAGGGTATAACAAAAAACCGTAGTCATATACTCGGACAGCCAGCAGCACTAAAGGCAAAAGTCTCGGCACAAATAAGCTCACAGCTGGTGTGAGACTACCTTAGGGCCCGGACACATGCCGCAAGTCGGAATTCTCTGACTTTGGCATAGATGCCAGGACACTTAGGATTTTGGGGCAATCAGAAAGCTGATGAATTTGCCCGAGTGGGAGCTAATATCACAATAATTGGCCCGGAACCATTCGGCAAGGTTGTTGACACCTTCAGAAAGGCAGCCATTAGGAAATGGAGAATAAAGAAGGCCCAGGAGTGGTGGGAAAAATCACTCGGCAAGCGACAAGCCGAAGTCTTCACAAAAGGACACTCCGCGAAGTTTACTGCAGAGCTGCTATCACAATGGCGAAACGATGTCAGAATGTTTGTCTGTCTCTTGACAGGGCATTGTCGACTCAGAAAACACATGAGCAGATGAAGACATCTGTCGATACTGCCAAGAGAAGGTAGAAAACTGCAATTCATGCCCTATGCCAATGTGAAGGCCTTGCAAGGACGCGGTATCTGGTATTGGGAGATAAGAAACCGGATGCTCCAAGTTATGTGGAGAGGCCACTGTCAAGGCTATTAAGTCTCTTTGAGAGACCAGATGCTCTAATCTTATTTTAGAGATGGTGGGTGTTCACAATAGATCTGTGAAGGTCGCTGTGATACAGGCTAACAGCCAACCCAATGAATAGCTAAGCTATTTTCTCATATTCTCAATATTACAGATGCGTTTAAAAAATTATTTAGTAAGTAGGTACATTATATTGAAAACTATATACTTTAAACAAATTAAGAGTTTCAAACCTTCAATTCACTTACACACAATTTTGTTTTCTCAAAGTTTCACTTTTTCATCTTAAGTGTATACCTAATTTAATTCTTTACGTTATACTGTCAATTTTTGACTTGATCGACCATCTCTGTGTAAATATGAATGATAAAATACAAAAGGATGCAAGCTCTTATTTTGTAAAAAAATAATTAATCAGTCTTCTAGATAAGATAAGTAGTTTTAATATTTTTTTAAAACGATATTTTGGAGCGATTTAGCTTAACAAATAAAATTTGGCATTATTTTAATGAACAACTACATTTTTTATTGATATAATTTTATTTGTTAGTACTAATTTTTTAAAAGACTTACCGAAAAAGAAATGTTTCTTTTATTTGGAAAATAATTAAGAGCCTCCACTCCTTCGTTACCTGCTGCCCTCCAGACCTCCAAATTGGGAACTAGCTATCTTATTCGTCTCTAGAATAAGATAACGATATAAGGAGACGTTAGGATGGAAAAAGAATGTTGGATAGTTAATTTTGGGACCTTGTTATAGAACTTAACACCTTTTTCAGGGACGGGATTGCTGGATGCGCAGGAATTGGTATCAGGTGTTGTCTGGTGTTGTCGTTTTTGTTGTTCTGAAGAGTTCATTTCAACACAAAATGAGAAATATTTTCGGTATTGTGTAGGTATATGTTAGTATACAATGTGGGTTGGCAAATTTACGCTGTTGTATGTCTCCTACGGCATGAGACCTCCCATTTGTTGAGGACAAAGCAAACGATGCTAACTTTCGTCGAGGTTTTGTTGTTGTTGGGCATAGGATTGTGTCGTTAGGAAAGAGGAGTGTTGTCCGGCAGATCTTTGAGCTCTATAGGGAGAGAAAGAAAACTTCTTCTTTGGTTTTCTGGTGATTCTCTGGAGACCTCTATTCTAGTGAATTTGTAGAGTCAGCTGATTTGGGATGTTGGATTCCTGTAGTATGTGTATCTTGTAGGACCTGAAAAAATGGGTAGTATTTTTGTGTTTTCGTGTATTGCCTTGCGGAATATGGCTCATGGTGGCTAAAAGTGAGTAAAGGATCTCTAGGAAAGAGCAAAGTATACGTTGGTTTGATAGTTGACTAGAGGTTGAATAAATGTATACGTATTAAGTAGGTTCTCGTGTTACATCTTCCAAATCTTTCAAGCACCGAGGAGGGACGTTCTATTTATCATTTTCGTCTGATCTGAGTGTTAGAGTGAATCGCACACCAAGGTACCCAGATAGGCCACTTGATTTTGTGGAACGAGCTGTTCCTCAGAGTGAAAGGTTGATAGTTTCGAAAGGAAGTTTTTTTTGTTGACTAAGGTTCAGATGTCCAAAAATAATGTTTGGGTGTTAGTGGAGTTAAGGCAGGGGCATATTAACTTTGATATAATTTTTGTATTGTATTGTTACAGTTTGTATGTTTATAATATACAGTCCTAACAAATAAATTTATTCTTTTTCTTAATTATTTAGTTAAACATTGGGACAATATCTTTGTAGTTCGATGCGGCATAGGTACCTATATACTAAATCCGCGCCTTCTATACTAGTATAAAACCGTGTTTTCAGCGTAGAGGGACCTTATGGGGGTTAGGAAATGTCACTTGAATAGATTGTGTAGTGAAATGGGGTCAGGAAACGCCTAAGAGGTGTAAAAGGTTTTGAAATTAAATTACTAACTTTTACTCTGATGGAAAGATCCGAATTAATGAATTTTATGGCCTGTACAAGGAATGAAATGTCAATCAATTAATTAATTTTTATTCAAAATACTTTACGATGATTTGATTTTTTTGTTATAATTTCTTAACGATTCAAATTAATATTATTTCTAATCTAATTATCTCACAACTGACTTAAAATCTTGTTTTTCGCTTGCTTATTTTGATTTATAAGGGGTATCAACACGTATGAACTAAGAACAAAGTAACAAGTCGGAAAAATTCAATTAAAACTTAGGTGTAATTAGGTGTAATTAGCAGTGTAATTAATATACCGTGCTTGCCAAAAGTTCCCACCCGCTCTCGTATCTTTTGAAGGGTTATAGGTACTTAGGTATACTAATTTTGTTTGGGTTTAAGCTGATTTTAATGAATGAATTTAATGAATACTAAAATTATACTTTCCAAAATTTTTGCAAACGTGTTTATTTTTTAAAATTTAGTTTAATTATTGTTTAACAAAACATTAAAGTGTTTACATAGGCAGAATGGTACTTACTGTAGCCGACAGAGTAGTAGCTGTCTTAATTAATTGGTGAATGTTGAAACAATTTCCATGCAGCGAAAGATCTTTTAAATGAGAGGTATTCCGATCGAGAACTTTTTTAAGGAGCTTCTTCAAAAATTTGAAGTGTTCAAGATGCCAAACGATCTGGTCGACCAACAATTGGTGGTGATAAAAATTTTTACATAATTGCAGAAGTTCTACAACCCAAGTTGTGTCTATCTATGAATTCAGCAACCAGTGTTGGCTAAAAACAAATTTCATCCATACAAATTAAAAATGGTGCACCAACTTTCAGATGATGCACCGAAGACTAAAACAATTTGTTTTAGTGACGAAAATACTTTCTTCCTTAATGGAAATTATTGAGGGGACACAAATCCTCACGTATTTCGTAAAAAAATACTGTAACCTCTTTTTTTCTAAAGGTGTTAAAGGCTCGATTGTAGAGGTTAACAAATGCGAAAGGCACTCAGGGGGTAGGAGGAGAGCGAGCGTGGATTCGATCGAGCTAGATGATTAATTATTGGAAAGATGAAAAGGAATATATTTACTAGAAAAATAAAAGATAAAAGAAGTTAAAAGGGACAAAAGAGAGGAAAAGAAAGAAATGAAAGAGAAAGGAAATGGGCGCCACTTATGTTTTTTATCCTGAGGATGGGGAAATATAAGAAACCCAGATGGAAAAAAAAATATATAAGTTGGATAAAATAATCTGTCAATTGTTCTAGTTAAAGTTAAAATTACACACTTGTATCCGTAAAGCTAAAAAGATAGTTATACTTACTCTTTCCCTTACTTATCCCAATGGCTACAGTTCTATATGTGAGGTAGAGAGGTATTCCATAAATCAAAATTTAGTACTCAGTTACGGCTCGTTCTATTCATTTATAAAGTTTGATCAGAACAACATACGCCAATTAGGAAAAGAAAACATCTAGTTAAACAATAAACAATATTTATTACACAGTGTGGTAATAAATGAGATGTACAGGAAATAAATAAAATGAAATAAAATTATATCAATGTCATAAATATCATATCACATTATTAAACACATTTGTGTTTAATCCAAAAAAAAAACTGTTACTACAAAATAACAGCTAAGTGATATTCTTTTGTTATTTTTGTGTACTCTGTTAAGCGAAAAGTGAGAAAGGGATTAAAGTTAGATAAAACGTTATATTAAAGAAATAATAATTCACCTTTTGCTTTGGTTTTAACTCGAGTTAAAAAAGAGTACTTGTACAACTAATTATATTTTGCAAACTTACATATGAGAGGTACAGTGATAAACAAAAATTATTAATAAAATGCTTTTACAAAAAAAAAAAACTGAATCACACCCTGTGCGTCACGATCACTTTTTGTTTTATGGCGTGTTGTGTAGGTATTATCGGTAAAAACTTCACACTTAGATTTACAGATACCGGTTTAAAAAAAAACTGAGTTACACTCTGGAGTTTACGATTACAAAATGGCTCCTAGGTTATCAGATTAGCTTCTAACCTAATCTCGGATATACGGCAAAATTCGGCGGCTTACAAGCCTCAACCATAGGTAATTATCGGTAACTTTCACCAAAACCATTAACGATAAACACTAACTGACTCTATCACCACTAGGAACATTAATTAGCTTTTAATTTTAAGCATGAAATAAAAAAAAACGCCAAAATTGGGCTTAGCTAGGTAACAGAGATCTTATCACCTACGTTAACATATTCGGAATGAATCTTTGTTCCCTAACGCCGAGGCGCGTAAGCGTTGTTCGCTTAACCACCTGATTTTAAGCACGAAATCCCATTGATCAATTAAGAAAATCGATATTGTCGTACCCAAAAAGACCGTTACGTTCCAGAGTTCTGGAAACATCTCGAATAAAATTTAGGACAGAGTCGGCCTAAGTGAAAAGAGCTGTCAAAAAAAAAGAAATTTTATTATTCGGGTTTTTTAAAAATGCTACACAGCCCCCTCCGAAGAGGAAAAACTGGGTGAAGAACAGTTCTTAAAAAAATAAGCTAGGGTTGGAACAACAGTAATGTTCTTTAAAAAACCAAATCCAATAAAGGTAGAGAACATCATGACGCAAAAAGCAATCTTACAAGAGTAGTATTTACCTAGGTAATCCTGGGTATCAGAGTTAATTACTGAAAACAAAACAGAAAGCTGAATTTAAACCAAATTGTTAATAATAATTTTGAAAAGGAAGAAGGAAACACGGACGATAGTTATAATTAGGAATCTAATATGCCTATCGGCCCCATTAGACAGTCACGGTAGGTACGCGATACGTTAACATTTAAAGTAATGTTTGGAAATGTTCCGTCCTGCTT
Organism: Altica lythri; assembly: GCA_964028335.1. Lineage (NCBI taxonomy): Eukaryota > Metazoa > Arthropoda > Insecta > Coleoptera > Chrysomelidae > Altica > Altica lythri. Next base: position 11,273,243 of record OZ034804.1, on the reverse strand, counting down.
AGTTGATATTATAGATCAACGAATATACAGTAAGGAAGAAAAGAAACAATAATTAATTGAAGTATAGTTCTCATTGAGAACATAAATAAAGGATCGCACTATGACATTAACAGAAATCCGACAAATCTTAAAACCAAATTATCCTAACAATCTTCAATCCCAACCAGAAAAAAAAGTAGAGAAAGTAATAGAAAAAAAGAAGGAGGAAATTTAATCCATCTTCCTTGTAATCTCAACAGACCACTACCGGAAAGAATTCCCTACGGATTTCCTAGGTTTATTTCTCGTGACAAATTACAAGGTCAAAATAAAATTCCAGAAGGAGTAGTTAAGATTAAATTATGTTATTCAAATAAAAGTATAGTGATTCCACAAGTAGTCATGATACGGACCAAGGTTATTGATACTAATTATGTCAACGCTATGAAGGAGTATAAAATTGTATAAAAGAACGAAAAGATTTCTTTAATACCCATTCTCAGCTAATGTACGATAATTGTCCCATATCCATTTCAAAGATAAAAAGTAGTTTAAGGATGATAAAAGAGGACTAAGGTAACTAAAAATTTTATTTTATCAAAGCATAAAAACAGTAATAAATATTACTGGACGGTACGATAAAAGTTACAAGTGCTAGAGCACCTATACGATAAGTTAACGGTAGATAAAGGAAAAAATATTTTTACCTTCAGGACGATAAATACAAGTGTCAATGCACTCATACGATAGGTAAACGGTAGGTAAGAGAAAAGTATTTTCTCCTTCGAGACGATATATACAAGTGATAATACACTTAAACGATAAATAAACGGTAAGTGAAGGAAAGTAAATTTTCACCTTCGAGACGATAAATATAAGTGTTAATGCACTTATACGGTAGATAAACGGTAGACAAGAGAAAAATAATCTTTCTCTTTCAAGACGATAGATATAAGCTATATTATGCTTATACGATAGAGTGAACGGTAGGTAAGAGAAAAGTAGTGTTCACATAGTCTAGCAGGCTATTGGTTTACAAGATAATGTTTTTCTGAAAAACATACTTAAAGGTATTCAAGGCTTTACAACCAAGCTGAGTAATAAAGGCTAAATATATACTTCATAAGGGGGAAGGCACAGAGAAACAAACGATAAAAGAAAACTTACCGAGATGTAAGAAATTTACATAAAAGAGAAGGGGACTGAGATTCCATTTAGTCGCCTTTTACGACAAGCAGTTTATCACTTTGGGGGTATTCTTTACATTCCCGCCTCCCAAACGGGGATGGAGTTAACGAGATGCTTTTGCCGCTAAAACGGTACAAGATATTAAGAAGGGGAAAGATAGAAAGGAAATGTTTATACAGATACTTCTAAGAAGAAAGAGAAACAATCGTTCCGATTCGGAGAGTTCGTCTTCTGAAGAATCGTCGGAATCAGAGACATAAGGCTTGAGGTCTTTTATATGCCAATTTCCTGCTTTTGATCCATCAGGGTTTTTTAATGAATAAACTAGGGGAGATAACGAGACATATAAACAGTAATAGTTTTTACTGAACGGTACGGTAGTTAAGTGAAGTGTGTTCTTACTTACAAAACGATAATTTCAAGTGTAAATTCACTTGAACGGCTGGTAAACGATATTTAAGTGAAATATGTTTCCACTAACGAAACGATAATTTCAAGTGCTAATACACTTGAACGGTAGATAACCGGTAGTTAAGTGAAATGTGCTATCACTTACGATACGATAGTTTCAAGTGTTAATTCACTTGAGCTGGTAAGTAAACGATCTTTAAGTGAAATGTATTTTCACTTACAAAACGATAATATCAAGTGATAATCCACTTGAGCGGTAGGTAAACGATATTTAAGTGAAATGTATTTTCACTTACAAAACGATAATATCAAGTGATAATCCACTTGAGCGGTAGGTAAACGATAGTTAAGTGAAATGTGTTTTCACTTACGGTACGATAATATCAAGTGATAATTCACTTGAGCGGTAGATAAACGATAGTTAAGTGAAATGTATTTTCTCTTATAAAAAAAATACAACGGTACGACAGTTCAAGTAAAAACAAATTTTCCACGCTGGAACAATACAGATTTATTTGTCATGTGGATTCCACTTTCGTAACCATAGAGAGAAACATTGGTTAAGTGGATAGGTAAAGATAGATAAACGGTAAGCGAAAATTTAACGAAACGTATTTCCCCTAAGATAAGACACAGAAAAAACTAGAGAAATAAAAAATATTCTCCTTTAGAAAAAATACGGTAGAAAGTAGAAAAATAAAATATATTTTCCTTTAGATAAAATACGGAAAAAGTAGAAAAATAAAAAATATTTTCCTTTAGATAAAATAGGAAAAAAGTAGAAAAAAAAATATTTTCCTTTCGAAAAAATACGAAACCATAGCTAAAGGAACGAAGAAAAAAATGGTCGAAAGAAAGGAGATGTTGACATAGTGCTGTATCGAAGAGATTCTTTTAATTTAAGTTTGTTAAAGATACGAAAAAGATAGACGAAAAAAAAAATTTTCTGAAATTACAGTACCATTTGTTTCTTTAGCTAACAAACGTTTGAGAAATTTTCTTTTCTCTTTGTTTTCCTGCTAGTGGTTGTTTCTCTGATCTTAGGTACATAAATAATTTCTTCCGCAGTTATAATAATAATAATAATAATAATAATACGTATGCTTTATTGTCACTAAAAAAAATACAATTTTTATGGACAAAGCAGGATAAGATTAAAACACACTAGGGAAATATATAACACAAATATATACAAAAACAATTACTGATTGATATAAATAAATATATCATCAATGGTTATTAAAATGTTAGAAAATATAAAAAAATTTAAAAAAATTTAAAAAAAGAACAAATTTGTTACCTAAAATAATTGCAAAAGTTAAAAAAAAAATATAAACTGCAATACATAATATGAAAAAATCAATAAAATACAAAAAATTTACAGAATTTAAAATAAGACTTGCAGCTACTGGAAGTGATATTCAAGACGTTTTAATTATTCATTTAGGAACTCATCCACTGAATAATATGATCTCTCAATGAGATACTCTTTAGTCATTTTTCTGAATTTAGTAAAAGAAGTCGCCGATTTAATTTGCACAGGGAGGTGATTGTACAATTTTTTTGCGTGATAAATTATTGACTTTCTTACTAATTCGGTGGATGGGATTGGCAAATAAACATCATAACTCGAGTTTCTAGTGGAGTAGCCATGGTTGGGTCTCGTAGGAAAAATATGTAAATGCTTTCGAATCAGACTTACAGTTTCTAGAATAAATAATGAAGGGAGTGTTAGGATTCCGTTCCTTTGAAAGTATGGCTTGCAGTGGGTTCTTGAGCTAAGTCCAAGGAGATAACGAATTGCTCTCTTTTGTAATTTAAAAATAGCGTTGAATTGTGCAAGGCTACTAGAACCCCAAAAGGGAAGTCCGTAGCGAAGATGAGATTCAAAGAGAGAGAAATAAGTTATTTTGGCAGAGTGGAGATTTAGTTCTTTAGAAACCGATCTAATCGCGAAGCACGCTGATGCTAGTTTCTTCGTTAGTGAATCTGTGTGAAGAGACCACTTTAGACTGTTGTCAATGAAAAGACCTAGAAATTTTACAGACTCAACGACACTGACGGAATTGCTTTCAAGAAGTATTGGATGAAAGGCTTCTTTATAGGATAATGCAACTGTCTTCTCGACATTGAAGCAAAGCAAGTTACAATCGGACCAGTTTTTGATTGTAATAAGATCATTAGAAATGTCGGCATGTAAAGATGGATTATCGATGTTGCTCCAGGTGATACTAGTATCATCAGCAAATAGAAAGATTTTTCCTTTAATTTTTAAATTAGTGATGTCATTAATAAAGAGTAAAAAAAGTATGGGACCTAACACGGAACCTTGAGGTACTCCACTAGTAATTAATCTGCAGCTAGAATCTTTACCGTTTGTTCTGACTAGTTGTTTCCTATTTTCCAAGTAAGACTTGAACCAGTTCAGTAAAATGCCACGAATACCGTAGAACTCTAGTTTTTTTAATAAAATATTATGATTTACACAATCAAATGCCTTGGCGTAGTCACAGAAAACTGTAGCGGTGGAATGATTATTATTAAGAGATGAGTAAACTTCATTGAGCACTGAAAACATGGCATCGTTTGTGCACTTATTTGACAGAAATCCAAACTGAGTTTGTGATAGAATATTGTGCTTAAGGAGAAAAGGCATGAGTCGGACTTTTATTAATCTTTCGATAATTTTGGAAAGGGCCGGTAACAAAGCAATAGGTCGGTAATTACCGGTAATTGAGTGTTCACCACCTTTGTGAAGAGGAATGACTATAGCCGTTTTCAAGCATTCAGGAAATACTCCGTTTTCAAAAGATCTATTAATTAGAGATGATAGTATTTCTATCACATTATCAGGAAGGTTTATGAAGATTTTGATAGGTAAGCCGTCTGTACTACAAGAAGATTTACTTTTAATATTGTTGATTGTCTGTTTAAGTTCTGAACAATTCACTGGATTTAAAAAGAAGGTGTTTGCAACAGTTTTAGAGGCGGGAAGAAAAGAGATAGGATCGAACTTAGGCGAGATGTTTGCAGTCAGATTATTACTGACATTAACAAAGTATTCGTTTAAATCATCGGAACTGGGAAAGGGGAATTTTTGATCCACTGAGTTAGTTTTATTACGAAGATCATTAATAATGGACCAAGTCTCTTTAGAAACATTTTTGGAACTATCTAGTTTATGTTGGTAATACCGTTGTTTAGCTATTTTTATTATTTTTAAATAAACATTCCTATATTTTTTTATATATTCGGTGACATGGATGTTAGCAGTAAATTTCTTGATGTATAATAAGGAGCGCATATTCTTGGCAGAATTACGTATACCTTTAGTAGTCCAAGGTTTATGACGTTTGGATTTAATGGGTTTAAGAGGAAAGGCTTTGTTAAAAGCGTTAACAATTTTGTTTAAAAATTTACTGTAGTTTGAGTTGATATCATTGGACAGAAAGTTCCAGTCGGTAGATAGACATAAATTATAAAACTTTTCAAAGTTTTTGGCAGAGAAAATCCTACCCAAACGCCGAGATTTAATTGAAGTTTTAGATGGAATAGAGAACTTGGTGAAAACCGCTTCATGATCAGAAAGCCCTGCGCTGATAACCAAAGAATCGACATCAGGAGGCGAAAAGTCGGAAACAACGTAGTCTATAATGGTGGCAGAGGTTTTCGTGATCCTAGTTGGGGAGTCAACGTGCATTGAGAGACCATAAGATTCAAAAATAGTTACCAAAGACAGTTGGGAAGCACAAGCAGTAGCATAGTCAATATTTAGATCGCCGCATAAAATTTTTCTGCTCTTGATGGGCAGAGAATCGAGTAAATTTAACAGGTTCTGGAAAAATAGATCGATGTTTGAACTAGGTGATCTATAAATACAAATAATGTAAAGGTTCATCTGATTATTAAGAAATTTACTTCATAATTAACCATTTTGGATAAGGAAAAGTAACGGAATTTTCGATATAAGAAAAAGTGTGTAATTTTATTGTCGATAAATTAGAATTTAATCATCGAGGCTCCACGTCGTGGGCGTCAAATTATGTGTAACCTCTTTTTTTCTAAAGGTGTTAAAGGCTCGATTGTACAGGTTAATAAATGCGAAAGGCACTCAGGGGGTAGGAGGAGAGCGAGCGTGGATTCGATCGAGCTAGATGATTAATTATTGGAAAGATGAAAAGGAATATATTTACTAGAAAAATAAAAGATAAAAGAAGTTAAAAGGGACAAAAGAGAGGAAAAGAAAGAAATGAAAAAGAAAGGAAATGGGCGCCACTTGTGTTTTTACACCTGAGGATGGGGAAATATAAGAAACCCAGATGGAAAAAAAATATATAAGTTGGATAAAATAATCTGTCAGTTGTTCTAGTTAAAGTTAAAATTACACACTTGTATCTGTAAAGCTAAAAAAGATAGTTATACTTACTCTTTCCCTTACTTATCCCAATGGCTACAGTTCTATATGTGAGGTAGAGAGGTATTCCATAAATCAAAATTTAGTACTCAGTTACGGCTCGTTCTATTCATTTATAAAGTTTGATCAGAACAACATACGCCAATTAGGAAAAGAAAACATTTAGTTAAACAATAAACAATATTTATTACACAGTGTGGTAATAAATGAGATAAATAAAATGAAATAAAATTATATCAATGTCATTAATAGCATATCACATTATTAAACACATTTCTGTTTAATCAAAAAAAAAAAAACTTTTACCACACATCAAATAACAGCTAAGTGATATTCTGTTGTTATTTTTGTGTACTCTGTTAAGCGAAAAGTGAAAAAGGGATTAAAGTTAGATAAAACGTTATATTAAAGAAATAATAATTCACCTTTTGCTTTGGTTTTAACTCGAGTTAAAAAAGGTTACTTGTACAACTAATTATATTTTGCAAACTTACATATGAGAGGTACAGTGATAAACAAAAATTATAAATAAAATGCTTTTACAAAAAAAAACGGAATCACACCCTGTGCGTCACGATCACTTTTTGTTTTATGGCGTGTTATGTAGGTATTATCGGTATTGAAGTTACTTATCAAAAAACTTCACACTTAGATTTACAGATACCGGTTTTTCAAAAAAACTGAGTTACACTCAGGAGTTAACGATCACTAAATATGTTAACTTTTCATACGTAGATAATAAGTATGTGGATTACAAATAAATCCGATATCCAAAGAAAGAAACAGTACTCTTTTTTTTGTAGTAAAAAAATTAGTAACTATGCAATAAAAAGACTTACAAAATGGCTCCTAGGTAATCAGATTAGCTTCTAACCGAATCTCGGAAATACGGCAAAATTCGGCGGCTTACAAGCCTCAACCATAGGTAATTATCGGTAACTTTCACCAAAACCATTAACGATAAACACTAACTGACTCTATCACCACTAGGAACATTAATTAGCTTTTAATTTTAAGCATGAAATAAAAAAAAACGCCAAAATTGGGCTTAGCTAGGTAACAGAGATCTTATCACCTACGTTAACATATTCGGAATGAATCTTCGTTCCCTAACGCCGACGCGCGTAAGCGTTGTTCGCTTAACCACCTGATTTTAAGCACGAAATCCCATTGATCAATTAAGAAAATCGATATTGTCGTACCCAAAAAGACCGTTACGAGTAGAAAGGGACCCACTGTAGCACACTTTGACCTTTGAACCTGTGACGTCATCTGACAGTTCTAAAATGTGAAACGTCCAAACGTCAAGATAGCGTTAAAATTTGTCGCAATAACGTATTAAAAAACGTCTATTTTTTGACACCTTGACGTTTATGAATTTAGGAACGATAAAATAGCGAAAACCGACCCATTTTTGACACTTTGAAATTATGTTTTTCCATAAGAAATACATGTAAATCGTAAATTTCTTTTTACCAGTTTTTTAATACGTTATTGCGACAAATTTTAACGCTATCTTGACGTTTGGACGTTTCACATTTTAGAACTGTCAGATGACGTCACAGGTTCAAAGGTCAAGTCCCTTAAGTTTCAGAGTTCTGGAAACATCTCGAATAAAATTTAGGACAAAGTCGGCCTAAGTGAAAAGAGCTGTTAAAAAAAGAAATTTTATTATTCGGGTTTTTTAAAAATGCTACAATACTCAAATTCTAGAAAAAACGTAAAAGTTTTGGGCAGTATTTTGGGAAACCACATAGTTGGACCTATTTTTCTTAATAATAACTAAACAGATACACTTTACCGTATCTGGAGATGAGACGTTACCTAGATGAGGAATATCGTGTTAGATGGATTGGACGACGAGGTTTGATAGAATGGCAAGCTCGGTCAACGTATCTCACTCTATTAGATTTTTTTCTGTGAGGGTACTTGAAATCGAAGGCTTACGCTACAGCACCCAACAGTATATAGGGCAATTTCCCACATTTGAACGAGTATGACAAGAGTTTAGCAATAGAATACATTACTGTCAGGAAGTAGATGGAGCACATTTTAAACACTTAATATAAGAATCTAATATAAATTTTTATAAATTAAATGCGAGACTAAAATTTTAGTATTTATTAAATTTATTTACTTTTTATTTTTATTTACGAATGTCCTCGTAGGTATAGACCTAAATACAAATGTACCCCTATTCGAGCATAAGAGGCAATTTATTAATTTGGGATTCAAAAGACTGCAAGTTAGGACGAGTGAGAAGGTAAGGAATTTCACAATCTGGAGAATCTGGGCATAAAGGAACGATCGAATCGATCCGTTCTTGATGTCTGGCACTGAACAGTATAAGGGTGTATGGAGTTGGCACGTCGCGTTGCTCTGACTGGTCTGGCAAGTAGAGGCAGAGAGGCACTATAGAGCGGAGTTCTTCTGAGCAAAATCCGTTTAAGTATCTGTAAAACAGGGAAAGATCAGGCACTGGTCTTCGGTGGGACAATGGAACTAGGTTTTTGGTGATACTGGTGTCGTTAATTAGTCCAACTGCTCTTCTCTGTATTGTATCAAGCTTTTGAGCCTTGACAGTGCAGCCGATCCCGATACATTCGAGCAGTATTCAAGAATAGGTCTTATTTGGGCTTTGTAAAGAGTAGCTAAGTTGGATAAAGAGAAATATTTCTGTTCTCTAAAATAAAAGTTTAACTTCTTTCCAGCTGCAGTTGCTATGAATGCAATATGTTCGTTACAGAGTAAGTCAAGAGATAAGTCCAGGGAGATCGTTAACAAGATTCTTTCTTCCCCACTCGTCTACAATTCTCAAATCTTGATTGAGAGAAGCCGTTGTGGATCTTCTGTCCTCTTCCATGCTATCATCTGCAAAACCGTGTATCGGGTTATAAGTGGCTTCTAGTAGACCATTAAGGTGTAAAAAGAATAGAGTAGGAGCTAGAGCCGATCCTTGGGGAACTCCAACGTTGATCTTGTAGAGGTAGGAAGACTGTCCATCTACGGCAACGGGTGTGCCTGAGAAAGTTGGATATCCATCTGCAAAGGTTTGGTGAGAGTCCGTATGAAGATAGTTTGTTCAAGAGAGCTGCATGTCACAATTGATCAAATGCTTTGGAGATCTCTATTGATACTATTTGAGTTTCCCCATGGCGGTAGAAGGCATCACTCCAGACATGATTTACATATGCTAGCAGATCGGCAGTTGACCTTCGTTGGCGAAAACCATATAGCCTTTCACTTAAAAGATTGTGTGTCTCAAGGTAGCTCAGGTGTATTAAAAACCTGTCATACATAACTCATAACGTACCAATTAAAATTATCGGTCACAGAGGCACTGTAACGTCATTTATGACTATTACGTCACCTGTTATGACTAGTTGAGAAGAAGATTACGTTCTTTTATTTCCTCCTTTCAAATTTTACTATTATAAAAGTATAACCGTTCGAAAGATTTGAGGAGGAGTGGTAGATTTTTGGATAGCACGGTATATTAATATATATGTAGATGTGGACTTTTTATAATATCAGAATAAATAATGCATTTCAATAACAGAAAGAAGATAACATCTATGAAGTGGAGTGTATTACATAAATTTTCTAGATTTGGTATATAATATTGTTTTATTACGGTATTGATTTGAACGTGCTATTTTTAACTTTTGTTTCATAATCACTATGTAATACCTATATTTTCTCTTTATCCTAAAAATGAAGGTGTCCTATATTTTATACATTAAGTTTACTTTTTTATAGTAAATTTTCTAGGAATCGTTTTATTTTTCGTCAATCTCCGTCACTGCAGTTCATTGATCCTGCTGGTGTCCTGCTAAACGTCATTCTTCGTCCTTATCTCCTAGTTATGAACATGGCGTCGTCTCCTTGACGTTGAAATGTGTACAAAACGTCTTATTTACAAAACGATTAAACGAACATTTGCCAAGTTTTAAACACATGTTTTGGCACAATTTTACGGAAATTTCGGAACAGTATTTAATAATGTGATAATAAGGAGATATTATTAAGAGGTGTATATACATATAATTGGTAAGTATTTTTGTAACACTAAATTGGGATGTAAGTGTAACAGGTCGTAAAATTTATATAGGGTGTTCAACATGTAATTAAATTAATTTCTGGGTAAAAAAATTGTTGGTGATGTTAGAATCTCATATAGTGTAATTGTTGCCTTTAATCACCACATAAGGTTTACAATATTAGACATGTTTTATGAGTACCTACCTACACCCCAGTTACATTTTTTTAATAAACAGTTTAAAAATTAATACAACAAATTGCACTTATATTATATATATGGCACTTATGTTAATAATGTTTAATCCATACAAATTATAAAATACTTTTGTTTAAGGAACCATAATTATATGTTTATGCTTATTCTTATTTGCATTACCTACCTATTCCTATTAAAATTGTTCTTTCTGCAGTAAAGTATTTTGAGAGTAGGGTACCTATTAGTCAATTCATTGATTGCCAATGAAAAAAATTCTTATATCATTTTCATAATTTTGAATTAGAAAAATGGATTTCGTTAAAAAAAAACTATTTGATTCTATTTTGTATGCTCTGATACGTTTTTTAAGGGTTGCTCCCAGAAAAATAGGATTTCATTAAAAGAATGTGTAGAATTATCAGTTTCCTACATTATCCATAAAATGTGATGATTACTATGACAAAGCTGAAAGACTTATTCGGCCGCTTTCCAAACCAACATTACGGTGCTGATAATATCCTAAGATAGCTTATTATTTTTGCTCTTTTTACGGGACGTGGTTGTATTATCGATTTCCTTAAATAAATTTTATATATAAGGGGTCATTGATGAATTCGCACCAGTATTCAGTTTCAGCCATCGTTACTAACCTAAATGGGGATAAAACGCGAAAATCCGCGTATTCTAGACGAAAGATCACGTTTGCAACCACCCTTAAATACCAAAGCCTCTTGTTTATTTGTATGAGACCGTATTATTACATGTTTTTCCTTTAAAACTCTAATTTTAGCAATCTGTAGGTAATGATGCAATAAAACCTCTTGTAATTACTTAAATAGTATTTGCTGCTGTATTCAGTTTAAGTAAATGTAATTATAAACGACAAAAATTTAGTCATCATTTTGAGTATTTTGTTTTACTTATCGCACCAACAATATATTTTAAGAACTTTTATTTGTACGAATTCTTATAGATATCTATTAAAATCAGTATTGAACTTGATACATGGAAGCGCCATCTGGTGGTAACTTCCATTAATACGAATATCATATTCATCTTACCCATTAAAAATACATCATCATACTGATTTTCGTGACAATCAGTTGAACGGAGCAGAAGTTGCTACTCTGCAGCGCCACCTGGTGGCGAGTGGCATCAATGAGCATATCATACAAACCTTCTCCGTGGCAAAATACATATGCATACCAATTTTCATGAGAATCGGTTGAACAGGGCAGAAGTTGCTACTCTGTAGCGCCACCTGGTGGCGAGTGGCATTAATGAGCATATCACACAAATCTTCTCCGTGGAAAAATACATATACATACCAATTTTCATGACAATCGGTTGAACGGGACTGAAGTTGCTACTCTGCAGCGCCACCTGGTGGTGAGTCGCATCAATGAGCATATCATACAAACCTTCTCCGTGGAAAAATACATATGCATACCAATTTTCATGAGAATCGGTTAAACAGGGCAGAAGTTGCTACTCTGCAGCGCCACCTGGTGGCGAGTAGCATCAATGAGCATATCATACAAACTTTCTCCGTGGAAAAATACATATACATACCAATTTTCATGACAATCGGTTAAACGGAACAGAAGTTGCTACCCTGCAGCGCCACCTGGTGGCGAGTGGCATCAATGAGCATATCATACAAACCTTCTCCGTGGAGAAAAAAATATACATACCAATTTTCATAATAATCGGTCCAGCAGTTTTTGAGTTCATTGAGTACATACAGACAAACATTCATTTTTGTATACAGGGTGTCCCAGGTTTTTTGATCAAGACTTTAACAGTGATTAGAAAAAGTTATTTTAAAGTAAGTTACCCTTATGAACATTGGTCGTGAAACTTTTTGTTTCTGAGATACAGGGCATCAAAGTTTTCCACAAAAAAAAAGTTTTTATTTTTTAATATCCGAACTATTTAAAATATTTAAATCAAAATTGGTACAAACAATACTGGCATGAAAAGTCACAAACTTAAATAATATCAAACTTTTACATTGACCAGTGGCGGAGATATGACGAATTAATAATATTAATTCGGCTAAAAAAGTAGCACGGCACTGGATTAAGTTTTATAAGGTCATATTCAAATAGTACATTCCATTCTTAACAAAAGTGTCCTCTTGAGATTTGTTCGTAGGTAGCGTCGTTTGTCCTCAAATTAGGTTTTTGTAATTAGTAATTCATAAGGATGTAGATTAGACACGAGTTTGATATTGCCAGACATCGCAGTTGCGATGGATGTGTTTGTTTAAGGTTTGCCGTTATGTCTATTTAGTTTTTTTGTATCTAAGCTTATGGCTCTTTATCCCAATATTGTTTGTACCAATTTTTATTTGAAAATCTTTAATAGTTCAGATATTAAAAAATAAAAACTTTTGTTTTGTGGAAAACTTTGACGCCCGGTATCTCAGAAACAAAAAGTTTCACGACCAATGTTCATACGAGTAACTTACTTTAAAATAACGTTTTCTAATCACTGTTAAAGTCCTGATCAAAAAACCTGGGACACCCTGTATATAGATAATCCTCCTTCAGTTTAAACACACTTTATACCATCTCTGTAATGATTTTTTGGAACCTCTGTAAAATATTGTTACACGACTGCAATAGCTTCTTCAATCGACGAAAAACGCTGTCCACAAAGAAATTGTTTCAAGTTTCTGAAGAGCTATTAGTCAGAGGGAACCAAATCTGGTGAGTGTTCAAGCGATTTGTTCAATTAAGCCATCGTCAACAAACTGCTTTCAACATGTGCATTGTCTTGATGAAAATCGATTGTTTTCTTCTGTCAACCGGGTCTTTTTTTACGAATTTTTTCATCCAACTAGTCCAAAAGGTTAAAATATTTAGAGTTACTTGTTTTACCTTTTTTAAGATAATCAATCAATAAAACCCCTTTTGCACTTTAAAAAAAACGGATGCTATAACCTTTTTTGCTGATCGTTCTGACTTCACCTATTTTGGAGCTGAAGAACCCTTCACTCCACTGTAAACGATCTTGTTTTAGTTTAGGATCATGATGGTAGATCCAAGTCTTATCTGTAGTTATAAAACGATACAAAAAAAAAATCAGTTTTCTGCTTAAAACGCTTCAAATTACGCTGAGAAATTTGTTTTCGATTCAGTTTTAGTTGCATTCTTAACGAATGGTGCACTAACTTTTCAAACAGGTTTTTCATATGCAATTCTTCATGTAAAGATGGTGTACTGGTTCATCTGAGATGCATACGGTATCAGCAATTTTATTCTTAGTCAAACTTGAATCTTTACAAATAATATTAATAATTCCTTGTGTTGTTGCACTTTTTGGACGTCCACTACGTGGTTGATTTTCGTCGATAGTATATCCATGTTTAAACTTTAAAACCCATCGATGCATAGTTGGCAATGAGACACTTTCACCTTTTTTGTATGAATTTCTGTTGCTGATAAACCTTCCAAAACAAAGAATTTTATCACTGCACGGTATTCGGTTTTTCATTGTAACAAAATACACAGACGCGTAAACTTCAAATAGCCTGTAAAGAAAGACTGAATTGACAAATCAAAATAGAATTTTTTGTGCATTCAAATGGAATATGAAATATTAAAATAGCGTATTTAATAGGTGTTGCTTTCAAAAATGTTCAACCAAACATTAGTTTGAGTGCAAGTCGTAAAACTAAAATTACAAATTACAAGAACATCAAGGCCTTTAAAAAACTTTCAGTTTATTCTACATTCGAAAGTTTAAACGAATTCTTAATACTTGATTTTAACACAAATTGTATAGGATTAATAAGTCTTTTAATATTCGATAATAAAATACGAATTAGACTCGGTGTTTGAACCTTCCATTTGACAGTAATTTTTTATTAGTTGATATTGACCCCGCATGGTATTGGAAAGTCATGGATTAGGTTTTTTAAAAATTATATAAATATTTATAAGTTTAGATAATAAAGAGATGGTTTCATTTTTGTAGAGAATTAAAAAATTAACATAAATTTTATGTCCAAATTTTCATAATCCAGGACATTATGACTTGATATACTGTGTGAGTTTTTGTAACTAATACTACACCAGCAAAAGGAAGGTAAGAGTTATGGTGACATTGGTGAGAGTGAATTAAAAACACATCTCTAATAAAAGTATTCAATTTTAATATCAAAATGATTTGTTTTGTAAAATAAACTATTTTAATTTTTTAGAGGCTATAAATATGGCGACAACAGACGATAGTATGGATGATGACGTATTTGAAACATCAGACGATATTGCAAAAAAACTAAATATTGGTATTAAAAACCTCGGTCATCCTTCACCTACAGGATACAGAAATTATAAACCGCCTGCCGAAGTGTTAAAATTGTGCGAACATGATATTTTCGTATCAGATGAACCTATTCTACATAAAGTAAGTATTTAGTTCTACGGTGCCAAATTCAATTAGAATAAACTTTCCAATAATGGATTATGAATATTTTAATACTATCATCAGGTTGTTTTCTGCTGTTCTGTATTTTTAATTTTTTGGTATGTCTTTGGGCCAGTCCCTGTAGAGAAATTAGAGTGAGACTGTGTAATTTTTGTAAGCAGCACCGATTCTTACCAAAATTGGTTATAGGATCCACTTATCCTCTACTTCAAAGTTGACTCTGTACCGAGAGTTATTTTTGATTTTTTAGGTTTGGAAACTACGCCCATTCAAAAATAATTTTATAATTTATAGATTCATGTATGTAATTAATGAAAATCTAAAAAATATTTAAAAACATGTCGATTGACATTAAGGGATATAATTTATGATGTATTAAACAGTTTAGACCCACAAAAGCCACTCTCAGACCAGACTAGTAAAATTATCTTCAAAATATTTTTTTTTATCAAATTGGTATGTTTAAATATCACCGATTTGCATATAAATTAAATAATGATATGAACTTGGGTTCTACTTATCCTGTCGGTTATTAAAAGTTCTCCCTGTGCTGTTGGTGGTTTACATTTTTTTAGGGAGGAAACTACCCTTGTTCGCGATTAGAATTATTATATTGCGGATTGCGGCTAATTCAAAATTTTAATCGAAGTCTGCTTTAAAGGCGCTAGAGGTATTTTATGTTATTATAGTGTTGTTCTTTACTCAATGCAATGTAGAATATTTTGGTATCTACACTGTAAACTTCAAAATTTTGCGTAAGTAGGTATTATATATAGTTAAAATCAGAAAAAATAGTAGTTTACGTAACAAGTCTCGGACGAGCGGGCAATTGTAGGGCGACCCGCAGGCGAGGTCTGCAAGCCTGCGAGTCCAGTAAAAGCACTTTTGGGACGTATTACGTACAATATTTTTTTTAAACCTGTCAGAATTTAGTAATTTTCAGTTTATTTTTGGGTCAAAAATCTCATTTTGTCGGATCGGACAAGAAAATAAAAATGAGTCCGGTAAAAGCTTTTACCGGACTTATTTTTATTTTCTGGCCTTGTCCGACAAAATCAGACTTTCTGGCCTAAAAATAAACCGGAAAGTACTAATTTCTGGCCGGTTTAAAAAAAATATCTTTAGGTGCCTGGTATTTATTTATTTATTTATTTATTTATTTATTTATTTATTTATTTATTTATTTATTTATTTATTTATTTATTTATTTATTTATTTATTTATTTATTTATTTATTTATTTATTTATTTATTTATTTATTTATTTATTTATTTATTTATTTATTTATTTATTTATTTATTTATTTATTTATTTATTTATTTATTTATTTATTTATTTATTTATTTATTTATTTATTTTTATTTATAAAAAATTAAACACATATATTTTCTAAATTTAAACAATAGATTGTAAAATCATGAGTGCATACCTACCACCAGATGCTGTGAGGATCGAGACAAGGGTCGAATTTACGGATC
This sequence comes from Altica lythri, assembly GCA_964028335.1. Classification (NCBI taxonomy): domain Eukaryota; kingdom Metazoa; phylum Arthropoda; class Insecta; order Coleoptera; family Chrysomelidae; genus Altica; species Altica lythri. The sequence goes on along the minus strand of OZ034804.1, from coordinate 11,257,099 downwards.
GCCCGCGTTTCGAAGGCAAGGGGGTGACTTCAAAGACTTTCTAACCGTGTAAATTTACCTGTCGCTTTAATAAATATTAAAAGAAGCGTTTCACAACAGTACTACGCATCTTCTAAAAATTACACCCATTTGATCGAACGTTAGGTTAAGACCTTTATAAGTATGCAACCTTTTGAAACTACTTTATTTGCTGACGATTCTACTTTTTTCAATTCGAAAAAGACTATGGGGGATTTAATATCTACATCAGATATATTAGAACAGAATGCCGGTCTGTGGTTTTTGGGGAATGGTCTTAAACTCAACAAGGACAAAACAAAAAAGTTGTTTTTTTCTAATGTATCTCATAAAATAGAAAGTGTTAACTTGCTAGGAATAACTATCGATAATAAATTGACATGGAGCTGCCATATTCAGCAATTGAATTCAGGGCTGTCCAGTACCTTATTTTTATTGCGGCAGCTGAAACCCGTAATAAATTTTGGCACTCTAAAAATTGTTTATCATTCCCTGTTTCATTCAAAAATTAGTTATGGTATTCTTCTGTGGGGTAATGCAGTAAATTCTATCAGTACGTTCCGGTTACAAAAAAAAGCTATAAGAATTTTGGCAAACTTGGGTCCCAGAGAACACTGTCGCCCTTGGTTTGTTAAATACAAAATAATGACATTGCCATCACTTTACTTACTTCATTCACTTATTGAAATGCATAAACGCTCAAAATCACTCACTAGACAGTGTGATATTCATGACCACTATACCCGCACTTCGTCTCATCTGAGACTTCGCCGATTTCGTCTTGCTAAATCTGAGAAAAACTCCTTAAATTTTAAACTATACAATGTTTTGCCTGTAGAATTAACCTCTCTTAGCAACAAAAAATTTAAGAGAAATCTAAATAGTTACTTGTTAAAATATTGTTTTTATACAGTCGGTGAATTTTTTGATAGCTTCCAAAAGCCACTGCCAGAAATCATTACAGGTGTTGTTGATACTTAGCGTGTTTACAACATTTTTCTTTTTTTTAATAATATCTGTGATTGTTTTAGTAGTGTTAACACATTTCATAAATTTTGTCTTTATTTTATTAGCTGTATTTTAAATCTGCCTGTTTTTTATTCTGATTGTTACATTTCATTTTTATTTTTAATGTTAAAATTGTTTGATATATGACTTGCTATAATTATACTTTGTATAAAAAATAGTTAAATAAATAAACACTCTAAACACTCTAAACACTCTAAGCTCTATTATCTGCAATACTTTATTGTAATATTTATTAGATTAACATCAAATTAAATATCAACTTTAGATTCATGTTCAAAAATTGTATTTGGTATACACCTAAAAAATTAATGGCAAAAACAATTAAACTTCAGTCTCACATTCGACGATGTATTGTTTGAAAAATACTTATACTTATACTTTCATGTTGATTCCAAAATTGTTGTTTAAAATTATCATTAATATATTTTTTGATACTATTTATAAATTGCTTATAGAGTTCTTATTTAGGTATTTTGATAACAATTATAATTAAAAGTATTATATGACACTTATTGCTTTAAAAGTGCACTTAACTGCACATAACAATACATAACCCCCATAAAGGTGGCTGACCCAAAGTGGAAAAATTTGTCGAAATTTATGTCAAAATTAGGTGCTTTTTAGGTGCTATTTAGGTGCGCAAAACAAAAATTAGGTGCACTAACCGTTTTTGAAATATTTAAGAAAAACCATGGGACCGCCAGCCTTTAACAACCTAGCTGACCCATAATAAAAAAAAACAAAAAACTAGGATTGAATAATCTTTAAATTAAGTGCTAATTAAGTGCTTTTTAAAACACGAAACATAAAATAAAAAATTTAAAAATTAAACGTATTAAAATTGAATATATTGATTGTGTATGGCAAAATGACACATTTCTTCTTACACTTTGAACCAAAATGGACATCGGCAGTTTAAGAACAGTTAGAAATCGGTAAAATTTTTTTGTCCCGTAATTTTTTTAATCGATAATTCGGAAGGTCACCACTAAATTTTTTTTTTATTTTTTTTTTTAACTCGGACCGCTGAGCTGTGTATGGCAAAATGTCACATTTCTTCTTACACTTTGAACCAAAATGGACATCGGCAGTTTAAGAACAGTTAGAAATCGGTAAAATTTTTTTGTCCCGTAATTTTTTTAATCGATAATTCGGAAGGTCACCACTAAATTTTTTTTTTAACTCGGACCGCTGAGCTTAGACTTGCAACCGGTCATTTCCGGAAATGATGATTAATATAAAATTCACTTTGTCAGAGATTTAAGTGCTCATTAAGTGCAATAGTTTCACGAGCAAAATAAACTGCTAATGAGCAATTTCAACTGAAAATATTTCGCCAAAGTTTTCTTGTGTCTCAACTAAGAGTATCAATCTGCACTTTTTAAGCACATAGATCATTAAAATTTTCTTGTAATTCTATTACTTAATAATTCTATCGTCCGAAATGAAATAATTTTTTTAATTTTTTGACCTGGGATCACTGAACTGATACTTCTTACCGGTCACTTCCAAATATAATAATTATTATAAAAAACTTTTTGTCATATATTTAAGTGCTCAGTAAGGGCAACAGACTCAATAGCAGAACAAACCGCTGATGAGCCAAGTCAACTAGAAATTCTTAAGTCTTTAACAAAGTTTGTCATTCTGCACTTTCTAAGCACTTAAAAACCGGTACAAATACCTACGAAATAATCCCATAAAATTTTCTTAGTTTTTTTTGCGCGTAGCTCCGGTAATTAATTGACTTTTATCTCGACTCAAAACTTCTCTGCCGTTTTTTATCTCTACTCAAAATGAAGCGCATCTATCTGAATTACTCAAAAATTATTTATACCATTACTTTTCTACTCCAAGACATTTCACCTAAAAAATTCGAACAAGTAAAAAACGTCTCAATAGGTAATTAATTTTTTTATTTAAATTTTTGCTAGAAATGTTCTATCTAAGAGAAAAATTAAAGTAGTAAAACAAAGGAATCAACGAATGTTGAACTTAACCTATTTAGCCTTGCTTATTTTATAGTAGAGATGGAAAACTATCATTTTTTTCAACAATTATCTCTAATTGTTATTTCAACTAGTAACAATTTTCAAAAAATTATCAATTTTTCTATTAAACAATATTTATTTTCAACACTTTTTGTACATCAAATTTAGTTGTACTTAACATAGTTAACATTTTTTTATAACTGACCGGTTGCAAGTCTCAGCTCAGCGGTCCGAGTTAAAAAAAAAATAAAAAAAATTTTTAGTGGTGACCTTCCGAATTATCCATTAAAAAAATTACGGGACAAAAATTTTTTACTGATTTCTAACTGTTCAAACTGCCGATGTCCATTTTGGTTCAAAGTGTAAGAAGAAATGCGACATTTTGCCATACACAATCAATATATTCAATTTTAATACATTTAATTTTTAAATTTTTTATTTTATGTTTTGTGTTTTAAAAAGCACTTAATTAGCACTTACATTAAAGATTATTCAATCCTAGTTTTTTGTTTTTTTTTATTATGGGTCAGCTAGGTTGTTAAAGGCTGGCGGTCCCATGGTTTTTCGTAAATATTTCAAAAACGGTTAGTGCACCTAATTTTTGTTTTGCGCACCTAAATAGCACCTAAAAAGCACCTAATTTTGATATAAATTTCGATAAATTTCTCCACTTTGGTTCAGCCACCTTTATGGGGGTCAATAACCCCTTTAATAATTTTGTATTCATTAGCATCAGTTTCATATTTTTAATACTTATCCTCAGCAATCATTTCATTGTAAAATCTGAATAAAGGTTTTTAATAATTAAAAATAATTTTGCCTTGAGTTCAAATTTGTGAGTAATTACTTCCTTTGGCTAACTCTTTCAGTAATACAAAATATTTTTATTGGAAACATGACTTTCCCATGAAGGTCTATGCACATTGCACAGTGGCTGGATCGCTGAGACATATGAAATCCAAAAAAAATCTGAAAGAACTATAAAACGAGCCGAACGATTATACGGTTTATTATATTTTCTTTAAAATAAATCTAATGGATATTATTAAAATAAAATAAAAATGTTAAGCTACTTTTTTTAATTAACGTTAATTATTGTCATTTTTTTGAACAAATTTTAAGATAAAGTATATTTTATTATGCCATATTTTTCATACGTATGATAAGTCAAATAAAACATCAGAAGTTAAAGAAGCTATGCTTTCCCTTGTCGAACTGCCATATCTGCTAGCATATGTAACTCTGGAGTGATGCCATCCACCGCCATGGGGAGACTAAAATAGTATCACTAGACATCCCAAAAGCATTTGATCAAGTGAGGCATGCAGCTCTCTTGAACAAACTACCTTCCTACGGACTCTCGCCAAACCTTTGCAGATGGATTTTCAACTTTCTCTCCAACAGGCACATCCAAGTTGCCATAGATGGACATTCCTCCAACCTCTAAAAGATCAACGCCGAAGTTCCTCAAGGATTAGCTCTAGCTCCTATTATATTCCTTTTACACATTAATGATTTACTAGAAGCCATTAATAACCCCATACACGGTTTTGCAGATGTAGCAAACCTAACAACCGACCAATATTCCTAGATATTCTGGAAGAGGACAAAAGATCCACAACGGCTTCTCTCAATCAAGATTTGAGAATTGTAGACGAGTAGGGAAGAAAGAATCTTGTTAATTTCAACGCTTCCAAGACAAAGACATGTTGCCTATCCAACAAGAGGCAAACATACGACTCATCCTTCACAATGAACCATCAGACACTAGTAGCAAGCGGCTCCATTACGTTGGTTGGTATAAGGATCTCCCAGGACTTACTCTTGAACGAACATATTGCAACCATAGCAACTGAAACAGGAAAAAAGTTAGGCTTTCTTTTTAGTGCACGGAAATATTTCTCTCCATCCAACTTAGCTACTCTTTACAAAGCCTAAATAAGAGCAGTTCGACTAGTAAACGACATTAGTATCACCAAAAACGTAGCCCCAGAAGAACTCCGCTCTGTAATACCTCTACTTGCCAGAACAGCCAGAGTGTCGCCCCATGCAGCTTTATACTGATGTTCAGTGCCAGTCATCAAGAACAGATCGATTCGATCGTTCCTTCATCCCCAGGGTTTTCGGATTCTGGAACTTCTTACCTTCCCACGTCTTCCCTACTCGTCCTAACTTGCAGGTCTTTAAATCCCAAATTAATAAATTGTCTCTTCTGCCCCAATAGATGTTCTCGGTACATTTGTATTTAGGTCTATACATTTTTTATTCAAGGATGTCCTTTAAATAAAAAAAATCTCATTTTTTCTCCATTTTATAAAATGGTAAATGCTCGTATTTTATAGTTATTTGTGACACAAGGACGGAAAATGCCATTTTGCAAGAGCGAGTAAAGTTGTGTAGCCGAGGGGCGTAGCACCGAGGCGAAACAATACGAGCACTTGCAAAACATTTTGCGGACGTGTAACACACACTATTTTTTGGTCCGACCAATTTTTAATATTTTCTAAAGTTCAAAAACTGTTTACTTTGTGACATACAAGATTAGGTGTATATTGACATTATTGACATCTATTGCACGGTTAAAAGAATTAGTAATAAGAAATGATTTTCTGATAATCGATTTTACGATCTTTAATTTTTATACATACGAATAATGTGCTAATAAGCAGCACAGTAAAAATTGTTATATTGATAATATTAATATTTAATAATTTTATATAAAATAGCAGAGACAATGAACTATTATAGTTCAATGAGCAATAATATAATCGAGATATGTATTTTCATAATCGAATGATAAGTAGTTGTAAATTGACATAAATGTCAAATTTAAAATAAAAGTTTTAAGAGAAATTAAATGTAAGTTAAAATCCTGCTTACCTTTAGAAAAAGTTATTAGTTTAGTATATTATACGCTATTTTTAAATAAATTTAATTAAAATTTGTAGTATTCATTATGTATTTTTGATGACTCATAGCGCCATCTCTTTAGATAATCTAAAAGCTACTTTGCCGGCCTAGGCCGGAAAATTTCATTTTCCGGACGATTTTGAAGTAATTAATAGTATTGTTTCTGGACGGAGGACCAAAAAATATATAATTTCATCATTTCGCTGAAATATTATCGATATTCATTTTCCATTGACCACTTTTTCATTGATTTAAAACATAGATTATGTAATTTCCTTTTAAAGTGTCTGTATCCACTACAATGGGTTCTGAAAATAATTCAGAGCAAAATACCCTTCATGGCATACAATTAATATTGGCATTTTGTGTTAATCGATTATATATTGAAATGCCTGAAGGGTCTTAATTGATAAATTTAATTGAGGTACAGGGAGGTTTCGATTAATTTCTACAATTATAGCGGGATATTTTTAAACAATTCGTAGATCTTAGTAATACTCTTGAAATGCAATTATTAAAAATTGATGAAAGAGGCCCTTTATTTTAATTTTATTTTTAGACGATATTACTAGGAGACAGCGGAGTAGGAAAAACCTCATTATTAGTGAAATTCGACACCGGAAAATTTCAATCCGGAAATTTCTCGGCAACTGTAGGAATCGGATTTACGGTAAGTGATTTAATTAATGCTATGATTTAGAAATTAGATCAATAATTGTACTACACTTAAAAATAAGTTTTTAATACCTGCTTTTTTATTTGAATTAATAAATCAATAAATAAAAAATTGATTACAATAATCGCTTCCGTTTATTGATAGAACAGCATAAAAAAAATTAACTTTACGATGAGTTAGCTAGGTATATGACATGTGTTTGGGTACTATTTCTCTATAGGAAGAAATTTTACTTCATTTACTGATTTTATTAATTAACTAGTTGTACCCCACCCCTTTAACGTATTGGAGGGATACATTTTTATACATTAGATGTTAAGTTAAAAGAAGAAAAATACATCTGTGAAAACCGCATTCGAATCGAATCAGTGGTTTTCATATGATGCGCGCACAAACATACAGACAGACAAAAAAATCTAACCACATTTTTGGGTTCTATATCAATGTAGTAACACCCACTGCTAATTATTTTCTAAATATCTTTAATGTACAGAATTCTCATTTCTACAGTTTTATTATATGTATAGATTAAGTGCAAAAATTTTTGTCAGTTTCACCTACCATTTCTAAAGATTTTATCAGTTAAAAACAGTTTTTTAAAACAAACAAAAAAAATATTTAAAATTGGCGTTTATAAAATTTTACCTTTACTTGTTGCTTAGAAATTCGTAAAAGAAGGAAAAAATAAAAACTAGGAGTAAGTTTAATGAAAATTCATTTATAATTATTATGTTGTGTGCAACATCAAAAGGTGCATCTTTTCATACTAAATAAACTCTTCAAAGTTCAAACCGATCCATCGAATAAAATTTAAATTTTATTCTAATTGTTTATTCTAAAGACACTTTCTTGCAACAATAGTCAGACAATCATTTCGCGTTTATTGATATTCTCTTTAAGATCTTTAAAATAAAGTGCCTGTGTCTGCAATACTGGCATGAGGTTTGAGTATCCAATGCATCACACGAGCTATCTACAAAATCCTTAGAAGCCAGTATCTGAGTAGATATTGTAAAGCGGTCTGTGCCAAGCTACTTTTTACACTGCGCGACTGTTTCTGAATTGTTATCGAATAAGGTTTTTAAATTACCAATAATTGTACTTAAAACACGACAACATGAAGCACTCACATTTGGCCGTGTTTTTGCAGTCATTAAATAACATGTCTGTGTTCGATTTTGACACATCTATTATTTGTGAAGTTAAGTTGAAAGTTTCATGGCAGCTTTAGCTGTGAAATTTGCTATGTCTCCACCATTTAACAATAGCTTTACATTTTGGTGGTAAGTATAAACTCATACCTTATAAACTCGTATTTAAATATTCTCTATAACTTCTTTCTGGCATCAATTAACATATTTTCTTCTTTTATTGGGGTAACTTTCGCGAAAGTTACACCAATAAAAGAAGAAAAAGATACCATATATATACCAGGTTCGCCAGCTAGGATACATTGTTTGGGTCTGACTAAAAGACTTTGTTAAACCTACTCATCCTTGAACTTCTGATATCTGATTTAACAAAAACACATTTTTTTACCAAGTATAATTCAGCTTGTCTTCTCGAAGATAACAATATTTAACCAAGTTTTGGTCTCGAAAAGTTGTTTACGACCACTACGATGGTTTGGTTTGGTGATGGCAAGATACCAAACTGTTATATAATTTTCTTTGCTGTTTCCGCTTGTAGCCTGGATGCAAGCTTATTTTCACTCCATGACGCAGATGCTATGGTCAGTATCATTGTTTTCATAAAAACAGAAGTAGATACATGGTTCATTGAATTTGTCCATTAGCTGCTTTAAAATATCGTGATTATCTAGTGCTGTGTCAGTTTGGGTAGAATTATGCTTAAGTTTGTCTTCGGGAATGTACTTTTTTTGCGAAAAATCACTCGAAGTGTGCTTTTGCGCATCTTCGTTCGCCGCAGATGGTGTTTTGCTTAAAAGTCTTTTTCTGTAAGATGCACACACGTAAACATTTGCTGGACATCCCCTTTTTTGCACTGAATACTACTTTAACTAGGCACAATTTTCCAACCTACTTCTACTCCTATCAAAGAGACCGCCTTTCGGAACAAGGTTGTCAGATATATTACCTAAAACTCCTGTACTTAAAGACATTTTTGAGTATCGGCAACATTGTAATCTGGTGTGAATTAAGCAAGTAGTTTTAAATTGACGATTTCTCATTTGATTCTCAAAGGTGAGAGTACTGAGATTATCAGTGAAATTGAAAAATGTAAAGAAAGGTTTTTGGTAGTTCTCGGCTTTTTAGGTCCGTAGAAGTCTATTTTTGAAATAAAAAAATTGTAGATCTATCTAGATGTAGTTTACGGATATTTTCTACTGGACCGATTTAGATGAAATTTGGTAATATATCGGAGTTTAGGATAATAATTTCATCTATAAAACAAGGTTTTAAAAGCAATTAGGTTTGATGGGTGTCAAGTTAGGGAAGCTATTTTTTTTTAAATATTCACTATAAAAATGAAAATCCAATTTCTCAAAAATGGTTTCAAGGATTTAATTTTTTCCAATTTTCAGTAATTTTATAGCTCACCTGGAAAAATGAAAAGTTGAAAATGGTAAAGTAGCTGTATACCTACTGTACATAATAAAGTAATGTCGATAGTTTTATTCATTGTATAGTATACCGTTTTAAAACTTCCTTTTCACATTATGTATACTTACGTTCAAAAGTAATTTTTGCTTTTTTACATTCACACCTCAGTACAGCAAAAAAATGCCGCTTTCCAGTATTGTATTTTGATTTGTTATTGAAATTTTATTTTGTGAAAATGTTTTTGTGGTAATATAGCGTATTAAACACCTTTTGAAAATGTCCTTGAAATATTTAATAAAAATAAAACAAAAGAAAGCCCGTGATCATTTCACAAGCCGAAAATAAGAATGGTGTTGTGCCAAATTGTTTGCTGCTTTTGGCCAAAATATTTCAAGTTCTTCAGCATATTATTATCAAGTCATAACATCTACCTTATTCGAAAAATGGTTTGAAGAGCAACTGTTACCAAATTTACATAAAAATTCAATCAAAGTTATAGACAATGCTCCTTACCATTCACGACAAACTGAAGAAGTTAAATCTCAAAAAACTGTTATTTCTTTGTACCTAGATAGCGTAGGGGTAGCTTATTCTTTAACATCAGACTAATACATCTTAGATTATAATTAATCTTTAACAAAATTTCAATATTTTTAAAATCGTAAATATCGAGTACCTAAATAATACAAGCGAAGTCCGGTCAACACCAGGCAGTTAAGTAAATTGTGAATTGTTTGACGTTACCGAAAAGCAAAATTTATCTTTGAACCACGAAGTTTTGAACGAAACTGTACAACGTGTCAAGTAGAAATGACTCTTCATTACCACCAAAGCAAATGAACTTAGATTTATTTAAAATACATTGGTTAAAAAAATTTCAATTAACAGACATAGATGGTTACATGTATTAATTGAAAACATGGAGCCTCCGATGTCGTGTTTGTTTGTTTTGCAACACCGCAATTGCTAGGTCAGTTTACTATTCTCGGCTTTTTAATTTCATTGAAACCAATGACAACTATCAAATAAGAATTTAATTCTTTCAAATTAAAACTTGGTAATTTTAGTTATTGTTAAGAACATTTGACTCATTATTTAGCTTATACACAACTCATAACTCTGTCAGAAAATCTAAAAAGATTGTCTGTCCAGCAAGAACCACGAGGATGTATGAGCCTTTCTTGTCTGGAAAGGAAATGGTCGAGTATGTTATTAAGAATATACAATTAGTTTTCTTAATTTTGTTTGGTTTTTGTTATTATTTTTATTTTTTTTTACTTTATGTAATAATAAATACCTACTAGAGACTTCAAGATACGTCACGATAGTTGTAAAGGAAATTGATTAGAATGACTAACACGAATTGTTAGAGCCTTCTGAGGTAGAATCGTTCACAGGTTGGATAACTATTGACGGTAAAAGAGAATATTCGTTTTCTATTTTTATAAGATGACCTTCGCAATTTTGCCATAAATTCTTATTAATGCCACTAATTACCTCTTGAATATTCTAAACGGACATTGCGCTTAAGATTGGCGACTGATTATATTTTCGTAAACGTTTTTTTAAGGTACCCTGAACCATTTCGATTGAATTAACAATAGGTAAGAAATAATCGCATGAGGGTAGTACCATGCCTGCTGCAAATTTTATATATATTTATTAAACAAAAATGTTATGGACTTACCGTATGATCTTATAACTCCTTGACTTTTGTATTGATTGGTTCTTATAGAACTTATTTAGTTTAAATTAACAAAATCTTTTGTTAATGAATTGTAATTACAACAACAGGCACAGAAAGATCGTAAGTTCTTATATAATAGTAACAATAAAGAGTCTTTATTTTAAATAAATATACAAAAAAAACGGGTGTGGGACTGCCGGCAGAAGTTATACTTCTATGCACGCGCTCGGATTTATAAATTTGTATGTGAATGATTTAGCAAAATCAGTATATGATATTCGTGTTCAGCGACCCCAAAAACCTAGTACCCAACGCACACTCATTTTGTATCGAATTTGCATAAACTTCCTGGAGACAAGGTCCGTCTTAAGCACTAGGTGTTTGTACAGAATTTACATAAAACCCCAGAAGAAGAGGTAAATAAATACCCTAGACAGCAAATGCCGCGGATACTTTCGGCATCATGATATTCGTGTTCAGCGACCCCAAATACCCCGAGTACATAAATTGAACCTATTTTCAGCAATACTTACCGAGTTTTTCTCTGTGTTCGGAATGCACTTTTCGTATACAGAAATGCAATTTTCCTTTTTTACATTATGAAAAATAGCGACAAATTTCCTGATATTCTAACCAATCCAATGCAAAAAAACGCTTTACGATCCATCTTACGTTACAAAATTCGGAGGTTTTGCTGATATTTCCTCGACTATTCGAAAAATCTCTGTTTATGTAGCAAACAACCTCAAAAGCATAGTGCAGTATATACTGCAACCATGTGACGGTACTATAGACTACAATACAGTACTCATTACTGAATATTATTATTAATATAAAATACTAAACTTAATATGTTAACTTACGTGATAGAATTATAAAATAAGTTGTCAAACACAATGTGATACATCACTATAATATTCAAAACATTAGCTCAGACTATTTTTTGTATATCTATCTCTTTTCAATGTACTGAATGTTTAAACGGTATTCAAAGGACTTATAGTTATGACTAAACATGTGTGGTAAATATTTCATCTTTGTTTTTACCGACCAATATACCTTATATGTGTTTCTGTCTCTCTCTTACTCACACCATTACATATGTAATGATTTTTCCCATTTAACTCTACACAATCTTTTCTGCCGAGTGCACGAATAGAAGTATAACTTCAATAATAGGAGTGCAGATTTCGTACAATATGTACTGAGGTGGAAATAGGTGTATTTAATCCACATATATGCTAACTCACTACTTAAAATTATAATTACAGACCTTAATTAAAAATATATCATCAGCCATTATAAAAGATTTGATGTCTACAGTGTATGGATATACCTATATTACTAAATCCGGTCCTGAGATAATGATATAGTTAATTAAGAAACTTTAATGGCATGAGATGTTAACACCTTCGGGATTATTAGCTACGTATACTTATTAACTTGAGTTAGTAAATAATTACCCGAAACCCTTTAATTACAAATAAGAGACAATTTACTGATGTAAATACTTATAATTTTACCACTGCGCTTATAATTAGAAATCTAATAAATTATATAGGTAGTTAAACAAACCAAAAAACAACGCTTTTAAAGCAAATCGAACTTAAAAGTTTAATAATCACAATGTTTAAAAATAACTTTTTTAGTCTACCTTTTTATGATTGAAGCTAATAAAAACGTGTTAATTAATTAAGCAGATTTCTTTATATGTATTTTTTAACATGATGTTTTCCTGATAGATGGCGAAACTTACTACCTTTTTCCTTTTCTTTTCAAAAGACAACAATTTCGTGAATGCCAGTTTTCTTTTTTTATATTAAGAAATATTAGGAAATATAGCAGTAACAAATATTATCTATATATATAAAAATGAATGTTTGTCTGTATGTCTGTATGTCTGTAAGTACTCAATGAACTCAAAAACTACTGGACCGATTATTATGAAAATTGGTACGTATATGTAGTTTTTCACGGAGAAGGTTTCTATGATATGCTCATTGATGCCACTCGCCACAAGGTGGCGCTGCAGAGTAGCAACTTCTGTCCCGTTCAACCGATTGTCATGAAAATTGGTATTTATATGTATTTTTTTCACGGAGAAGGTTTATATGATATGCTCATTGATGCCACTCGCCACCAGGTGACGCTGCAGAGTAGGAACTTCTGTCCCGTTCAACCGATTGTCATAAAAATCAGTGTGATGATGTATTTTTAATGAGTAAGATGAATATGATATTCGTATTAATGGAAGTTACCACCAGATGGCGCTTCCATGTATTAAATTCAATACTGATTAATAGATATCTATACGATTTCATATAAATACCTATATGTTCGAAAAATATATTTTTGGTGCGATAAGTAAAACAAAACTATAAACTTTTTTCCTTCTCTATTTCTTCATCCCTTTTATTTTACTTAAATTTATTTTAGTTGTTGACGTAGCAACGCACGCCGGGTACAGCTAGTTTTCTTATAAAATTGAAATTTTGATCAAGCGTTTGCTAAAACCAAATGCACAACAAATGATAAAATATAACGTTAATTTGGTGTAATTTATTGTCTTCCCATAAGTCACTTTAACCAATATATTATTAAATTATTACCGGTATCTTTATTTTTCAAGAATAGTATGAAGAATTAAAAACTTATAGTTTTCTTGTTTTATTCGGTTACTAGATTTTTCTGATGCTAAGGGAATAAAGATGTTCTTAGATAATGGTGGGCAGTAGTTAATTAATGCAGCCTCAGGAGAATCAGGTATATCAAATGGTGAATGGAAATAATCAGCTAATATTTATTCGAAAATCCACTAAACATGTTCTTTTAACACCAAATATAATTTCATGGGTGATGGAACACTCTCACAGGAATATTTTAAGATTTCCAACCGGTTATTATAAAAACACCAACGACATTTTTACTTTTTGACTCCAGAATTCGACTGACCATCATACGACCACCCTTGTTCATTAGGACACTTAGGATCTCCTAATCAGGGGGGAGATTCTAATTGGTCAATTTTACCGTGAGATTTTGTAGCAGTTCGATGATTTGATTAAAATGGCTCTAAGGGGATATAATCTTTTTGAGGATTTCAGCCTTAACAACGAGAAACAGTTTTTATTAAAATTATATTATGGGGATTAAGTTACTGTGTATAATAAAAATTTTACAGTCTTTATAATAAATTATTATAATAATAACATTTAAACTTTTTGTTGAATCGGTTTGAGTTTATTAAGTACCAAAAGATGCAGTTTTTGTGTATATAATATGGTTGTATATTTTCAATTTTCATTTTTCTCGTAAATTACAAATTTTAAGCAACAAATTAAATTAGAACCTTATAAAACGCCATTTTAAAGGTTTTTAAAACTCTAAAGGATTATTATTGTTAATTGTTTAACTGATGTAATCTTTTGAAACATTAGGTGGAAATGACGAAAGTTACTATTTTTTTTAAGTATTAGTTTTTCTTCCTATAGTCAAATATTACCCACAACACTTGTGTCACATACCTGTATAATTTATCTTCCTAAACAAGTTTTTTTTTTCTTTCCTGGACTATGAGCTCAAAGTTTGTGTATCTATATTTTATTAGAAGAAATAGTTATACATACAGCCTTGGCCAAAAGTATTAGGCACCCTATAGGTTACTGCAAAATTATGGGTTCAGAGAGTAATAACATTACATTTAATGATTAAATTACTTTATTTATATAAGAAAATCATAAAAACATTAGTATTTTGTTGGGCCACCCTTTGATTTGATAACAGCATTAACTCTGTGGGGCATACTGCGTACAAGTTTCGCACATTGCTCTGGAGAAATTGTATCCCATTCTTGAATTAACACATTTTTCAGATCAGTTTTTGATTTAATAGACTGCACTTTTATTTTTCTTTTTATAATACCCCACAAATGTTCGATTGGATTTAGATCTGGAGACTGGGCAGGCCAATCCAACAAGTCAATACTGTTGTCAGTAAACCAGCGCATCGTAGTCGCTGATTTATAACAAGGAGCGTTGTCCTAGTGGAATTTAACTCCATTCAAATTAGTGTCACCATAAATACTTAAAAGTGAAGGTGTGAGAGCAGTTTCTAGTACATTAATGTACCTACTTTTCACTATTCATACGACCTTCGCAAATGAATATTTTCCCGACTCCATCCGCAGCCATGCAGCCCCAAATCATTACACTGCCTCCGCCGTGTTTTATGGTTGGAACTACGCAATCTGGGTGATATTCTTCGCCTATGCGTCGCCTTACGAACTCAAGTCGTTTTCTTTTGTTGTATTCTTAAAGCCACGGCTTCTTCCTTGCTTTGCAACCCTTCAAGCCTGCTTCTACAAGCCTCCGTCTTGCCGTTCGAGCACTTATTGGGTTTCCAGTCTCTTCAGTTAAAGCCGCAGCAAGCTCTGAAGAAGTTTTTTTTCTGTCTTTCACAGACTCACGGATAAGTTTCCTGTCCTGACGGCTAGTAGTCATTCGTTTTCTGCCTGTTCTTGGTTTATTTGCGTGAGTGCCAGTCTCAGCATAACGTTTAATAGCAGATTGCACTGCACACCGCGAACATTTCACCAACTTCGCAATTTCTTTCTGATTCTTTCCTTGCTCATGTAAAAGTTGAATTTTTACACGATTCTCAAAACTAATTTCATTTGTTTTTGGCATTTTCAAATAAATCTCTTTTCACTTTAATCACAAAATCACAAATATTTACGCTAAGACTATCAAATGTAGACTGACAGACTTACAGAATATTTAAAATATTTTTTTGAGAAATAACAATATTCTGTTACTTCTGCAGCAAATGTTTTATGACCACCAAAATACGCCGCTTACTGTTTTAAATAGTGATGTAATGACACCGGGATCACTTTTCAAAAGAATATTTATTCATTGTTCAAATAGCATAGGTGTGTGATAACTTTATTGGGCGTGCTTAATACTTTTGGCCAAGGCTGTACATACACAGTACACACTTGGCTTAAAATATCTATCCTTATTGGTAGTTTCTGAAGCTAGTATTTACATCGAGAATTAATGTGTGAATAAGTTCGTAAATTTCTTCAATGTTACTATTTCACATCCATTTTTGTATTTTCGTTAAACTTTTCATTCAACTTTCGAAATTTGATTATGTTCTTATTTTCGTACATAAATTTTGTTTATTTATTTGTGCCAACATTGAAACAAAACTAATAAAATAAAATAAACTTATTCACCAATAAATTGTGGATATAAGGTAAACAAACAAGAATGTAAACTCGTTGCAATGTAGGATATTAATTATGTCATATCAAGGAAGTAAGATGTTCAATAATTTTTATTTTATGAATCGTTTAGAGTTAAATGGTCATTTGAGATAAAAAAGCGCGGTGAGCTAATGGTTGGTTGAAAAACTTTGAAAGCGACACCTATTAACCAATTCTTCTTCTTAAGGTGCCTAATCCAATTGGTGGATGTTGGCGACAATTCTGGCAAACTCCTCTCGATCTTGTGTGGCTCTAAATAGTGCATGGGCATCGAGGTTTGTCCAATCCCTTATGTTGTTAAGCCATGAGTGTTTTTTTCTTCCGATGCCCCGTTTTCTTTCGTTCCATTATAAGGTTTAAGAAATGGTACTTGAAATTTCTAAATATATGCCCCAGATAAGCAGTTTTTCTTCTTTTTATTATTGGCAACAACTCTCTTTCTCTCCCCATTCGATTTAATACTTCAACATTTGTTGTGTGATCTGTCCAGGGAATTTTAAGTAATCTTCTAAATACCCACATTTCAAAGGCCTCCAATCCCTTCATCACGTGGCCTTTATGGTCCATGTTTCTACACCATATAGGTATGGAGTAAATGTAACACTTTACAAAGCGATATCGAAGCGTTAAGTTGAGGCCACTGTTGCTTAGCAAGGTTCTCATATTAGTAAATATACAATTCATTCTTTATTTACAAGCCATTTCAAGTTGACGTAATCGTATATTTTGTTACAATCGAAAAAACCAAATTCTTTGTTTTGGTTATTCAGCAACAGAACTTTATACTAAAATGGTGAAATTGTTAAAGAAATCTGCTCCTTCATTTCCAACTGTGCATCAATCGATAGGTTTTAGAGTGTAAAAGTGGTTGTACAAGCGTCGAAGATGAACCACGTATAGTGGCGCCCAAAAAGTGCAATAATACCAGAAATCATGGAGCAAGTCTATTATATTGTTTGTAAAAATCCAAGTTTGATTAAACGTGAAATTGCTGATACCATAGGCATCTCAGAACGAGTATTTCATATTTTACATAAAGAATTTCATATGAAAAAACTGTTCGGAAAGTTAGTGTCACATTCATTAAAATCAAAACAAAAACTAAATCAAAAACAAACTTCTCAACGTAATTTAAAGCATTTTAAACAGAATAAAACCGATTTTGTGTATCGTTTTATAACTATGGATGAGACTTGGATCTTACATCATGATCCTTAACTGAAACAAGAACATTTACGATGGACTGAAGCTGATTGTTTGGCTCCAAAACAGGTGAAGTCAGAACTATCGGCAAAAATGATTATGACAACAGTTTTTTTGGGATGATTATCATGAAAATGGTAAAACAATTAACTCTGAATATTATTGCAACCTTTTAAACCAGTTAAATAAAAAAATTAACAAGATAATGTACGTGTTCATACAAGTTTGTTGACGAGGGCTGCATTGAACGAATTCAAGTACGAATTACTTGAACACCCACCGTATTCACCAGATTTTCCTTCCGACTATTATCTCTTCAGAAACTTGAAACTGAGAGATGAGGAAGGTTATATTAAACAAAAAAATCTTTAAAATTACACATTCTATCATTTTGAATTTCAAAACTTTTCAACCAACCTGTATAAAATTAGATACAGGGAAATGCCCTTCTTTTAAAATGTTCAATAAATCTCGAAATTTTTGTTGTAAAGAATTGAATTTCTCTGTAAAATTATGTATTTAAATAATTAAAAAAATATTTTTTCCTTTAAGAAAAAAGGAAAAATTTGGTGTTTTTTTTTCTATAACTTTTTTTGAGTTCAAGATTGGTGTAGGGATTTGCTTAAAATAAAAAAGTAAATAATTTTTTTTTAAAATGGTAAAAAATTCTTGGTTTAAAATTGACCGAGATATTTACGGTTGAGAAAACCATTTTCTGGATTTTTATCGCTTTTGTATTGACATCTATTATGTTTTACCTCTCAAAATTATTACCTATTTTAAGTATTATTACTCTAACTCCGGTATTTTTTAAAAGACAATAGTGATAAATCATATTGCTAGTTTATCAAAATGATAAAACAAAAATATACTTGGAATAAATTTTAATTGTAATTTAATTTCTTAGTAATAAATAAATAAGTTGTCTAAAACTGTAAAGTTTTCTTGTGTACAATTACCACTTACATGTGATGCCATCAAACAGCATGAATTTAGAACTTATTTACAAATCCAGCAATGGCATAGAAATAATTTAAGCCATATGAACTGTAAATGCAGAAAATTAGCTTTAAATTTGCAAAACGTGTCGTGAAGTCAACTGCGATAATGTACAAGAAGTCGGGATTACTGAAGACGATGTTATGTATTGGAAATACGATTTTAGATTATTATCGAAGAATTTAAATATGTATTTAAATTGTACAGAAATAAAATTTACTTATGAAAATTTAATTTCAGAAATTTATATTATTGTATCCAACCATAGGTCAGCGGTGCTCAAACTCTCATACTAAATGCCTTCCCATTTTATTTCAAACAACCCTCGCAATTAAACAGTCAACGCGAGAAATTAAAATTAGTCTAAGTAACATTCTATAAATAATCATATTTGCTTGGAGCGGTGGACGGTTTTTTTTTTAACAGAGGGCCAGGCTTAGGGGTATTCCATGGGATTGCATCGCAGCTAGTACAGCTTATTGTGCTCCCTTATTCACAGGTCCTCATTCTCCGTCAAATCCCAGGTTCTTAATGAACCAAGAGATCCTTTTGACTATGATTGCCCGTTCTTCCCTTTGATCTCCAGTCGGTAGGCCAAGGGATCTCACACGCAGACCTTGCAGGGCTGGGCACATGAATATCACGTGGAAGGCTGTTTCCTCCTCCTCACCGCATTTTCTACATAGGAGGTTTTCAACTTGAATTCTCATCTTATGTAGATGTCCGCGGAATACCCAGTGGCCGCTGATAAAGCCAACCACTCTCCGCAGGGTCTTCCTCCTCATCCCAAGGGCATCTGCCGCTATAGCACCAGTAGGTGTCTGCAGCATTCTCTTTGACTGTATTTTACCTTCTGTTCTTTCCCAGCTCTTTCGATGTTCTATGCCCATCCACTGGCGAACAGCTCTTCGTGCTGTGTTGTAAGCAATACCACACGTCGGCTCTGGGCCAATTAGCGGGCTTTCAGCTCCTTTGTTTGCCCACTTGTCTGCTCCCTCATTGGCAGCGATACCTTTGTGCCCCGGAACCCAACTAAGGATAACCTTGTTGTACTCTCCCAGGGTTTTCATGGCCTGATGACAGCCCCATACTGCTTTAGAGGTAAAGTCAAAACTGTCAAGTGCCATTAGCGCTGCTCTACTATCCGAGTTTATGTATATGGTGTAGCCTGTCATACCACGCTCCAAACACACTCTTGCACACTCTGATAGGGCAACAACTTCAGCCTGGAAAACAGTAGCCAGTTTACCCAGGCTTACGCAAAACTGCGCCTTGGGTCTGACTCCATATATTCAAGCCCCAGCGCCTGTTGGCTTTTTCGAGCCATCCGTATACCAAGTGATCCCCCTTTTCATATATTCAGGTTCACCTTTCTCCCAGGCAGCCCTTGTATGGCTTTTCTAGATCTGTGATCTTCACCATCCTGTCTGGTAGCATTTCCAAGGTGTCCATCTGTACAGTGTCCACAACCCGGCGGACGATGATGTCTCGTGAAATATGTCGAACGACACCAAATTGTCTCGACGTAAGATGCGCGGCTATAAATTGGGAAGCGTGTCTACAGGTTTAGCCTTTTGTTTAAGTACAGTTGTTGCATTACAGTTACAAGAAATTTTCTAGTTTAGTGCTCCAACGCTAAATATTTTCTACGCTTTAAGTATTGATAAATTTCTTATTGACGCCAAACCAAAACTAAACGAGGAAGAACCTTTGACTGATTTACGAGAATATAAGTCTAAAATCCGAATTTATGACCAATTTTACTTATATTTGGGCTTTACAAGCATTAAAATTAGTGAAGAAGAAAAACCGCAATGCGTTATTTGTTTAATAGTATTAGCTACTGATAGCTTGAAACACCATTAATTGAAGTGGCACCTAGGAACATTGCACAAAGAATATATTAGTAAACCGCGTGAATTTTTTGAGGA
The DNA here is from genome assembly GCA_964028335.1 of Altica lythri. Lineage (NCBI taxonomy): Eukaryota > Metazoa > Arthropoda > Insecta > Coleoptera > Chrysomelidae > Altica > Altica lythri. The sequence goes on along the minus strand of OZ034804.1, from coordinate 11,236,822 downwards.
AAAACTCAGATCATTTAAAAAACAGAAGACACATTTTCAGAAAACACTCGCAGTAAACGAGAAAGCTTTGTTAGCATCCTACAAAGTGGCTTACAAAGTAGCTAAATGCAAAATATCACAGACTATAGCAAAGCAACTTATTGTATAAACTTGCAGTGTCTCTGTGGAGGACACACATCTATCTGACCATAGATACCAGGTATGTGACTTTGCGTTAGCCTTTTACAGTAGAATGATAGCCATGTAAAGTTTTATGGTCGTAAATTATCTGATGAGTACCTATTAGCAGTTTTTTGAAATATGCTGGTAGCTTAAAGCTGGACGGAGGTGTACCTACTGCTGCAATAATACAAATAATGGTTTCAATGATTTCTATAATATTCTCAAACAGCACTATGATAATGCATTTCCCCTTAGAAAATGTAAACATAAAAAACATAATCCATGTATAACTCCCCAAATCAAAGAATTACATCAATTGGTGTGTGAAATGTGTAAACTTGTTAGAAAGATCGACAGTCCAATATTAAAGAGAATATATAGCTGAAATTAATCTACAGAGAATTAGTGAGTAAAACCAAAGCCAACTACAATGATAGCAGTTCACATAAAGCTCAAAATATCATTAGAGAAAGTTGGAAAATAATCAATGAAGTTAGGAAAAACTGACAACAACAATAGTCTTTCAATTAATGTCGATGTTGAGATAATCTCAGACAGCAATATACCTACTCTGTGACTTCTTCAATGAGACCTTCCTATATCTACCAATACTAACACTTTGATGCTTCAGATAACTATAAAACTTGACAGACTTCTTTTTCCAATCATACTCTATTTGTAAATCCAACCACACCGCTGGAGATACAGAGAAATATTGAAAGAACTACTAGAAAGTCAGCACCTAGTATAGATGAAATACACGGTAAAGCCCTTAAGGCTGTAAGTGATATAATATGCACTCCTCTCGATCATATAATTAGTTAATCATTGAAGGTAGTTAATCTGAACTATTGAAAACCGCAAAGTCGATCCCAATATATAAAAATAAAGCTTCACGTATAATACTGAAGCTGAGAACTATCGTAATATCTTCCCGCAGTCTCGACTAGTATTTTATTATACGTACTATACGAGATTAAGCTATTTCGTAGGGTGTTTCGGCCTAATACCCAGCTACCAGCGTGACTTTAGGGAAGCCAAGTCAACATTCACAGCTCTTCATGAAATTATGCAATACAATCTACCAAAAACTTAATAACAAACAATGTCCTATTGGTGTGTTCTATGATCTGACCCGTACATTTGACACAGTTGATCATAAGTTATTATTATCTATCGAATTGGGCAGAATCATATTTGAATAACAGATCACAGATAGTAACGATTGGTAGAACTAGATCCAAGCCAGCTCCAGTTAAAATAGGGGTATCACAAGGTTCAATACTTGCACCTTTATTCTTTATTATATTTATATCTGAGATATAATCTACATGCTGTCCTCATATAGAGAAAATAGTATATGCTGATGTTAAGACAAATGTAATTGCAAGGAATAGTTTAAATGAAACGACAGATGAGGGTTTTCTACATGGAGCAATGAGAATGGATTGTCCATTAATAAAAAAAGACGAGTTTCATGGTGTTCCAACCAAAAAATGCTAACCTTGATGCCAGTCCACTCATTGTGATTAATGGTGCGACTGTTTAACAGCAACAGGAATTTAAATATTTGGGTGTAATATTGGATTACAAGTTGACGTGGGAGGCACATATATAGACAGTGTAGTATCAAAAATCCGTAGCACTTGCTTTGTGATAAGGCAACTGCGGGGAAGAACTTCCTTTTAGGTTCTCAAACTTATATACTTTGGAATGGTGCAATCTACATTGGCATATGGCCTACCATGTTGGGGCAGCTCTTCACATATGCCTAAAGCTTTTATGGCACAAAAAAGGCAGTAAGATGTATGTTGGGGTTGCACCGCGACAATCTTGCTAGAACATGTTCACATTTCTTGGCATTCTTACACTACCTTGTCACTTTATTTAACTAGTCACACTCAATATAAAGAAAATTGAAACCCTTTTTACTACGAACAGTCCAATTCCTGATCGTGATCCTTGCATAAGAACCCATCTACGATTGCCATTCTCTAGACTAGACAGAACCCCGCCAGTTGCCAAGACATTATCTGTTATAACCATATTGTAAGACTGATAGGAAACCATGGCGACTACGGTTTATTTAAGGGCAGGCTTCAAAGTATTCTCCTGGAAAAAGAGTTCTACTCAGTGGAAGAGTTTTTAAATTGTAAAGGAGGTGTAAAGTGTCTGTAAATATGTGTAATTGTAATTGTATGTGTATATTTTTTATCAAATTTAAATTATATGTATATGTACTGTATCTATTGTATTTGTATTTGACGAGTCCCAATAGGATTTTTTCTAAATTCTCAGAGGCAGTAAAGATAAATAAATAAAAAATAAAATTAATTGTTTGGTAAAAGCTATGACAATATGCCTTTGTAAAATGATAAAATCTGTCGAATAATTTCGGATATATCTGCTGACATTCAGCAGCTGCTTGAATATCTACTAATTGGAAAATTATTTACTATTCAACTTGATGAAGCCACTGACTTCAATAATGAGTCCCATTTAATTTGTTAGCAGTATTTTTGAAGAAAGAAGGTCATATGCGTTCGGCAGAATGTTGGGACAAGTTATTTTTAATGAAGCTTTCTTATTTGGTAGATATCCTTGAAAAACTTAATACTTTTAATCTTCAACTCCAGAAAAAAATTTGAATGTATTTGATTTGAGTAAAAAAAAATATATTTATGAAAAAACAAGTTAAAAAAAAATGCTTTGATATGTTTCCCACATTGTGTAGAAATATCAAGTATTTTCCACTAGAAGAGAATCATAAAATTGTAATATTAAAAACCATGGTGGGTCATTTAGAAAACCTTAGTACGAATTTCCGACTATACTTTTTTGCAATTGGAATTGGGATTGTAATCCATTTGACAGTAAACTTAATGGCCTATCACTGGAAGAAGAGGAATGTTTCACCCAGCACTGCACTGAAAATGGAATTCGGTATTACATCTTTAACCAATTTCCGGATTGAACTTCCAAATAACTTCTCAGTAATAAAAGCCAAAGCGATACTAATTTTGTTAAAATCTAAATATTGAAATAAGCTTCAACTAGAAAAAGAACTCAGAGTCGCCATTTCCAATGTGCAATATAACGTACGAGAGCTAGCAACGTCGAAAAAACAAGCAGTTTAGGTAGGCTAGTTGTTAGATATGTTATCTCTCTCACTCTTCCGGACGTCAGACGGGCCATCTGGCTGGCGGCTTTGGCTGCGTTTAACGCCCATCGTCAAAAGGCCATCAAGAGATGACTGGAAGCTAGCTACCAAAATAACCAGACCTGCAAAAATCAGATGGGCTATCAGCACATTCCGTCCATTCAAAACACCGGGAACGGACAGAATATACCCAGCCCTACTCCAGAAAGGGCACATATCTGTGGAAAATATTTAAGGCTTGTTTGGCCTATAGATTTATACCATCTATGTGGCAGAAGGTGGAAGTCTTATATCTCCCTAAAGTGGGGAGGATGACGGACCAAACTACCAAGTCATAGACCAATACTTACATATATATCGTCATTCGTAGCAAAAACGCTGAAGAAACTGGTCGATAGATATATAAGGGACGAAATCTTAACGGAGAACCTATTAAGTAATCGTCAATATGCATACCAGCGGGGAAAATCCACAGACCTAGCGCTGGATGACTTAAACAGGCTATTATCAAAGTCAATAGAAGACAAAGAAGTAGCCCTAGCGGCGTCTATTGACATTGAAGAAGCCTTCAGTAATGTGGGACCCGAGTCAGTGACCGACGCACTTTTAAGGAGGGGAGTCCTCCCCACTAATATGAGAATGGGTGTATGCCAACCTAACGCATAGGATCGTAGTGTCCAAGTTAGGTGAGGCGCCCACTGAGGCAACAGTGGGAAGGGGCTGTCCGCAGGGAGGTGTACTGTCGCCTCTGATGTGGTCAGCACTTGTGGATGATCTCCTTAAGAAACTTCTCAATGAAGGCCTTCACTGCCTAGGTTTCGCAGATGATATGGCCATAATCATTCAGGGGAGGTTTCTGGGCACAGTCTCAGAGCGGATGCAGACCGCAATGAATATGGTGTACAAGTGGTGCAAGGATGAAGGCCTAACAGTCAATCCACAAAAAGCATCAGTTGTCCCTTTCACTAATAAAAGAGCGTTGCAAAGCTAAAAACCAATAACGCTCAATAACGTGCTGGTACCAATGCCCACAGAAGCCAAATACCTGGGTGTGGTGTTTGACCAGAGGTTATCATGGAAGCAACACATTCAAAAGGTCACACACAAAGCTACAATAGCCCTTGCTAGGTTTAGACAACTGTGTGGCAAGAACTGGGGCTTGAACCCCAAAATGAACCTTTGGTTGTATACACAAGTCATTAGACCAATGTTAACCTATGGTTCGGTGGTGTGGTGGATTAGAACGCAGCAGTCCGGGTTGATCAGGCAGCTGGAAAGCATTCAAAGGCAGGAATGATTGAATTTTACAGGTGCCATGGTGACCGCCTCAACGGACGCAATACAGGTTCTACTCAACCTACCACCATTGCACATTTACATACAGGGCAAGGCTATAGCAACTGCTCACAGGCTCACAGGCTGCTACAAGGCCAGGCTCCCATTACCTTATTAAAAGGGAAAAAGCAAGCAGGGTTATACGATAGGGTTAAGGCGGATCAAATAATGACATTGCCTCAGGATAGGTTAGTCCCCAGGTATAACTTTGTGAGAAACTTTCGAGTAGAAATACTGGAAAGGGACTCATGGAACAATGGTATACCGATGGCTCAAAGACTGAGAAAGGCACAGGGTCAGGTATATACAGTAGAGGACACAGGATAAAAGTCCAACTAAGTCTAGGTGCGTATGCCACACTGTTTCAGGCTGAAGCAATGGTCATACAACACTGTGCAACGGAGATCGTAAGTAAGGGTATAACGGGTAAACCGTAGTGATATACTCGGGCAGCTAAGCAGCTCTAAAGACGATAGTCTCGGCACAAATAAGCTCACACCTGGTGTGGGACTGCGTTGGGCCCCTGACACATGCCGCAAGTCAAAATTCTCTGATACTGGCATAGATACCAGGACACGCTGGGTTTCGAGGCAATGAGAAGGCTGATGATCAATCTGGCTGAAGGTTTAATAATGGAATTATTGCTTGGAAAATTAATTTTGGGCTTTAAGATACATAAATAACATCTTATATAAATTTCAGCCATACTAAAATATCTTGAATTTTTTTAAATGCAAAATTACTGTTTGGCACAGTATAAATAGAAAGAGAAAATCATCCATAATCTCAAATATGGTCCAATGGTAATACAAAGGAATAAACTCAATGTCTAGTACCACAAAAATATTTTAATTTAATATTAATTAATATTTTTGTGGTACTAGACTTTGAGTTTATTCCTTTGTATTACAGTATAAATAACAATAAAAATGTCTAGCAATAATAGATTTATGTAGTAAAAAGACAAATAAAAATAATAATAATAAAAAAAACTTTTTACAATTATTTAAAAAATCGTTTTTTTACCTGTACAGGTACGATGGGCGTTAAACGCATCCTCTGCTGCTAGCCAGATGGCCCGTATGATGTCTGGAAGAGTCAGAGAGATTACATATCTAAAAACTTGCCAACCTAAAATTCTCTCTCGAAAACGTTGATAGCTCTTACGTCTATTTAAGAGATTGTGTACCACAAAGCAAGCGCATGTCAGCCATTAGTCCTTGCATTCTAAGAATATTTAAAGCTTGTTATTTTCTTTTCAATTTACTGCGCCCCCTTGCTAATTTAACATACCTCCTTGGGTACGCGCCCTACAGTTTGAGAACCGTTCTCATAGGGTTTAAATTATTTCCATGTCATTGATGGATATGCAAATAGGTTCCAAAATCATGTTGTTTGATGGCACACGTCACGTGTAGGTGGTAATTATGCCAAATATAATAAAATCTCTTGTCTGTCTTAAAATTTGAAAAATGAAACTAAAATAAATATTTTAAATTAATATCCACATTAGCGTAGTGTGTTCTATGTTATCAATTTTCACATTTTATTTAAATTTTAAATTAATGCTAAGTTTAAATTAATTTAACAAAATTTTCAAGAAATTTGAATATCATGTGCAAAAGTTTTGACTGGTTTTTGTCTTTAAATAAACCATTCTGAGACAAACACTTTCGTATAGCATAAGCTGATTTATGTTCTCGGTGCATTTTTTTTGAAAATAGTGATACCTAATATGCAGGGTGTTGATAATTTTTAGATCTATCAAATATATGAAAAATGGCATTTAAATTTCAACGTCGAAAACTTCGTAATGGGCTTTTAACGGCTGCCAGTATTTCTGGATTACGTACATTAATTATATTTAGTGGTGAAAGAATAAATGATATATTGCCAGTAGATACAGAAATCCTTTTAAAAATTTAAAATCAAAGTGCTAGTGATGCGATCTGACATGGGTACAACGGTTTTCCATTGTCACATCCTAAGTTTTTCCTTTTTAGAAATATAATATTTATATGTATGTATAATTTCTTAATAAGTTATTTATAATAAAGGGCTTAGTCTGTAAAGTGATTGAAACATTTAAAATTATTTTTAAATAACATGCGAGGGGTAAACCGCTGGTAAAATTTTGTACACTAATTCCACTTTCATGGAGTAATACACAGTAATACCTGTGTAATACTGGTAATTCCTTAGTAATACCTAGTAATTCCCCTGTAATACCACTAATTTTCCAGTAATACTACTAATTCCCTGGCAATACCCCTAATTCCATTGTAATACCTAGTAATTCACAATAATAATTAGTAATTCCTTGCCTATTTGTGTTGATATCCTAGTTTTAAGTGTTAAGAATATAGATTTCATCCAGTGAAATTAGCAAATTACCACTCATTATCAAAGATACATACATACATAATCGAAAACTTCTTATACCCGGAAATGTCGAGGTGTACAAGCTCTCTTAATTTTTTAATTTACAAATTTACGCCACTCTTTTCTGTCTCTAGCCAGTTCATTTGCCTCACTCCACGTCTTCCCCCTTTCTTCTAGAATCTCATTTATGCTATTGTTCCATGTTTTTCTTGGTCGTCCCCTCCTGTTTTCCCTATTTTTCTCGCCTCCCATATCTCCTTCACTTGTCTAGTTTCATTCTATCTGATCATGTGTCCCCACCATTTCATTTTCTTTTCTTCTACTTTATCCTTTATTGATTTCGTTTCTAATGTCTTCGTTTCTTCTTCTATCTGTTCTTCTAGCACCCAGCACTTTTCTTAAATATTTCATTTCACTTGTTTGCAGTCGTTTTGTTTATCTTTCGTCCAGTACCCAGTTCTCTGCTCGGTAAGTTAATACTGGTTGGTACACTCTTTGATATACGATGATTCTTGTTTTTGTTGTTATTTCTTTTTTATTCAAGAAGTTTTTGTATAGTGCATGATATAGTCTTGTTGCTGAATTTATTCTGGCGCCAATCTCGTCTACTTGTGTCCCTTTATTATTCAAATTTATTCCGAAATACTTGTATATTTCTACCTGTTTAATTCTATTTCCTTCAATGTTAATGTTTGTTTTTGTTTTGTTTTTTGTTACCACCATTACTTTAGTTTTCTCGGTATTTACTCTTAAGTTGTATGTTTTTAGTTCTTCTGTCCATATTATCATGTTCTCTTGTAGTTCTTTTTCTGTTCTTGCTATAAGCTCTGTATCATCTACAAATACGCATGCTTCTATTTTCACTACTTGCATGTTTCTATATCCCACAATATATTTTTTAGTTTTTGGCCAGCAAGCTTTTATTACCTCGTCCATCACGCTTATGAACAATAGTGGGCTCAATACACCACCCTGTCTGACTCCTTTCTTATTTTTAAAGATTTTTGATGTTTTATTTCTTGTTCTTGGTCATTTGTATTTTCATAGAGACTATATATCACTTTGAGCAGCTCTTCATCTATATTCTTGTTCTTTAGGCTCTTCCAGATTCCTGTCCCGTCCACCATATCAAACGCCTTTTTCATGTCTAGGAATGCTAAGTATATTTCTTCATTTTTGACTATAGATTTTTCTATTATTTGTTGCAAAGTAAAATTGTGGTCTTGTACACTGTGCGCTGGTCAAAATCCACTTTGTGCATCTGTTAGTCTTGGTTCTATCATCTTATGTAACTTATAGTATTTTTCAAGATAATTGGTTCAGAGTTAATGGTAAGGACCCTATTGTAATAGGCAATAAACAGCAGGCAATATACCTACTATGAAAATATTACTTAAAGGACTGTGAAAGTTTATGTCTATTAATTCTTGGTTGATTTAGTATTAATTTGGAGAAATTTATGATTAAATTGGCTGTTATAATACTTGATGGATATCCATAACTAAGTTAAATAAAATGTTTATATAAGTTTATAACTTAACATTTTCTTTTAGAAACCCATATATAAACAATACATACGACATATCATTAAAGTCTTGTTTTACTGAGAACAGCAATCCTTTTAAAATAACAATAGTAACTACACTAAATATATAATTTTTAGTCCGGCCCTTATCGATAATCTGTTACCTGGTTGTTTATTGCCCATCACAATAGGGTACACTTTCTTTGCCATTAACAAATCAACCAATTTTCTTGACAACGACTATACTCTCTTTTATTATTTCGTATACTTTTAGTCCTGCGCATAAGAGAAATATTCCTGTATAATTTTCTTATGTATTGGCAAGATTGTTGCGGTGTTCCAATCCTAGGTATTTTAGTAATTCTGTATCTAGCTGGTCACATCCTGGTGCTTTACCTACTTTAATTTTCCTCAAAGCTTCCCCAAGTTCTTCCATTTGTATTCCAGTTATATCTGATTCGGTTATGTTGTCTATCCCATTTTTCTTTTCATTTACCACTCCTTTATTTTCACTATTTAGTAGCCCTGTGAAATATTCTTGCCATCGCTCGATAATTTTTTCTTCATCTGTTATGATATTGCCTTGTTGATCTTTTATTTGATTAAGATTCACTCTGTTTGGTTTTTTCATGTTTCTCAATGTTCTGTAGAATAGCTTCTTGTTTCCTTTACTATTTTCCTGCAAACTGTTCCCATCCTTTTTTTGCCTGTTTGACCATTTCTTTAACTTTGATTCTTTGTATTTTATATATGCCATATGTTTGTTGACTTCTACTTTGGAAATAATTTTTCCACGATCTTTTCGTTTCTTTTATTTCTTACTTTATATTTTCGCTCCACCAGCTTGTTTGTTTCTTGGTTCTTGGATTCTTGGTCTTACTACTTTTACTATATCTTGCCAGTTTCAATATTGTCTCTTTGAAACTTTTCCACTTATCTTCTATGGCGCATGTGCTATTTATGTATTTGCGCAGCAACTAGTATACAAGTAATACTTGTATTACACAGTAATAATACCACATAATACCCATAAAATTCCCACGAATTCCTGGTAATACACGGTAATTCCTAGTAATACATAGTAATACTTGTGTAATACACGGTAATTCCCCGTAATACCCACTAATTCCTGCTAATACCGCAAGCTTGTACACCAAAATTCACCAGCGGTTTACCCCTCGATAACATGTTTGTAGCGTAAAGGTTTCTATAAATATTGAATATAAAAGCTATGTATGTCCAAAATTATAAAAAAATGGAGTATGTATCAAGTAGATTTTTCTATTAAAATGTTATTTTTTTATTTATCTAACAACAGAAGGGTAGTGCAGTTTTTATACCTATGTCTGGCAATTAAGATTAGAGACTGTTTTTTAGAGAAAAATGAAAGGGGCGGACTTTTGTTCTAAATATATTCCTTAACCTTATATAAAAATATTAGACAGCTCCAACAGACAGTCCTGTTGCTATTGCCAAATAAAGATGGTGCAAAAGTCACTCGCGCCGTAAAAACATTGGATAGAAAAATTGAGCACACATGTTTTTTTTATAACTCGGGAAGTTTGCGTCGGAAAGCTATGAAACTTGGCAGGCGGTTTACGGGAATAAGTGCCCAAGTTTTTTAATTAATACAAACGTTTTAAGGAGGAGAGGAAGGATGTAGAATAAGATAGCCGCGTAGGGCGGCTTGTGACTTTGAAAAGTGAATTGAACGTTCAAAGAGTGACCGAAATGGTAAGAAAAGATCGTCGATACTTAATCAGGCTTTCGCTCAAGAAATAAGTATAAACAAAGAAACTCTGAGACAAATTTTGCATAAGGAACTTGTGCTCAGACTCCCAACGGTGGAACAGAAGTTACATCGTAAAGGCGTTTGTTTTAATACCCTAGAATGCATCGAAAGGGACTCAAAAGTCAAGGGTCGTAACTTGTATTTTTCAATATGACTCTGAAACCAAAGGCAATCAGGGCACTTAAGGTCTCCAGAATAGCGAGCATAAGCAAGTCCAAATTAAAGCCATTGTTGATTGTTTTCTTTAATATACAGGGTGTAGTTCATATGAAATGAGTACAGTAAAAGAATACTACTATACAGACGTTTTACGACAAAGTCCCGAAATGTTGAACTGTTAAATCAAGACACCGCACTGGTTCATAACTCGCTTTCTATCAACTATTTGGCAGAAAAACTTAGAACACGCGCCCTATTCTGTTCCCCCAAAAATCAAATTCTGCCACAAGTTGTCACGGGCTAAATTCTCGTTAGCGATAGATATTTTAATTTGTAAACATAATTGTTTTCTTACTTTATAATTTTCCATTATTAAAGGTTTACTCGAGTCAGGAACCGGTTGATTTAGTTCGATTATAGATAATCGCCAACTATTGTTTATTATTCTGGCCATAATTGTTGCTAATATTGTTTTGAAAGTATATTTATTAAATTTAGATCATGAATTCTTGTGGTTATGTTATTTTTTTTTTGAAATTTCTGTCACTTTCGCTTTCACCTGACCGAGGTTCTTCTTTTGTCGAAAACTCGACGTATTGTGGTCTACAGCCAGTTGTTTCGTTATTTTGTCATCTAGCATATTAAGATTGAAAATGAACGAGAAATTAAGTAATGTTGAGATTTTTGTTGTTATCTTGACAAGTAATAAGATTAGTCGTATCAAACGACCACCGTTTGTTCGTAAACTGGTAGCTGTCGGCCTTTGGTTATTGTCCTTACAGTAGTAGAGGCCACCTTTTTATTTTGGAGAGTGTCAAATTTCATGAAAGGAAATACGTGGGAGTTCGCTCTTTCCACTATCAGCCTTTGACTTGAAAACGTTGTCGTTAGAAGATTTTTTGGTTTAAGTTTGTAATCTCGGTGCATCTGAGTCAATTAATTTTGGATTTTCGAAACTAAACCTCAGTTTTCCATATTGAATCGCGTGGAGTGTTCCTGTAGTTTTTTTGGGACGGATTCTTTGGAAAAATCGCTTAGGCAGATTTTAGTAAAATCTTCGTTGATAGCCCATAGAACAGACAGTGGAATATTTGGTAATTCAATACCGTTCAGGCAGCGAATTGTGGTAGAATTCCCGATTGGTGCAATTAGCAACGAGAATATTGTTTCACCCGTTTACCAGCCAAGGGTGTCACGATCTTGAAGAAATAAAATATCCCTATTTTAATAGGGTCCCAGATACAGGCATAAGTCCTAGTTACGGGCTTAAGTCCTAGATACAGGCTGAATTTTGATTGCTGACCTGATACTTAGTACGAGCTTAAGTTATTTGTGATTGGTGCAAGCCTATTGGTTCTGGGAACAGGCTTGATTTTGGTACCGGCCTAAGTATTGGAGAAGCCAAGGATAGCAAGGAATCGAATTTAGTTTAACAGATAAGCCATATTAGACTTAAGTCGTGACTATAGTTTTTAGTTAAAATTTATTTTCCTCATTGTATTGCGTGTGATCACACATTTTAGATAATTCTTTTCATATAATTCTTATATTTTTTTTATATATCGATAACGTTGTTTAGCGCAAGGCTAGACAGTTGTGTAAATTCTTTACTGTTATTAAAGAAGGGTCTAGTTGATATTCTGTTTTATTTAGCTCACTTTATCATTTTTATAGTACAATTCAAGTAATACTGATTAAAGATTCTAAATTTATTTAATTATCTCCAGTGAGAAAGGTCAGTGCCTGGAACAACAGGGGTTTCCGATTTTAACCGTTCGAAATCGGTGACGCGACTCACTATTATTTGTTTACTTACCCTCTACGGCTGAGCTGGGCACTAATTTGCCAGTAGGGAGAAACCACTTACCGATCTCAGCTGGAGTTGAATTTCAATGGGAAAAATTTGATTAACCTTTTGATTAGTTTTTCAAAATTTGATTTTATTTTACTTTCATTAAAAGTACGTGGCAAAGTCTATAGAGAATGCAAAACAAAAATTGGCACAGCCTGTAGAAAGATGACCTGCGGCACTGCTTCGCACATTGTATTGAAGAGAAAAAATGAATAATTATAAAAGATTGTGAAATAAAGATGTTATTTCAATAGTCTCGGAACTTAATTGCCAGACCTCAAATACACACTACCTATAGTAACTTTAATACTTAGTCTCGCCAGTTCTGGGAATGTAAATTGACCCGGTTTGGCAAATATTTTTATAATTATCTTTTCTGGAATATTGTTCTATTGTTATTCAACCGCTATAATCAGCTGCTGGTGAGTTATTGGCAAGTTAGGTCTTCTAAATATTTCTCTGCCAATCATGTCTCACACGTCCTCAATCGGATTTATATTCAGTGAGCTTGCTGGTCCATTTAGTCTTTACACAGTTTTTTTTTTCAACACATTTTGGACCATTCTAGTACGGTGTGGTCGAGCATTATCGTTCATAAAAATAAAATAAAATTTTTCTTCTCTTACGGGTTGAATCATTGGTTTATTGACATTTTCGGGGTAGAGATTTTCTGCTAATGTCTGTGGTAAATGGATAAGTTTTGTCCCACGACCGTATATATCTAATATCTTCGAAAACATCTCTCTCTCTCTCTCTCTCTCTCTCTCTCTCCTTGAAAGGACAACTTTTTTTACTACGAGTTAATTGCACCACATATCTTAGTTTTCCGCATACTGTTATACGTCTGCTATCACTCTGGATTCATCAGACAAAAGGACATTTCTCTAGTAAGGTAAAAGGAAATTTATGTTCTCTCTAGCACATGCTAAGCGGGCGGATGTGTGTTTTCTAGCGACTCGAGGTGCCCTTAAAGGGCTTCAAGATCTTAAACTGACTACCTTGCAACCTTGCAACCTTGCATAAGTTCGTCTAAATTTATTCTGACCATAAAGCGGTAAGAAAGTTCTTCCATGCTGTCGATGCGACGTTGATGTGCGATAGAAAAAGAAGTTTATTTGGGATATGCTATCTCTCTCGCGCCGTTGTTAGCACACTGGCTGGTGAGTACTCCCTCTATCTCACTTAAGGCGTGGGAGAGATATTATATCCCATATACACTGTTTTCTCCCTTGGCAAAACGGAAAGCTGTCTCTAGTTTAGAATGCTCGAAGGCTGGATCAGTTGACTCCCCAGTATTTGTTAGTCTACCCAACAATATTTCCTACTCACATTTTCAGTGTCTTGAATGCTGTGCTTAAAGCAGACCATAAATTTCTACACAACTTTTTAACATTACAAAAACGTCAATTTTTCAGTAATTATTTCTATAAAAAATGCTGGTATAGATTTTGTATTATGTTTTTATGAGGGGGTCAAGAGCTTGCTGGTGTGTATATTAGCACAAACTGTGGCTGCTTCACCTGCAATGAATTTTTGCAATTCGATATTTATTGCAGATGCCGAATTTACATATTTACATAAGAACAATTGAACATCTGGTGTTGGCCTGTTTTCTCATAAGAAGTTTTACTAATAGTCTCTCAATTATTAGCACTTCTTGTGGGGATTTTACCTAAAAATTAATATTTTGCAAAATTATTTTTTAGTGCTCGTCTATGTTATGAATGGAATGTAGGTACCTTGAAAATTTCAAGTATCTAGCTTTTACAGTTTAAAGTGCGTTGATACTTAGTCAGTAACTTTATTTTCTTGTTCTTCATCTTAAAATTAGTAAATTAATTTTTACTGGAGGTTTTAAAATATTAGATACTCTTATTACTTATCCCTATTCTTGACGTAATATAAAAAGTTTTTCCGATTTTTTATTAGCTTTATTCAAATTTTTTCCTACAACAATAATTATACACTCCAATTTAAAGTAGTGGACATGCTCTTTGTCAATCCCTACATAAATGGAAATGCTCTTGCTTAATACTTTTATCTTAATTAAACATTCATATTACTGAAATTATTAAATTTGTTAAATCCAACATTTGTATTTGTATTTTTTTAACTTTGTCAGGAAGTCTTTAATGGCTTATTTTTCTTTTATAAGAAAAGAAGAATCCTGACACTGTTCAAAGTTTGGGACATAAAACCAAATGTAAGTATAATGTTTTTTAATATTTTAAGGATATTTGTATTTTATACTACGATACTTGTAAAATCGTTTTATAAGAAAGAACAAATAATTTATACATAATGGATTATTTCCAGTCAGTTTTTGTCGGAGCTAGAAAAATATAACTCTTTCAAAATGATGGTAGTACAATTATTGATGTACATTTCGTAAGTAGGTACCTACTATAATTTTAAAATCCTATTTCAAATTTCATGTATTTAGGTAATTCAGTTTATTTTATAAATTAATAAGCAGTTGTAAGTGATTTTAGGTGTAAAATGTTTTAAATATTCTCTTTATTCTGGGCTTAGATTGTATACCTCCTGTTAATCCCACTTTAACACTTCTTTTAAATGCATAAAAGAAAAATGTATTTTAAAAATTATTTTGGGATTCACTGTCTTGTGATTAAATTAATAGATTAAATTGTTAGAATCAGTCCATGACAACGATATGTGATTGAAACTTCGATAATAAAATATTAATGACATAGAAAGAACCCTTGTTACAGTAACCACCAATTATAAATAAGGTTTTGACAAAGACAAGGAGAATATATACGATTAGTAATATTTAAACAAAATCCTGTTAAATATATAAAGTTTTAAATTTTTTACATCGTTCTATGTGTTCATATTTCATGATGTTTACAAATATTTTGTAAAGTGAAAACTTCTATGAGCGCTTTAAACTATTTTTGGTAAGGGCAAATCCAAGAAGTTTGGGTCAGCAACATGCGTACACATATAGCGGCCTATATGACTAAATACACTTAGTATACACACAAACACATTGTATATAATCAATTTTATGTATCAGATACCAAATTTCTCTATATTGCACATTGCCATGGACATTCTTTATGTTCTTCATCGATATCGGTCGTTTCTAACCTGCTGTAACTTTAGTATGAATCATTATTTTCTAATACATTTAAAAAGTTGCTAAAAATCATCTTAGTTTTAATAATTGAAAATGGTGACAAATAAAACAGTAATTCGAAGTTGTTTACTATATAAGTACAAACTTGGTACAAAAGCTTCAGCGGGTCGCGAAAAATAAGTACCGCATTCGGAGATGATCCCGTTAATGACCGAACAACACAGAAGTGGTTCAAAAAATTTTCTTCGGCAGACCAAACTTCATGAACAATGGGGATCTTCGACAGGTTGTGGACGCCCATTCCATGACAACTTGCCAAGAACTTAAAAAAATTTATAGTGTGAGTTTTGAAACTATTCGTTTGCATCTTCATCTGCTTCTTCTGCTAGGAATTGACAAACGATAACAAATTAAGTCTTATCACCATTTGCTCAGCAAACATTTGACGCAACGATAATGACCCATTTCTTAATCGGTTATTAACCTGCGACAAAAAATGGATCTTGTATTTAAATTCTAAGCGTTCGTATCTTTAGTTGCTGCCTACTGATTCGTACCACACTCCCCCAAGGCCTTCTTACACCCAAAAAAGGTTTTGTTGTGTGTTTGGAGGACAACAACCGGAATAATTGTCCATTATGAATTTTTGAAAAGGGGTCAAGCCATCACTGCTAACTTGTATTGTGAGCAGCTTTAACGAGTACAAGCAGCACTCATCCAGAAACTGACTAGTTTGATCAATCGGAAGAAAGTGATATTTTTGCAGGATAACGCCAACCCTCATACCGCAATAGTGATCCAAGAAAAAAATTCTGAATTCGACTGGGAAACCTTACCGCACCCGCCGTTTCATCAAGTGATAATCACCTATTTTTGTCTCTTGACAACTGTATGAGGCACAGACAGTTCACAACTCGAGATGGTGTAATAAATGCAGTCCGCCATTTTTTGACCCCAAATCCAGGCAGTTCTACAGTACCGGCATACAAAAATTAATTCCGCGTTGGCAAAAGGTCATTGAGTGTGATGGGAATTTATGTGGTTACCTGATATGTTCTTTGGACGCTAAGGGATAACATTTATTGAGTTCGATTTAGCGATAAGCTCTAGCTATCACCTTACGTGATTAATTTAATACGTGGAAAGTTTTATGTGTGTATTGCATAAACTTTGCATTGTTTTTTATACTTGATTATTATATCAATTGTTTAATTGTACAGTTTAACAGTGAGTTCTAAATATGCTAATATTTTTATATGCCTTCAAATATAAATAATAAAAAATTAAAAAACTAAGCATAGGTAGGTATATTTAGAAACATATATCAAGATTTACTCCAAAACAATTAAAATTTGGTATATTTTTTTAAGCTATTGTGTAGCGTGTTCAAAAAACTCTATGTATAAAATTTTATTTTTTATAATTTCTTCTTACTTAAGCCGGCCCTGATCATTTTACATTCTAGATGATTCTCGATGTAACGAACTCCAACGGTCAAACTATTGATTTTTTTAGACTGACCAATCAAATATCGTGAATAAGGTCAGGTTGCGTCAGTGGGATATGTTTGAAGCGAAGCTTGGTTTCTTTTACCGTGATTTCTGCCAATGTCATAATGCCACCTAATACCTGTATTATCTGTTACTTACGCTCTCTATGAGAATCATACCTCATGTATATACCGTTTATTACTTTTTCCTTACCGAGATTTCAATGATATCTCTATTACCTACTCACGTTTCCATGATGGAATTATTAACGACTTTTAGTTAAGTTATTCCGGTTGGCCGGTACCGTTTATAAAAATCTGGTCACGTAGTGTCAAAGATCTGTTGATCTGATACATTTTACCTGCCTTGTGATTCTTCAAATCCTCGCGTAGTTTCACTTGTACCTTAACATGTCGACGAATAGTGTGAATGCTATTTTGTTTTCAGTAACTCACTCTGATGTCTAGTTTTACCTAGATAGATATTGCTCCCGTAAGATCGATTTTCTGCATACCGATGTTCTCTACCTTTATCAGCTTCGTTTTTTTTGAAACACACTACTGTTGTTCCAACCATAGCTTATTTTTTTTAAAAAACTGTTTTCTACCCAGTTTTTTCTCTTCGGAAGGGGCTGTGTAGCGTGTTCAAAAAACTCTATGTATAAAATTTTATTTTTTATAATTTCTTCTTACTTAAGCCGGCCCATTTTACATTCTAGATGATTCTCGATGTAACGAACTCCAACGGTCAAACTATTGATTTTTTTAGACTGACCAATCAAATCTCGTGAATAAGGTCAGGTTGCGTCAGTGGGATATGTTTGAAGCGAAGCTTGGTTTCTTTTACCGCGATTTCCGATTCATTCTAGTTTTGGCTTTTGTGCGACCCACATCATACGTACAGCCACTAGTTTCAATTTACCGGCAAATTTTCTTAAAACAGTTAAAAATTACTTGCGATTAAGTGTTTCTATTTTCGTTTACCGTTTATTGTACCGAGGAACCACATAAAATATTCCAGACAGTGTTTTTTATGTTTTCCTGGGTGTTCGATGTAACAACAGCATGACGCCATTGTTATACGTTTACCGCTTCCTTTTTTGAAATCCACGCTTCGAAGGATGAGTTTATGGTTTTCTCTAATTACCTATTAATCTAAACAAGAATGGGTTTAGATTATATCGTATCGTTAACACCAATTACCGAGAGAAAGAAACCATCTACTATAAATATCTCTCAGAAACATTTAGGAGACAATGTAAGTTTTTAACAATTTTTTATATCTGTATCGAGCCAGAAGTACCATTTATTTCTATGGATCATTTTATCGTAATTGTACTTATCTGTAACATCCGTGTGATCAGTGCCGTAATAAGAATATCCGGGATGTGATTTTTTTTGTGTTTTAGCTTATCTGTAATTTTTTGCTCATATTTTTGTACCTGCTATTTGTAAACTGTTTTACATATTTTTTTTATCTTTTAATTATTATCTCGCCTTATTTAATTAAGATCTCTCTATATTTTTCTATATGGGTACGTTTTATCTCGAGATAATTGAAAAACCAAAAGTGATATTTTTGATTTTTTTATCCAAATTTTTCTCTCTCACTTTTAGTTTTGAACATACCAAAAATAACAATAGAATTATACTTAGCTGTTGTTTTATGGTTGTAAAAGTTATGTTTTTAAATTTAAACACAAATGTGTTTAAAAATATTATTTATTGTTTATGATACCGATATATGATTTACTGTTTATAACACTGATATTTTCTTTATTTTATTTTGTTTATTGTATCTCTTATTTATTATCAAACCAGATAATAAAGTCTGTTTATTATTTACATAGATTTTCTTTTCCTAGCTAGAGCCTGCTACTCTGATCAATACCTTCAGTTTCTCTAATCTATACTTTACCAAAGTAATAGATTTTGTTTCTTAAATATACCTTATCTTATTGAAGTAATAGTTTTCATTTCTTAAGCATATATTATTTTATTAAAGCAATAGATTTTGCTTTTTTGAATCTATCTTTATCTTACCGATTAGATTGATAACCATAAGGAGTAGTAAAAGAAAAGTGTAAGTATCATTTTTTTAGTATCTTAAATAAGAGTGTGTAATTTAAATTTTTAGCAAGAACATCTGCCGGGTTATCTAATTTTACCTTATCTTCTCTTATATCTCTTATAACTTTCTTATTTTAACTTTATCTACAACATCTGATAAATCATTTTATCCAACATATATATTTAATATTTTTTCTATCTGGGTTTCTTATATTTTCCCATCCTTATGATAAAAAAATAAGTGGCGCCCATTTACCTTTCCCTTTTCCATCATTTCTCTCATTTTCTCTTTAGTCCCTTTTAAATTCTTTTATCTTTTATTTTTTCTAGTAAATATATCCCCGTATATCTTTCCAACACGATATCATCTAGCTCGTTCGAATCCACGCTCGCTCTCCTCCTACCCCCTGAGTGCCGTTCGCATTGGTTAGCCTCTATAAACGAGCATTTAACATCACTTGAGAAAAAAGAGGTTACAATTGTATAGCTTTTATTATTTTTTAATTATTCGGGATTAAATTTCGTAAAAAAACGTTTTTAATCAGTTCTTTACGAATAACTCAAATATTTTTAATTTCATCAAACAAAAAAAAAACTGTAATGAGTGACAATGAAGTTAATAAAAAACTAAGAGATTAGTTTTTTCAATTTTGTTGTAAACCAAATACAAACTAAGATATGTCCTATTAAGGATTGAAATTGTTATCAGGAAAATGGCCAATTTAACGGAAAAATTCATTTTAACTTTTTTAAAGAATATTAGAAATAGCTTTAAAATTAGGTGTTGTGAGACCCTCTAGCTGACAACTCAGAGTTATGATGAAAATAAGATAAATTAAAATAACACAATGACACCCTTGGTATTTCTACCTTAATTGCAATCACAGGGTAATTCATGTACGATATACCTACTTTATTTGTGTACTAGCGGACCCGGCGAACTTCACACCGCCTAACACTAATGGTTTTTCCAATTTTTATTTTTATTTTTACGATTAATTTTTTGTATTTTTAATCATATTTTCTCGTTAGTTACCAGTTTTTACTATTATTTATAGTACTTTGTAATTTATCGGTTAGGTATATTATATATTAACTGCGCCACCTAACGGTGGCGTCATAGTTCTTATGTAAGTAAGTTTTGCTCTTTTAAATATATGAGATATCAACTGCGCCACCTTACGGTGGCGTCATAGTACTTAGTTATGTAAGAATTACATCTCAACTGCGCCACCTTAGGGTAGCGTCATAATGATTAATTTCGTAATAAACGCGTCCAATCGCTGCAAAATTTAAAGTGCTATAGGGAAAATCGCGGTCTCCGACGCGCTATTTATAGGCACACTGCCGCCTCCCCGGCCGGCTAGTACCACCGCAAGCGCTACGTCCCGCAATTTTAAATCTGTAATATCTTCGAAAATATTCATTTAAATCTTGTGCTGTCAAGGAACATATAGATCTATATTAAATCAACAATGTATTTAAGCCATTTAATTGGATAAGTATTAATGCTGTATTGGTTAAAATCGCTTCGAAAATTAGCCATTATTTGTCGTAAAAAGTAAATGACAAAAAAATGTTATTGTGGGATATCGACATATACCATCGCGCAGTTTTCTGTAGACCTTTTCAATGTGTACAAATAATTAGTACATTATTTTGATAAATCTCGTAACGTTCAGCCTGCGTTTGCAATGTAAGCGGAAAAAAATTGATAATTAACGACATCACATTAGAAACCTCAAAAATTAGTGGAGTGCCTGGAGGTTTTTACCTCGGATTAGAGTTATAGTGAATGAATTTATATAATCGACGTGGGGTTTTGTTTTTTATACTATAAATTACAATGTTTACCCAAAATTTTTTTGTGCAATTATCACACAATTTACACAACAATAAAAAATTCAGTAGATAATGCTAAAGAATTGGATATGAGAACATGCATTTTAACGTTCGATCAACCTCTATACATAAAAGAACGGGATATTGCTTCTGCTGTGTATTTTTTTATTATTTTTTTATTAAGGATGTCCTCGTAGGTATAGACCTAAATACAAATGTACTGAGAACTTGTATTGACGCAGAAGAGACAATTTATTAATTTGGCATTTAAAGGCCTGCAAGTTGGGACGAGTGGGGAAGACGTGGGAGGGTAAGGAGTTCCACAATCTGGAGACCCTGGGGATGAAGGAACGATCGAATCGATCCGTTCTCGATGTCGGGCATTAAACAGTATAAGGGTGGAATGAGTTGGCACGTCGCGTTGCTCTAGCTGGTCTGACAAGTAGAGGCTAGGCTCGTTTCATACTGTAATATCTTACATGGGATCCATTGGTCATATTATGGCTGGAAGTGGGATAAAAGAAGCTCTTTCTACCATATATGCTGAAAATACAATTGATCACATAACTTCTGGACATGCGTATGCTAGAACAGTACGTGCTCATACTTTATTACAGCAAGCTTTATCACAATTGGTTTTTGAAAATCTTATGGAACACAATACAGATTTTGCAAATGTAATAAGTGATGATGATAATTCTATGATTTTTCAAATGTTCAACTATACAGAAATAACTGGAAACCATGGACGAATAATTACAGAAAACTGTATCATTGTCATATTTAATAAAGCGTGTTTGTCAATAGATGGCTAAGAATAATATAATTTCATTCTAAACGCTTTACAAGTTTTTGAAAAAACATTTTCAAAGAAAATGACCGTTCAACTAAGAAGAAACAACTACTTCCTGGGCTATATGCCCCAACGGATATTGGATTATACTTCAAAGTCAAACGGGGTTGGAATATGTACAAGATAACTTAACCCAACCATTCTAGTTTGCAGTTAGAAGGGACAACATAACTTATAGACCGGTTTCGGTGTTTTTGCACCTCGTCAGTATAAGGTATATGTTATCCGTCAGCGAGCTGTAAAGCATATTTCAAACGCTCTCTAATTTTTAAAAAAAAAAGTTCCTGGAGCTTAAAAATAAAAATAAAGCGTCAAAACTGTGGATTACTTATTTTTTAATGGTTACTATATTGAAGGACTTCATTGCTGCAGATCGTATGGGAGATAGGAATTTAGATTTATATAGTATTGAGCTAATGATTCCATTATTTCATGCATCAGGACATTTTTCCTATGTGAAGGCTTCACACATTTATTTACAAAATATGAAAGAATTACAGTATAAAATGGACCCGACGGAGTTAAAAAATTTCGGAAGGATTTCACATTTAGGCGCTCGCGCTCGGATAGGCGCTACATAGCAGCTGCAGCTTTGCTCTCCCCTTCAAGTTGTATTACCTGTTCGAATTTTTTTCTGCTATTTTTATACACAGGTATTCTCGAAAGATGTTTCTCTATGTCTATACAGGTGAAATTTAACGTATAAATGAAAAAAAAAATACTATTTAAAGTAAAATTATATGCTCAAAAATTAATTTTTCATAATAATTTGTTTAAACAATAAAATAATTGAGTGCACAAAAAAATTTTGGGTAAACATTGTAATTTATAGTATAAAATACAAAACCCTACGTCGATTATATAAATTCATTCACTATAACTCTAATCCGAGGTATTAACGTTTTGAATGCTCCAGGAACTCCACTACTACTATTTAATGGATGTTGTTATACATATAAACCTTCCTCTTGAATCACTCTATCTATTAAAAAAAAACCGCATCAAAATCCGGGACATAGGGACAGAGAAAGCGACTTTGTTTTATACTATGTAGTGAAATAAGTAGTAATGCTGACTGATTACCGATAAAACCACCATTCACTATGATAAAACCACTTCTAGTTTATGTGTTCCTAATAAAGTTGAGTTTAAAACGAACAACAGCACACTCATCTAAATAGTTCTAGCAGTAGTATAAACAAAACGTAGGTTCCAATCTTAACTAAAAATATCGTTGGTTGAGTAGAAATAAATAATTTAAAAAATAAAATTTGAGAACAAACAAGAGAAAAACTTGGATTTCTACATATAGCTAAATAAACCAATATAGTTGAGCTCCTTTGTAATAAATGCAACGTCTTTTGTCAAATGTCATTACACAAAAGTTGCTTGCAAGTTAATCATACAAAAGTTATAGTGAAATACCTATATGTAATTTAGTTGTCCTAATTGACAGGTCACTGCCAAATGCGACAACATCTCTTTAGGATGGAATTAACATAATCGCCGCTATGCAGAGGCTGCGAACAAGAAGAGGAAACAGTAGAACACATAATGTATGACTGCTCTGCTTTTTCTGAAATCAGAAGATCCGTGATGGGCGAGTACTGGCTTACACCAGCCGATGTCAGGGAGATCCCCCTCGGGAGCCTCATCACCTATTTTAAATCACTAGGCCTGGTGACAGCCTGAGGTGAGGATATCCCTACACACGGGAGGATGCACAATGGGTCATATGTGGCCTCAGTGCTGGCTGAGCACTAGCTCGCCCCTCCCCAAATTTCCAGATCCAGATTATATGTAGTTTACTTATCATATTTATTTTTCTCTTTTTTATGTGTGATAAAATTATAAATTTCAACAAATTGAAAAGTGATATATTTACTATATTTGTGAGTAGAGGTAATTTTTAAGATAAAAGTCACCTTTTAACTGACACTGGCCAAGGTTGACGGCTAATAATATGTATTATTAATTTTTTTTTAAGTTGGATCTTATAAACAGAAATTCTCAAATGGTTACTTGTTTTATGTTATGCTTTCCTAATAAGGGAGAGTGCACAATGAAGAACGACAACAAAAGTGGTAGAAACTGAAATGATGTTGAGTTGAATTTTAAGATATTTATTGGTATTTTTACGAAAACAAAATAATCATATTTTTTATACTCTAGCTTATTTTTTCATAGTTTTCCATTTTTTCTATTAATTAGGTTTTAATATCTCCCACTTTTCAGCTATCATCGACTTTTTATTTTATTTAAAATAAAGTAAAATCTGAAATAAATATATTGTTTTATATTAAAACTAGCTGTACCCGCGACGTCATTCGCGTGTTGTGTTGATTGTTAAATTTCTCATCCGACCTCGTTTAAGAGGTGGGAGGAAAATTTTTTATACACCAGATATTAAGTTAAAAGAAGACAAATACATCTGTGAAAACCGCATTTGAATAGGATCAGTGGTTTAAATTTTTATTTTTCACGCCGCTGGCGCCACAACCCCCCTGTGGGTGAAATTTCGTAAAATCAGTTCACAATTGACCTCAAACTTATAAAAATAACTATTTGCAAAGTTTTTAACCTGTAGGACTTATAGATTTTATTTTTTTTTCACCCGCAACCACCCATGTGGGTGGAATTTCGTAAAATCCGTTCACAATTGACCTCGCAATTATAAAAATAACTATTGTGCAAAATTTAAAACCTGCAGGACTTATAGATTTTAAATTTTAATTTTTTTTCACGCCCCCGCAAATCCCTTGTGGGTGAAATTTTGTAAAATCCGTTCACAGTTGACCTTCCAAATTATAAAAATAATATGATTTCTGTATAGCTTTAACCATTAAAGTTGCACACGCGACGGAAGCTTAAAAAATGGAGTAACTTCTCCCGTTTTCCCAACATTTCCGTTCACTGCTCTGCTCCTATTGATTGTAGCTTAATGAAAAGTATACTATAACCAGCACAGAAGTATGAAAAATAATTGTACCAAGTTTCGTTAAAATCCGTCGAGTAGTTTTTGTTTCTATAGCGGTTATACAGACAGACAGACAGACAAAAATTTTACTGATTGCATTTTTGCCATCAGTATCGATCCCTAATCACCCCCTGATAATTATTTTGGAAATATACATATTTTATGTACAGAATTGACCTCTCTACAGATTTATTATAAGTATAGATTAGCAAAACTATCTCGCAGTATGGACAATTTAAAACTTCATTAGTATTTAAAAAATTTCGACATTTTTATTTAAATAACTGAAAACTATCAAAGATACATAAAAATTACAAAAAACAAAGTTAAATTTTTTTAATAAGTATTTTTTTTTCTATTTTTGTAGCTTAAAAATGGTTTTGTTTTGGAGCCCTTTAAACGATTTATTTATAAACTATAAAATTCCTTGCAAAATAAGCTTTTGACCGACAAATAGCCAAAAAACGAAACACTTTTATTTTTTAATTTTGGAGTATTGGTGAATTTATGCGAATTCAAATGGTGAGAACCAACATCGCACAGCTTGTTTGATCTGTTTTTGTGAAAGGGGGACCTTTTTCATTTCTTTTTGTGATAAGGGATAATTAATAAGGGTTGAAAATAAATGGAAAAAATATTTGAGTCCAGCCTGATAAAACGATATTGATTGATAATAAATGAATTCTTAAATTGTATTACTAAGCCAGTAGACATTTTTTTAAATTATTTTCGTAATAAGGAATAATTATAAGGGTTAAAAACAGGGGATATGAAAAATTTGAGTTAAATACGATATAAGATACCAATTCATTATAATTAATGTCATACAAGGTGATTAAAGTATTTTTTCCAATTTTATATTAACAGGGAGAGCTTTATAAGGGATGAAATAAGTCGAAAAGGGTTAAAAAATGATAAATAGTATATTAAAGTCCAAAAAAACTTTACTTCCTTACTTACAAATGTTTTTCAAATAATTACATGCTTCATTTTCCAATTTTGTTGTTTTTTTGAAAATAAGGGTAGTTTACACCCTTTAAAACCATAAGGACATTTTAGCATAGGTTAGATTTTGATGTAAAAGGTAGGTATAGCCTATTTCCAAAATTTTATAAAAATTGGTATGATTTTTACCTTTGTACACTGAACTGAAGGTTGCTAATAAATAAATTAGTAGACAAGGTAGAATATAATAGAAAATTGCGAAAAAATTATAATAATTAAGTTTCGCAGTTCACCACGAGAGGGCGCAATACAAAGAAAAATATCAAAATCTTCCATTTCTTCAAACAATTCCACGTTAAGGTATAATTTTGGTAACATTATTAAAAAGCTGAGAAAATTTGGCATCCATTTGATCTGAGGCTACCGACTTTAATAAGAGTAGGGGAAGCTAGTGTAATCCTCTAATTTGTTGTAACCACCTTATCCGATTTTAGAGAACAAAAGCTTGTTTGGTGGAGAAAAGTAAACATACTTAAAAATATTGAATCGCAAAAGCATTTATAAAATATCCTAAAATAAAGACAGATGCACTAGATTGCAAACAGTTCAGAAAAGAACAAGAATATGAGAGATTCTTAAAATTATAAAGTAAAATAATTCTTAAAATTATAAATGGTGTTTCCCAATTGAATATCAATATTTAAGCATTCGATCGTTGAAACGTAGGTTCAAAAGTTCATCTCATCTGAGAGTTGGTATAGTTTATCCAATCTTAATGTGAAAACATAACCACGCCCTTTAACCCCAACAAAGGATCCGACTTTTGAATCTAGGTTGTCAGATATATTTGCGAATATTCCTAAGTTTATATATTTTGAAAATTTTCTCTCTACTTTACTATTCAATTGTTCGTCAATGACTCTTAGAAAGATAATATAAAAATATTCTTACAAAATATATACTTAAATTAATTAACTAGGTTCTTCTTATTTAAACAGTTTTCACTTCTAATGATATCAATTTTGTATATATTACTTATACTTAAAGAAATTTTTAAATACCGGCAACATTGTGTATTTACTGTGGGGATTTTTAAGTCGGCTCGTAACGCATTGATCTTAACGCAAACAAATGCCGACGGTGCGCTTTTTATCAAACGAAACTTCAAAGAGGGAAATTGCAAAATGCGACAACAGTCAAATACCGCCAATAGTCTTCTTACCCATTACAGTACACAGTAGCGTGATTGATTTTTATTGATTTTTTATATTAGATATATTATATATTACGGTGGCTTGATAGTACTTAATATATATAGTAAGAATTTCTCGTTTAAATATATAAGATAATAACTACGCCACCTTACGGTGGCGTTATATTATTTGATTTAGAAAGGTATTTTTTTTAGACTTTATTTTTTTCGCATTTTTTCTGTTTTTTTAATTTTCCACTTTCTTTTAGTTTTTCGTTTATTCATTTATTTATTTGTTTATGAATCGAAATTCAACACTAGGTATCTATTGGGTTTTCTTACAATTCAGTAATTGTTATGGACAATGTGTCGTATCATTTCCGCATATTAAACAAAATACCTAATAACACAAAAAAAGAATAAAATTTTAAGACTTATGGCAATCAAAAATATCGATGTTCCTAAAAAGGTTCCAGTAAAGAAGGAATTAATAAGAATGATCAAAAGTCAGAATTTTAAAAATGAATACGTCATTGACACCATTTGCAGCAGACATGGTCATACCCTTTTGCGTTTACCTCCTTACTACTGTATTTTTAATCCAATCGAAATGGTTTGGAGTACTGTAAAGAAACGTTTACGAAAATACATTCAGTCACCAACCTTAAGCGCAGTTGTTCTTAATAATATTCGAGAGGTAATTAGTGACATGAATAGCGATGTATGGAAAAATTGCCAAACACATGTTATAAAAATAGAAAAGAAATATCCTGTTTTACCGCCAATAGCACCATTAGTTATTCAACATGGAAACGATTCTACTTCAGAAGACTCTGACAATTCTTGTTATTAATTCCAACCAATTTCCTTTACAACTATCGTGATGTATCTTGAAAACTTGTTTTCAAAAACAAACTAATTTTATATTCTTACTAACGTACCCAACCCTTTCCTTTCCAGGCAAGGAAGGCTCATACCTCCTCATGGTCCTTGCTGGACAGACAATCTTTTAAGATTGTCTGATAAAATGAGTATTATTTGTAGACAATTGTTATAAAAATATTATAAGTTATGTACTATTTGACTAATGAGCCAAATGTTCTTATTAATAACTAAAATTAACAAGTTTCAATTTGAAAGAATTAATTTGTTATTTGACAATTTTCAAATTGATATAAAATTTACAAATATACAAAAACCGTTTTTCTTTTGAAATTTAAAACAAAAATTAATAAAAATTTATGAACTCTTTTTATTTAATTCCACGCCAATGGTCGGAAATGTCGTCAAAGGCACTTAAAAACCGCCAAAGAGCGCAAAATTTTACATTAGGATTGGAAAGAGTATAATACTTTTTATATGAATTCCAAATAGAAACCAATTACATATCTGCATATTGCTAATCTTAAATCATAATATCAAATTATTAAAGTTCTCTGGTTGTTATGCTAAACAGCCTAACAAGAATTTATTAACTAATTTATCATTAAGAGCTATTTTTGCTTACTGGAATTCTTAAGTATAAAATGGTTTTAATTAAAAAAAGTAACACAGTCAGCACCAAATTAAATTATGTTTAATAGCGAAGTCTCGGCTTAGAGCCATATTCATGTCAAAGAGTTTTAGTAATAATACACTGCTTATACAGTAATGACGTTGAAACTGATACCAAAGAAGCTTGAAAAAAAATGATAAAATTTATTTGTGTATGTCAGAATAAAGCAATAACTAAGGTAGGCTTTAATGACCGTGATAATAGTCGCTTTATTTTCTTAAAATTAATTAGGTTAAAAGAAATCCATTAGCTGATGACATTGATGATGCTACTTGGATGTAATTTATAAAGAAGAGCAACACTCGTAGAATTGTGTTTAAAAAATATAATAAGGTACAATTTTTCTTGTGTTACCTTTTTTATCATGTATTCCTAAGAAACCCTTTGAGAAAATGCTAATCATCTAAAAGTTCACAAAAAAAACAGTTCAAATATGTATGAAAAAAAGTTAATTACTATACTGCCCCTTACAAAAAATTTAAGAAAATTAGTAAGAAACACACAAATCATGCTAAAATTAGAAAACTTTGTTGTTAACTACACTAGCTTATAAATAATATTGGTCGCGGATTAACTTTTTGAGTGTCATCAGTCTCTCCCAAAACAAGAAATTTAGGGCGCCAAGCATATAATTTACAAATTAAAACTTAAGAGCAGTTGGAAGTCTTTTTGTAATATTAAAAAAATTTAAGAGAATTAAACAATATTTTATTGCTTAGAAATCTTTTGTTAATTAAAGCAAAAATATTTCTCCTATCTTGAAATAGTTTGAAGTTATCTGACTCCTGGGTTTGGGCTCGGGAATGGTCTCAATATACGGTGGAGGTTCTTTTTGGGAAGTGGGGAAGGTTCTAAAATTTCTTATCCAAATAGCACGGAAAATAAAACTGAATCTCTTCTAAATCTTATCCAAATATCACGGAAAATAAAACTGTATCTCTTCTGAATTGTATCCAAATAACACGGAAAATAAATGTGTATCTCTTCTCAGTCTTATACAAATAGCACAGAACATAAAAACTGAATCTCTCCTGAATTCTTCGCAAGGCCACCTCGACATACATTGATGTTCATTTGAGAGAAACAAAAGAATCAAATACCCTACATATTGCAAACCTAGTTCCGAGTAGAATTATTTTTTTGCCAAATCCATATCTCAATGATTATTCTTTAAGAACACATGTATCAAAGCTGTCCTGACTTTTAAGTAATAATCGACAATAGAAGGTTGGATGAAAGAGGACTGGGTATCAGATACAGGCATGACGGCGGTCTCTTCAATTTGCCACGGTTGGAGGCAAAAACGAAAATTTGAAACTGCTACATAACAGAACTAATGTATGCAGACGACTGTGCATTAATATCTCTTCTCCCAACCAACTTCAGAAAATAATTGATGTCTACCCGGAAGCTTGTAAAGCTTTTTTGGTCTTGAATTAAAACTAAGATTCTGTAAGTGACTCAGGTCATCAGCGATGTGCAAATCTTTTTGCAAGGGCAACAACTAGAAAATGTAAACTCATTTAATTATCTTTGCAGCACATTAAATACCAAAGCAAATATAGACAAAGAAATACATAACAGAGTCAGTGCTGCATCAAAGGATTTATGGAGGTTGTGCCGTAGATTTTTTGATTACCATGATCCAACACTTGAAACAAAAATGGCTGTATACCAAGCAGCTGTCCTGCCAACTCTACTATACGCATTTGAGGCCTGGGTTTCACATACAAGACATATTAAAACTCGTGAGCGCACAAAACAAAGACATCACAACAAAGACATTTACGTCTTATTCGCGTTCGCTGGTACCATCAAATATACAATCAAGAGATTCTTAGAAGAATTAAATGTCTGCCTATATAAACTCTGATCTCCCGTGCTCACCTACGTTGAGCAGGTCATGTCTATCGATTGGATGACAATCGGCTAGAAAAATGAGTACTTTTTGGAGAACTAAGCGAGGTGGTGCGTAAACAATTAGGCCAGGAAAAACGTTATATACCTACACGTTTTACAAGAACCAATTAAAACAGTTAACTTAGCAGGCAACTGGGAACGCCATGCAGCTAATTGGAGACAAATGGTTTCGAACTTCCATTCTCAACCTCGTCGTAGATCATTTAGCAACACACCTAGAAATTTTTAGTGTCCGGACTGTGGCCGCGTAATTTCATCTATTATAGTCACAAGCGCACACTCATGCAATAATAAAATAAAATTATTCTTAACTCAAAACGATTAATAAATTATTAAATTACATCGTGACACGTTATACATTGAAACTAAAATAAATTATCTTGCTTTCAAGAATACAGAATAGAACCGTCCAAGGATAATTTGTAAACTCAAAACAAGGATTTTTATTATTTGAATTAGGTAGCATAATATTTTTTTCTCCCTATTCTAAACAACTCATTCTTTTCTGAACGGTCATATATTATTGTGGATATTCCTGTAGAAGTGATAACAATGTTGACATAAAAAATCGCTTGCCCTTCCTCTCGATATCATCTTTATTGTTTTATTAAAAATTACGTGAAGCTGAACTTTCACTTCACGGTATATATACTGGAATTCAATCTGCCCCTAATGAAAATCTGTTTTCCACTTGTGTCAACGAATTCCACAGACGGGAAGAATTTAATATTCTATTTATATGAGAGCTGTTGTGTAGGCTGTAACTCAATTATTGTTTTTCATATCCCAGCATAACTGATTTCATACATGCATTGGCGCACGGAAAATAATTGCTTGTTAATTATATATCTCGCAAATAATAACAGTAAGAAAATAAAAAATAATATACTAATATGTGTTAAAGTTATTTTTGAATATAATATAACAATAAATTTAAATTTATATATAACCTGGAAAGGTATTTATACAATCTTAATATCGAAATTGATGTCCGAAACTAATTTCGTTTTTTCTATTATAAATAATACTTGAAGGTATTGGAAGCCAGTAATCAGGTTTCTGATATAAAGCAACATTAATCACTCTATGTATTTAATACATCACAAGAAAAATTATAAATAGATTGTAATATCCTTCTTTGGAATTCCTTCAGAAGAACTACATGTAACAGGACGAATTTATAGAAACTCTGGCGCCACCCTTCTCATCGTCGTAAGGTCTCCTACCTCAAGAGCTGCACAGAAAATAAAATCCAGACGATTATACTTTGGAATGTAAACCAGTTTCTCCGTATATAGACAAGAATAGTAGGATCACTTTGCCTGTCGCGTTTGAAGTTCTTTGTATCAAATTTCGCTCCAGTTTGCTGATGTTTTGTGTGTAGTTTTGTGAGAACTGGTGAGCAGCGATGCCAACTCTACCGATTTAGGAAGTAATCTATCGATATACCTTTATAATTTTCTTTCATATTTTTTAACTTTTTTGTAACGTAATTTAAACTTACTTTTTTTATTAAATAAACACTCTTTTAAATTTGCTGTTTTTTTTAATCTACCGATAACTTCTTATTTTTTTTTGTATCAATCAACCGATTTCAGAAATTTTAGGTTGACAACGCTACTGGTGAGCGACAACGATGCAAACCGAAATGCGGACCGAGAGCTTCGGCGCCATGGAACAAGTTTTTGCGAGAGTGATCCTACTATTCTTGTCTATATACAGTACCAGTACTATATATTGAGCTTGATATTTTCTAGATGTATGGTACTTCAGTCCCACTAAATTTTTAATGTAGAACTCAGAGTTACAAACCAAAATATCAATATTTTACAGCTGATCCCTCTTCAAAAGACAAAAATATGGTTAATAACACGAAGAAAATACATACAGAAAATATCTTTATCTTCAACCGAAATTGCATGTATTAAGAAAAGAGCGGGATTTCTGAATGTGCTAAAAAATACAGGTTTCACACGCCTCGGTCCCCACTATAGCGATGTAAATAAGATAGTATTTTCAATGAAAATGGTACTGTAAACTGAATATTCCAAAGTAAAAGCATAATAAGCACGAAAATAATTTGATTGACCATTGAAATACGTTTTTAAAATTTGCTTATCCGTCGTTCTTGGGTCTATCGGCACTCCCAGAGTGCGTCTATTTTTTGTCTGATACCAAAATATTTCCTGACGCCTTTAATAATTTTCCACCAGGATACTTTATAATTTAATTAAATGAAGGGATTGAATAGGAAATTAAAATTCTTTTGTTTGATACCAAACAACCAATGAAAATTTTATATTTTCGGAAGCCACTTAAATGAGCAGGTTGAAAATGCCTTAAAAGACACTTTATTTCAAAGTTCGTATTATAATTTTCTTTCTTAAAACCAATTAAATACTGGCCTTCAGGGCTTTAAAATTTCGAATTCATTTTTGGTTTTTTTTATCAACAATTTTCATTTTAGTTGCTATTAAAATATTTATATTACTTCAAAAAGACGAACGATAATGGTAAAGGTTTATCTAAAAATCTTTAATAAAAAACACCGACTGATGAAGCTTCCAGGATGTATGGGTTAGATAAGGATTTGTTAGGTTTAGTATACCTACTGATTTATTTTTATGTTATTATAGTTTTAGAATAGGCAATTATCGTGTTCTTATTTTTCCATTTTTTACGGCTAAAAAAAGAATTTGTGCTTTACTTCCCCGATAAGTTTTTTTAATTACATTTTTGAACTTTAAAATATTTCCGAATAACAGAAGAAAGTTTGTTTACAGATATATAGATTGAAGTATCTACCTAAAAAGTGTTAAGAACCAGAGCCGTAAAACACAGTTAAAGCCTACGTAACAAACGATCGCTGCAAATTTGCTTTTATTAAACGTATTATAAAAACAAATAAGTATTAAACTTTAAAGTTAAAATAATTTTTATCCCAAAACACCTGGATTGTTTGTTTTATGTTTCATATAGATTTAGTCAAAATTAAACCGTTACACACTGAATAAAACTAAAATAACCATACTTGTCAAGTCACTGAAATCCAAACCCAAAAACAACAACGGACCCCAAGAAAAACAAGGAACCACCCAAAAATTTCGTTAGTTTTCCTCACCTGTAGATTATCTGATAAAAATACAGGTTTAAATAATTTTTTATAATATAAATATTAAATATTCTGAGGAGAATTGGTTGCCCCTAAAAATAGATAAACATATTGTCTATTTATTTTTAATACTAGCAGTCCGCCCCGGCTTTGCACGGGGATTAAAGAAAAATAACAAAAGCCATTAAATTTATTGGGTCAACGCTTCCCTGTAAACAATATTACATGTTGTTTTATTTTCTGGCAGCAAAATAAATTGATTTTCAGGTGGTCCGACCCGCCTTAGGCGGTTGGCCATGGGGAAAACCGAGCCCTACTAATTGGAAGGTTTGACCTTGAGACTTATTATTAGTAAAAGCGAAAGATGTTTTGATAGGAAATTGAAGCGGTTTAAATTGATTTGGTAGATCAGTTGGGATCATCGGTATCCTCAGTATATGAGCCAGCTGGTGGTTCAGTTATAATGGTTGCTACAACTTAATTGTCCTTTAATTCCTTTATAAGTAGCCTCGTCCCATTGCACATGCTAAATTTGTGATATCTGTCGCGATTATGAAATAAGTTATTTTGATAAAGATTATTACCAAGATAAAAACTTTTAAAAAATTAAAAAATAGTTATTGTGACTTAACTATAACAGTAAGACATATACTGTCGCGGCATTCTTTGTAGATATTTATATATTCTTCAAAATCGTAGTACATTATTTTATTCTATAATCAATAGTATTCTCAGCGCACGCGATGTAAGGATTTTAAGGTCATTTTTGGTTACATTAATGGCATTTTAGTAAGGATCCCTATTTTTTTTTTAAATGAAACATAGCCTATGTCACTCGGGAATAGTGTAGCTTGCCAACGGCAAAAGAATTTTTGAAATCGGTCCGGTAGTTTCGGAGCCTATTCATTTCAAACAAACAAACAAAAAATCAAACCTTTCCTCTTTATAATATTAGTATAGAAAATAATAAAATTTCGATAAATTAGATCATAGTTGAATAAAAAAATATAAAATATGGCATAAACCTTGAATTTAGTAACGATGTGTTTTTATATTCAATTTGTGACCTACTTTGCTACTCTACTTATATATGGGATATGTTACAATAAATATTACATAGATTTTGCAAATCTGATTTCCTGTTAATACAAATTTTCAGTTCTCCTAATATGGGTCATTTCCAAAAACGTTCTCTTATATTCGTTACGTTCTTTGTCCAAAATATGTGTGCTTGCGAAGTCAAATTGGTGTTTGTTTTTCATCGCATGTTCTGCTAAGGCACATGATTTTGTTTTATTAGTGTTAATGTCTTTTTTATATTTTTATATGATGTATTTCTGCTATGTACAGCTCGAGATGTTTATAAAATCCCCTGCCTGAATTGCAACCAAGTATACATAGGGAAAACATCTCGAACTGTACATAGTACAGTATTCAAAATTCAATTAATTTAAGAGGTAAAAATGTTTTTGTATAGAATAACAAATATACAAATTTCTCACATTTTAGATGGGATATGTTCTAGTGAACTCCGTAACAAAATGGTTTGGTGGACTTGCGAGAAATAGTCAATTTTCTGTTTTTTATCCGCACGCCTATTAAAATTGTGTTTGTTTTCTTGTACAGTATATTAGTTTAGGGATCTGCTATGCTCTAAATATATTGCAAAATTATGAGTAAATTAAGCTAAATATGAAAACGTCCTCTGCGACATAGTGCAAAGAGGACTGAACATAGCAAAGAAGTGGTGTGATTCAGTGGGACTTAATTTCAACCCCACCAAGACCACGTTAGTAGCCTTTACAAGGAAAAAGAAACCTAAACTAAAAACCATAAAAATAGGTGGAAATATCGTTGAGTGGAAGACAGAGGTCAAATATCTAGGGCTAATCCTAGATAATAAGTTAATCTGGAACAAACACGAAAACGAAATAATACACAAAGCTACAAAAGCCCTTATGGTGTGCAGAAACATTGCTGAAAAAAGTTATGGCTGTAACCCAAAGACATTGCAATGAATGTACACAGCAATATCAGCAATATCATCACATATGGGGCAGTAGCTTGGGGCACGAGAGCTAATCTGATCACTACGAGGACAACCCTCTCAAAGATTCAGAGACTAGCCTGTGCATGTATCACTGGAGCAATCAGAACATGTCCCACTGCTGCAATGGAAGTAATACTAAATCTCTCACCACTGCATATTCAAGTAGAAAATGCTAGGAAGAAAACAATATATAGAATGATCAAAGAAGGAATAATCAAGAAAAAACCTCGATCACTCCAACTTGATCAAACTTGGGAAATGCCCCAAGATGACATGCCAAAGAAATTTAACTTTGTAAGGAAATTTACCACTAAACTGGGAAGTAAATCTGAATGGGACGAAAACACCATATTGGGGCTAAGCCAAAATGCCATAAAATGGTATACGGACGGCTCCAAGACAGATAAAGGAACAGGAGCAGGGGTATTTTGACCTAGAACCAAATACTCAGAAAGCTTGGGTGCGTACCCAAGCATCTTTCAAGCGGAAATTCGTGCCATCGAAAGATGTATAGAATTTAACATTGAAAGGAACTATCGTAGACAGAAGATTGTAATCATGTCAGTAATTGCAACCAAGTATACATAGGGAAAACATCTCGAACTGTACATAGTTCAGTATTCAAAATTCAATTAATTTAAGAGGTAAAAATGTTTTTGTATAGAATAAAAAATATACAAATTTCTCACATTTTAGATGGGATATTTTCTAGTAAACTCCATTTTTGCTAAACTAGGTAAGCTAAGAGCTGTCTTTTAGTGTGTACTTTAAGTAACAAAATGGTTTGGTGGGCTTGCGAGAAATAGTCAATTTTATATTTTTATCCGCACGCCTATTAAAATTGTGTTTATTTTCTTGTATAGTATATTAGTTCAGGTATCTGCTATGCTCTAAATATATTGCAAAATTATGAGTAAATTAATTAAATAAATTTATCTACATATTTATGAGAGCACGTTAATTAAAAAATAATTGCATTATCTATATATATATATCATATTAAATAAATGTATTTTTGTTAAATCAAATAAACAACGTAATAAGATAGGTACCTAAATTTAAAATATTGATTTCCGTAAAAGTCAATTGACCTTATCTTATCGAGTTGGAACATCTGGAAAACAAGAGCATCAACTGGTGAATAGACATTAATTTCCCTTTTCGAATCATATAAAACAAAAACCAAATGGAGGAAAGGGATAACTTGATTTTCCACTCGATTCCAAGT
Source organism: Altica lythri (assembly GCA_964028335.1). Taxonomy (NCBI): domain Eukaryota; kingdom Metazoa; phylum Arthropoda; class Insecta; order Coleoptera; family Chrysomelidae; genus Altica; species Altica lythri. The sequence continues at coordinate 11,200,119 of OZ034804.1, read as the reverse complement.
TCGGTGTCGCGTTCGATTGTCAATGGTTATCGAATTTTGATTCTGACAGAAACGTTTTATTTGGAGTGACAGTTAACGGTGAAAGTTCGGTGAATGGTTACCTGTGTGTTAAACAAAGTAATCGATTTTATTAGTATTGTGGGTATATTTAATAGAAAAAAAAACGTATGTGTGTACCTACTTACGTATTATTCGTTGCATATTCGTGCAGACTGACTTATCTCTCAGTAGAAACTTTAAAGCTCAGGGCCGTAATAGGATCTATATTATACGAGCAGGTATCGACTGTTCTTTTCGATTATTTTACTGAATCGCGGCATGAAAGCAAAAATAGTTTTTTCGTAAACCCAATAAAAGAACTTGATGTGGGTACTATTACCATCACCCTTGAAAGATAGCACTTATCATCCATAACACGATAACATGAGTTTTAGAAGTAAAGTAAAATAGTTTCTGTATGCTGATACAGAAAACAATAATTTTCTTTGATTTTATTTATTTATAGACGGTGATTCGTGACATTTTTGTTAGGGTTACAGTCTGGTTTACTATAACATATAAAGAAGAATAAATATCAACACTAAATAACAAAAATTTTGCGAAAGTTTTGGTCGACGACTATACTCTGAGAATATTAGAATTCGTGAATCCGTAACATAACCTGTAACGATCAAAACCAGGTTATATAATACAATGGAAGCGATAACTTTTGTTAAATCCTCTTTAAGATAATAAAGGTCAGTCCGCACGAATTTGGAACAAATAATATGCACGTAATAAGTTCTACTTCTTTGCCGTAACAAGGTAAAAATCTTTCTTTCTATCTTTGTAGAAAAAACGACACTAATAATATGAAAAAAGGTATTTAATACATTGAAAGAACGCATTATCTAGCTAAATAAATTTTATTTAAATGTCATGAAAAAAATATTTATATTTAATTAAAAAACAAAATTTTATGCACAAATTATACTAAAATCAATTTTTATTAACCTCAATTCTTTACTACTTACATTTATTGCCTTTTAGACTAGAATTATCATAAAAAATAGGTAAATAACAATAAATATCAAGCAAATATTAGAATGTTGATATCTAAAAATAATAAATATATAAAATTTCAGTATCACAAACGCACAAAAATCAGCTAATTAAATTTACCCTCAACATTTTTCCCTAACTCGCAAAAGAAGTATAAATTCAAAAATATATTTATAGGTACAACACAAAACTTATTTATAAGATAGTTATGTTAGACAATGTGAGAAATATGCCCCATTGTAGACACTTTTTTCTGGTAGTTGGAAAAATCGGAAAAGATAAAAATTGTAAATATCTTGAAAATTAAAAAAATAATTGAACAAAATTGTTATGAAAAACTAAAAAATGGCAGTAATTAAAGACAACAGTCCATTTTTTTCATGCCGAATATAAAATCGCTTTTTTCCTGTAAAATGTTCTCTTTTTACGACTGTACTTTTTGGGCATATGTTGTCTTATTAAGTACCACCAAGGTACTTTATAAGATCAGCTTGTTTGTCTCTCAGTCCGGGTGGCGTAATTACAAACCCTAAGTGGTCTCAGCGCTCGAACGCTCGGGTCCCGCCAAGGCTTGTCGGAGAAGCCCGTACACACGTTTAAACAAATTGTAAGCGATTAAATTCAAATACATTTGTATATAAAAAAAAACAGCATACTATCAGCATTGGAACGGTGCTATTCATAATTTAGTTTAATATATGTATTAATAATTAACCTTCTTCAAAAGTCTTGTAAGAATTTATGTCACGGAAAAGTTACTAAGCTAGGTTTATATATATATATATATATATATATATATATATATATATATATATATATATATATATGCGTGATCACCCTCCAATCAATACAATTATTGGTCGTGGACTCTGCAATTGCCAAATTGATAACAAAAAAAATATATATAAATAATATAAAAAAAAATCTTTCTCTTCTTCCTACTTCACTTCTTTCCAAAACATTCTTCTTGCTGCTAGAACTGTTTATCTCTTGTCTTTCTGCTCTCTTAAACTTTCCAACTGTGGCCTTTCTGCTTTTACATACCTGTTGGCTTCTTCTTTCTGTTACTTGCACTTTCATCTGCTCTGCTCTGGGTGTAATTCCAAATACTTTTCTTTTATATAATGTTTCGTTTACTTTTTACGCTTCTTATTATCTATATTTTCAAATTATATTCTTTTTCTTTTAACTTTTAAAATTCAATTCAACTAACTTATATTCAGTTTCTTAATCTTTTAATGACTTTTTTCAAATTAAAATTCTTGACAATCTACTCCATAAATATCTTCCTATCTTCCTAACAATCCAACACAATACAAACAAAAACTTATCGATCTAAAAAATACCTAATCTAGACAATCAATTTATAAATGGCAGATCACGTTCTAAAATTCCATTGAGAGAACGTGTGCCACGAAGAAAAATCCATGTATATCCGTATCCATATATATATATATATATATATATATATATATATATATATATATATATATATATATATACCTACCTATATATATATTGATGTGGATTTTTCTTCATGGTGTACGTTCTTTCAGTGAAATGTTGGAATGTGTTCATGATTTTTAAATCGGTTGTCTGGATTAAGGTAGTTCCTCCGCGACAGTCCAGTCAAAAAGTTTTGGAATCGCACTATCGTTAAACACGTTTGTTTGTACTATGACTGTACGTTAAATTTGTTAACGTGAGTGTACTTCTATCCCTTAAACGTATACACATATACTGTGAAATATAATTGTTTGGAAATGTGGCAACGTCGCGTTATTTTTATTCTTATTTCTCCTAACCGCTGAAACTTACTTATAGTTTATACTTTATACGCAAAGTAAACTTGCTATTTTTATTGCAATAAATAAATAAATACTTACGAGTGATCGTATTCGTCATAAAGTATTGCAATAATTAAAAATTTACTATCGTGAAAGTTTCGTTTTTAAATGTTTATTAATACCTATAATATTGTTGAATATATTTTGTATCTATTGTTATAAATAATAATAAATTACAAGATTGCTCTATAAGATTTATTCTCTCATTTTAATAATTATTAATAATTGTTATGATTTATTAAAAAAAAGTTGAGAAGTGATATCCTTAAAAATATTAAATTCGTTTAAATTTCGCGCTATTTCTTTCTGCTCCAACTGCTAACTTTAGTAAGACAAATAGATTTTTACTAAATACAGAAATAAAAATAAACTTTATTAAAATGTGTTTTATTAATAAAATATAATGACAAATAATACAAATTACATATTTAATTCATGTAAAAGCTCTACACACCTTTAATTTTACATTTAAATTATTTATTTTACTCATCTTTTGCTTATTTCTAGAGGTAACATCTGAATCTTTTAATGACAACTTGTAAAAATATTCACTCATGTTTATTTCTTTAGAATTTAACAATAAATAAAGTCACTCAAACACTATTATAACTACACAATCGGCAACAAAAAGTTAGGAAAAGACAATTTAAACACGAAGTAACATGGATTTAAATACAAAACCAAAGTAAACACAACCTTTATTTGCCTCTCAGCGGCCATATTGGTAATTGAAACGTCAAAGTCCTGTGACAACGTTGCCACATCGTTTTCATTTCATTAGTCTTTATATCCACCCTTAGAAAATTGTCGCTGAAACGAGTTGTTTATTTTAATTTTTTATCGAAACTACGAGGTAAATAATTTTAAAATTTTTTTTTATATCATCTAAATATGGTATTTTACCAAATATCAGTTTTTCATCGAGATGGTGAAAGTCATTCATTCATAAATTAAAATTAATTGATGTTTCCCACGCTTCCCCCATGTTACATGTACAATTAATGTCATTTTTAATTGCAAATATCTCATATCTGATGAGGTAAATCGTCTTCAAATTTTAACAGTATGTGTATTATACATTTACGAGCTTATATTCTGAGTTTTGCGAAATTCTTGAAACATTGCTTTCATAACCGTACTACCTTAAGTATTTTTTTGAGATGGTATTTGTTTTTGTTTAGTTGATATGTTGTTAAGGGATTATTATTGATGAGATTGTCATTGAGTTAATTTTGTAAAAGTCAGATGAAATAAAATTGTAAAAAATTAAATATTGAAATTTAAATTAAAATAAGAAGAGTTTATAAATAAAAATATAAATAAATAAAAAGGTAATTGGAATTGGATAAGAGGATACAGAGAGGTCAGAGTTGGAAAATTGTAAAAGAAAAAGGTATAGAGAAAGAGTTGAGCAGCAGAAAGGTATTAAATAGATGGAAAGGCAGTAGCAAGAAGGAGTTGGAAAGTACTTGGAAGAGGAAGATATAGAGAAAGAGTGGAAAAACGGAGGAAGAAAGAATTAGAAAGACGCGAAAGAATTATTTTTTATATTTATAATTTTGTACTTTATTTTTAGGACAATCAATTTAAAAATTCTTGAATCCACGACCGATAATTTTATTGAAAAAGGGTGTTCCTGAGGGAGGATCCATTTCAATATATATATATATATATATACATCTCTCTATACTTGAGTCTTCCAGCCAAAGACGGTATTTACCTCATCCACCAGAAGGAGCAGGAATATATATATTCTCACTGAAGTATATCGCATTTTGCCCATTCTAGTATAGTATTTGATAAAAAAATAATGGAAAATATTTTCTTTTTAACCATTTTTATAGCATTCAATCTTCCGACTGAAATGCTATTTTTACGTCTTCCGAGTATATTGAGAATATCAAATTTTCAGTACATAGGTCTTCCGTACAGTGATGCCACATTTCATTACATTTGTAGTACCTACATCTTCCATATATTACAATCAATATTTAGATATACGGAAGCCTCGTGCTTCTAATTCTCATTTGAAATTTGAAAATCATAACTCTTCCAGATTTATCTGAATAAGTTCCGTCTTCATCATATCATATTTAAGTAAGGTATTGATTGATTGTTAAATTTAAACAATTACTCAATATTTATTAATAAATACGGCGACAAAAACCAAATCAGTTGAAAATTTATTCAGTGGCGGAAGTTCTGATTTTTTTATTATTTTTCAATTTTAATGATTACTAAAATTTACAGACATAAATGATTTTGCAAATATTCATTGAATCAAATACATGGTGAGTCAAAGCTCGAGTACATTATTTTCTCAGAAATTTTAAATGAATCACCTCACCCTGTATTTTATATTATTTTCGAAAAGTACTATTACCATACTTCCCATACCCAAAGTTATCAGTTCTTTGAGATATTTTAATTTTCCTATGTAAACTATCAATTAGGTATGCAATAGTGTATCAGATGTGATGTTATTGAGACCTACTCAATTTGGGTGAAAATAGTGTTATTTTTGCGCGTTGTTACTTATTTCCCCATGACTATAAATTTTTGTAAACTTCGAACTGTAAACTAACATCTGGTAAACTATTTCATACCTAATTACTTCTTTGGTGAATATCTCAAAAACTAATAACTTTAGATATGGGAAATGTTTAATAAAAATAGGAGTATGGAAATAGTAATTTTCGACAATGATATAAAATACAATGTATTCCACTATTCAATTATACAGGTCGTTGAACTTGTTATGATTTTGACAGAAAATTGGTTATAACTTTTAAATACCTTTTAAAACTTTTAAAATATCCCGTTTCCACATTCTACTCCATATTCTATTTCTATTTAACTATATTTACGATACTTTTTACATTATTCCATTATATTCAATTTTATATTTTTTTTTAATTACATCCGTAAAATTTCTTTGACTTTTCTCAATCAACCATCGCCTTAACAACGTAGCAACCCCTTTATACCTTTTTTTTCAATTATAATTATTTTCTATAATTACTTGATAACTTCCATAAATTGACATTATCAAATTTTTATATTTCGTTGGTCTTAAACATATTTACACTATACATAAAGACCAACTAGTTCATACCATAACAAATCCCCCTAAATTTAAAAAATAAAATTTTCTTTTAAGACACATTTTATTTTTTTAAAATTTACTTCCAATTCAATTTTTATTTATCTATATCTAACATTCATTATTCCTATATTTTTTTATTTAATTTTATAACTTTTATTTATTTTATTTTATTAATTTCGTCCCCCTTTTTCTGATATTTTCCCATTATTTATTTTCCTATTTAGTTTTAATTTTAATCTTAATTTTATATTAATCCTATTTTCTTTTAATTAACTTTTTTTTTATAATTATACATTATATCCTTCCAAATCTTCTTTCTTGTTTTAATCTTATTACATATTTTAAAATAATTTATATCATAATCTTCGTATGTTTTATTCTTAAACTTTCTTTTATTCTCATTGTCATACTTAGATTCAGTTTTATATTTAATTTTATTAATATAATAATATAATTCATTTTTATATTTATTTTCATCAACTTCATATATTTTATTTTCATATTTTATTTCTTCACTTTTATAATATTTATCTTTTTCATTCTTCTTATCCTCATATTCATTATTTAATTTTAATTTCATATTCTTGTTTCATTTTGTTTTTATATGTCTCATATTCTTTATAATATTTATTTTTACTTTTTCCTTCCTGTATAATGTATTGACAAATAATTTTTCCTTTATATCGACACATAGGTTTATTTTTATTTATATTTCTGTCATACATTTCTTTTAATAGAGGTGTGTCTTCATTTTCAGGTTTAAACTGTTTATAATCCCCCATAACTTTTATCTCAGGAGATTGGGTTTCATGGTCATTATAATTATTGATTTGTCATTCATTGTTTTTATATCTTCTGTTTTTATTTCTTCTTCCAATTCATCTTTATTTTTGGTCATCATTTCTTTAAAAATATTTTTTATTTCATTTTTAATATTATTAATATCTAATTTTATGCCTTCTATAATTTCTTTTAAAATCTTTAACTCATCCTTATCTCCTTTTCTATAATTTGCTTGTTTTCTACTATTTTCATCCATTTTTCTATTATTTTCATCTAATTTTTCATCCATTTTATTTTCCATTTTTCTACTATTTTCATCAATTTTTCTATTAGTTTCATCTAATTTTTCATCCATTTTCTTTTCTATTTTTCTACTATTTTTATCCATTTTTTCCAAAAATTTAAACATTCTCTTCATCTCTTGATGTGGTTTTGAACTAGTCGCATCTCCTATCACATCTACTTTTACAACCTGAATAGTTGTGTTTTCTCCTCCTTCCGAAGATTCATCATTTTCCCTTATACCAATATTTTCTATTGTTTCATCTACATCTTGTCCTATACCATCATTACTTTTTGTTTCATGCCTATTTTCACTGTATTCTTGTATTCCATCTTCTCTCCTTCTATTTCTTCTATTTTGTCTTGTATCCATTTTATTTAAGTATTTTTAAATATTTTATATTTAATTTAAAATGTCAATTTGTTATATTTATTTAATTTATATGTAGATTTAAAAAAAAAAAAAATTCTTTAACTTTATGGTCTTTATGTATATATAAATCTCTGGCCCCCGTGAATAAGCACATAAGTCGACTTTATAAAAATTTTCAGGAGAGCCAAAATAATATTAATTAAATTAGGGTAAATCAGCAAAAAAAAATTCGAAAAGAGGTTGACCTTAAAGGCCATCCTTGCAACTTCCCGCTAGTTTTAACCGCAAAGCTATAGTAACGTGACGTATTTTGACGTTTTTGACTTTTTTTGAAATGTTTAAAAAGCTATAACTTTTTAACGCGTTATTCGATTTTGATGTTCAAGATGGCAGCCGACGCAGTTTTTTGAGACCTAAAAACGTTACCGGGAGTGCAAAATCGGTTAGTCAAAAAATCTCTAAGTTACTGAAAAAAAAAACACTTTTTTTGAAATTTTTCGACAACGATATCTCACGAACGAATCAACCGATTTTAATTTGCAAAACAGCATTCGACGTGGCTTTTTAAGCTTGAGAGCTGATTAGGTTATGAAATTGACCGATGCAATAGCCAAAAAGATATGCCCAAAAAACATCATTTTTACCAATTGTTTTTTTCGGTTATTTTGAAATTTCTCGAAATCTACCGGCTCAAATCGGTTCAAACTTACAGGGAATCTAAGTTAGATGGAACTCTTTGGAATGCTTTTTATTTCATTCCGATCGGTCAAGCCGTTCAAAAGTTATAAGAGGTTTACATACATCCACACACACACACACACATCCACACGTACATACAGACATACAGACACCCTCGTAAAAATAGTCAGGGGAGGTTTCTAAGACCTCAAAACGTTAAGATCCGATGAAAACTCGATTTTCGAAAAACGGGGTGAAACCAATAACTTCCCGATTTTAAAAAAAAAATTTAATTTTTTTTTAGCGGGAAGTTAAAAAAAAAATTTAATTTTTTTTTAGCGGGAAGTTAAAAATTATAGAAATGTAATTTGTGTTTTTACATGACATGTATGTAATGTATAAAGTAGGATATTGTCATTTGCAATAAATGATCTCAAGTGTATGTTGAGTGACTTATCCGGATATTCACAAGTATAGTTTAATTTACATTTTAGAATAAGTCGAGATATCTCAACTGTGTGTTTTGAAATAAATGTTAGGCACCGACTTATTTAATTAATATTGTTAGTTTTTACTTTGATTTATTTACTTAACATTCACTAGTATGATTTTTTAATAAAGGAAGAAGTAATATAAACTACAAAAAAACGTTTTTTTTTTATTAGTACAAACTGCTACTATTATTAGATAATTATTATTCATCTGGATCTATCTCCATCAAATCTGGATCTATGTCGGGAACATCATCTACCAATAAACCTTCGTAAAAAGGTCTAAACTCCATATCAATAAGGGGCAAGAGTTCCATAAGGTTCTTTTTTTTATCTTTATTAATTATTATTATCTTTATTTATTAATTAATTATGGAGTTTTGGCAGCCTGAGTACTGCAGCTTGTTTTCCTCGACGGCGAAAGTTGACCGCCTTAAAACTATCTTCATTATTGAGAGATGATTTAAAATACATTATTCCAATATTGTCTTTGCAATAACGTGCCCACTGGAAATCTTTCCACAAAAACTTTTCGCCATTTTCAGTAAGTTTTTTTGGACCAAGTAAGTTTTTAATAATGCTGCGAAATCTAAAAAATCGTCATATTCCATTATCTTTACTTTAAAGGAATTTATTTTTTTACAACTTCTTATTAGCTGAACCCAGTCATAAGGATGATTTATTTTCATTGTAGTTTTTTTCTTTGCTTTCTCAATTGTAGCGTGGTCCACATCGCATTCCATATGTGTATGACCACTAACCAGGAACTTATGGTCAATGCAGTCAAGGGTATTTTTTTCTCCTTTAATACCGTCATAAACATAGTTACAACGTGACTGTTTTTATTCTGACCTCCGCAAGTATCTGAATAAAAGCAGACTTTTTTTATATTAGGTGGTAAATCAATAATATGCCTATATGAACAAGAAGCAATCTGATTTCCGCCCCTACCAGAAACAGATTAGTTCCATATGTAGCAAGCGGCTTCATTTGTAGCTAAGTTATGAACTGTCCGATTGTAAGTCCACAACTGCCTTTTGTAGAACGAAATTGAAGATTTAAGGTACGGAGTGGGCAGACACTGCTGCAAATCAAAAGCAAACACAGCTATTGATGGATCTGCCTTTGCAATATTTTTATCATTGCCTTTTGCTTTATAAGCTTCATCTGCTGCAGAGTGGTGATTTGCTTGCTCGGAAATGAGTATTTCTTTTTCTTCCGCATTCGCATAAGTAATTTGTATTTTAAGTGTATCACACTTAGAGCAAGTGTCTTTTTGAATGCCAAGCCTAGTTCACGAAACTTTCTTGCATAGATAGTCATTGATACACAATTTTCCCTATTTTCTTTGTAAAGGGCATACATTTTTGATATGGTTAAATCTGATTGCAAATATTTTTTTGACGTAGTTTGTCTGCAATAGTGACTTTCATATGCAGGAAAGCTGCAAATATGTTCGACAACATCGTTTAGACTTTCCTGGGACCACTTATTTTTTGGCTCACTTCGACCTCTTTGATCGTTTTGTATTATGCTGGATACGGAGAATTGCCTGTTTTGTATTATTTGATTTATAAAAGCATTTGTTTCTCCAAATGTGGCAATTAAACATTTTTTACATATTGACTTTCGTTCACCTTTTACAACGAGTTCATACTTGCAAGAGAATTTTCGAACTTTGTCTGACTCAAGTAGCACGCGTGTTGTTTTTTTATCCATGATGCAAATCAACGAAGATAGAAAATTGGCTCTTTTATCATGATTCCCTAATTTCCAGTATTCTTTAAAGAGTGCCAGTCTTACATCATCTGGAAATTTATTTGTACATTTCATTCGGCAATCTGTAAGTGGTTTCATAGCTCTTGCTTTTACAGTATTTCCCTTTTCATTTAAATATTCACTCCCAGTATTCCTTAATTGTTTAGCAACCTTTCTCTCTTTTCTTGTCCGGCCATTCTTTTTCAAATTTTTTATCTTCGTTGATGTTTTGTTGTTGCTACTTTTGCTTTTTTTGCCGCTACTTCTGCTTTTTTTGTCGCTACTTCCACTTTTGTTGTCGCTACTTCTCATTTTCTTGTCGTTACTTCTGCTTTTCTTTAATCTTTTTTTAGAACATTTTGTAAATTCGTCATCGCTTGAACTTTCTATTTCTTCATCGCCAGAGTCATAATCGGGATCTTTTACACTATCATCGGTGGAAACATCTACTTTATCTATTTCTTGGTTATCCTTTTCTTCTTGATCGGGTTGGTCAGTTTCAAGTTCAACCACGCTTTTTTCTGCAGCTTCTTGACTTTTTTCAAATTCAATGGGAAAATAACCATCTGTTTGTGCGTTTTGTTCGAATAAAATGGTATTCTTATTAGCTGGATAATTTATATCTTTTTCCAAAGCAAATGCATTATCTGATATATTTGGCATAGTTTGGATTATTTTTTTTTTGTTCCAACTCTTCAACGACTTCTGGATAAATTGAATCAATTCGATTTAAACTTGTATTGGGAGTTGAAACTTTAATGCTTAAATCTTGGTTTGGAAGAGAATCTACCCTTTCGTAGCCAAATTTAAAAAAATCTTCGGTTCCAACCCATTCTTTTGTTCTTAAATCGGGTATATTATCCCGTACATCTGAGTTAGTCTGCGACGTGCCTTGGCTATTTTTGCCTTGGGCTTCATGCACATCCAGATCTGCAAAAAATTTAATAAGGTAATAAAAGTTAATAGGGGGGAACCATTTACGTCCGCACTGTATATTCTTCCTTATGTGAAAGTTGGTACACGGGTATAAAGTTGCATTTTAAACTACTTCTTGTAATATTATTTTTTTATATTTTAAAAAATGAAGATACTTTATCTGTGGTAATTTTACCAAATTTGCTTTAGAGTAGAAGATCGAATTAACTCATTTTTGGTAATCTAAATCTATCCTGGACTCACTGTATATTCATGCACTCTTAATTTACATCCAAATACGTTGAATTCATATTTAAAATAATTCTCCGAAAAAACGTATTCAATGATCGATAAATAAAATAAAATGTACTTATTGCGTTACTTACTTGAGCCACTTTCTTGATTTTTACACAAGTTGAGAATGAATGATGTGCGTTTATTATTCATCATAAAAACCCTTATAATAAAAACAGTTTCTTAACACTAGTTCACAATTTTATTCACTAAAGATAAAACTATACACAAACAATACGTAATATAACATAAAAATGAAACATCTCGTACGTGAACAAACAAATAATAACTAAAGACGTTTTTGCAGCTATGAGGTATTTCTCAGTGCACCATGAAATATGTCTATGTTATTAAAATATGATTAGAACACCGCGGCTGTGAACAACAAGACAAGTCTACTTATCTGCTTATTACTGAAGACAAATTTTTGCTTGATGTAGAATAACTCAACTTATCTTATAAAAACCATATATTTTCGTGATATTCGAAAAATCACATGGTAACAGTGTAGGTATATACCTTATAGCTTTTGTTTTACAGGAATTCTTTTCTGCATTTATAGTTATAGTAGAGATTTTACTTTTAGTTTCTAAAGTTTAGTAGAATTGAAAAAATTAAATTGGCCAAGCTATACAAATTGTGAAATTTAAATTTTTTTTTCATCTTATGTTATGGTTTAACACCCAGCTTAATCAGATCGTACTTCTTGACCAAAGGGATTTTGGTTAAAAATTATTTCGTCGTTTTCTAAAACGATTAATATAATTTTTACATTTTATTTTAATGTACAATACAAGGGTAGGCTTTGATTTTTCTGTAATTTTGGATGAATAATAGACCAAAAAAAAAAATACTAAACAATTGTGCATTATGTCTTATGTGTCTTTCGAATTGGTAAAACCGATGTTTATACTTCTCAGCGCGCACAGCGAATTCTGCAAATGAACAGTGGTGAGACACCATGAACTTAAAATTGTTATTCTCAGACCGTTCAAACACGACCATGTAGTAAGCAATAGCTAACCAGCGTTGCCGGTTTTGTGGAAGACGAAAAAGCTGAAAAATGAAAAGAACATATACGCTGGAAGAGCAAGAAGCGATAGCATGGTTAGAAATATACTTGCTCGGATATACACGCAACAGCAGCGCCAACGCGCATGCAGGAAAGAGGTGAACTAAAATATACAAAATTTTCAAAAAAACCGTATTAAGTCGTCCTTCCCAAAATTTTTCTACAGGTAGAAATGGATAGAATGATGCTTTTTACACGATAAGAATTAAGTCTTCCGTATACGGAAGACCTATTGACATGGAAGACCCAAGTAATGTAAATTGCCAATGATAGGAAGACCTAAGTATAGCGGGATGTATATATATATATATATATATATATATATATATAACGTGAAGTCAATAGTGGAGTTGCAGTTAATGTTATGGCCAATGTAAATGAAGAAAACTCTTTTATTTTTGTCAAGCTTTCGAATTTATTTAATTCTTTTTCAAGACATCTATAGTGAAGAAAAAAATTTTTTATATAATAAAAATTTTTTTATAATGTTTTATATGTGATAACTTACTAATACGTGAGGTTATGAAAAAAGCTGCGAATTCTGTTTGATAAAATTAAAGTAAATCATATTATTAAAATACATAAAAACATATACGTTTAAAACTTATTATTTGATTGACTTTTAATATGTCTTCAATTTCTTTTTTATATATGTATGTTTTTTTATGTATCTATGGTATTTATTTTAACACAGTAGGAAAGCAAAACATTGTAATGATTAATTTATTTAGATTTTATTTTTATATCAAGTAACTTACTATATTCGTGAAAATCAGAACTTTAATTTCAAAAATTTTTATAAAAAAATTTTTTTAAATGTTAAATTTATGAAAGTTGTTATTTTTTATGTTTTTATTTTTGAAATTAAAGTTCTGTATTTCACGAATATAGTAAGTTACTTGATATAAAAATAAAATCTAAATAAATTAATCATTACAATGTTTTGCTTTCCTACTGTGTTAAAATAAATACCATAGATACATAAAAAAACATACATATATAAAAAAGAAATTGAAGACATATTAAAAGTCAATCAAATAATAAGTTTTAAACGTATATGTTTTTATGTATTTTAATAATATGATTTACTTTAATTTTATCAAACAGAATTCGCAGCTTTTTTCATAACCTCACGTATTAGTAAGTTATCACATATAAAACATTATAAAAAAATTTTTATTATATAAAAAATTTTTTTCTTCACTATAGATGTCTTGAAAAAGAATTAAATAAATTCGAAAGCTTGACAAAAATAAAAGAGTTTTCTTCATTTACATTGGCCATAACATTGACTGCAACTCCACTATTGACTTCACGTTATATTGAACCAGTCACTATACCATTATTCATATATATATATATATATATATATATATATACGGATTATTATAACCAACCAATTTACATGTCTGTCCGTTTCGACTCGACTGTCCAGTTGATCACAATTTTTTTCCGACTAGCCACAGGGCAAGCATTGATTTTTACATTCTTCGCAGTAATAAATTGGCTACAAAATTTTAGGCGAAATACCTAGAACTCATTTTATTTTTTATGTAAATGTGAATATGAAAATATCACTTTATATTGATTCATATCTCTACAGATAGTTTTGAATTGAAAGAGTCTACGAATTAGGTACCAAAGAATATAATCTTTTTAATGGTTAAATGTACTAAAAAATGTCATTCTTGACTAAAAGTTTCAGTAATGGAACATCCAAATTAGAGTTTACGAAAAAGAGCAGCGAAATTTGATTTTAGCAAGAGCCACTTATTGAAAATATTTAAGTAAATAAAATTCATCTATTCATCTTTTACTAATATATTTTATTTTATGATGAAGCGAAGTTTGCGATAAAAGGAACCTTTTTATTCCAAAATTGTCTGTATTAAGCAAGTGAAATTCCTATTACAGGATTCATTGTAGTAGTCAATTTGCTAAAAATATAAATGTTTGGTTTGATGTTTTGTTAGATCGAATAATGGAACCGTATTTGCTAGACAAACTTTTAATTCTGGCATAAGATGGCCTTCCTTTGGAGCTACGGCGTAAAATGTATTTTCATCACCATTGAAATATCGCTTTTATACATCCAGTTTGTGTTTTCCATTATCTGTCACTTACCTCTCTACAGCAGAAAATTGTTAACTTTCCGATTGCTAATTTTAATTTAAATTAAATAAATAAAAAATTAACCGTGATGGTATCTATATCTTACTTGTAATAAATCTATAGAGAGGTCAATTCTGTACATGAAATATATTTCCAAAATAACTATCAGGGGGTGATTAGGGATCGATACTCGATACTGATGCCAAAAATGAAATCAGTAAAATTTTTGTCTGTCTGTCTGTCTGTCTGTATAACCGTTATAGAAACAAAAACTACTTGACGGATTTTAACGAAACTTGGTACAATTATTTTTCATACTCCTAAGCTGGTTATAGGATACTTTACATCACGCTACAATCAATAGGAGCAGAGCAGTGAAGGAAAATGTTGGGAAAACCACTTTTACGGTGTGGGGGGAGAAATTTTTATACAACAATCTATACGTCACGCGAACGACGTCGTGGGTGTAAAACCCAAAAATGTGGTTGTGGTTATTTTTTTTTTGTACGTCTGTCTGTCTATCTATATGTTTGTGCGCGCATCACATAAAAACTACTGATCCGATTCGAATGCGGTTTTCACAGATGTATTTGTCTTCTTTTAACTTATCATCTGGTGTATAAAAATTTCTCCTCCCACCCATTTAACGGGGTGAGGGGAGAAATTTTTATACAACAATTAAAACGTCGCGGGTTTACCTAGTATTAAAATAAAACTGAATATTTTAGGCGTCAATCTTTTAAGAAAATAAAATACAATGATTAAATTAAAATAAAAGTGCTAACAAATAATATGTCAATAAAATTTCTAATTTTTTGAAAGTTTTTAAAAAGTATACAAACAAGAATATATTAAATTACAGTGAAATTGAAAAAATATCGCATCCATCGAGACTCAGAACTCGCAATCTTCATCTCTACTCGCTGACGCTCTAACAACTAAGCTATGAATGCTAGCCATCAAATCACTTATTGGTCGTTAAATTCGACTTCTGTTTAGGGAGAAAGTGAGTAAGTGTCACATGTGGCAGGATTCGAATTTAACGACCGATAAGCTATTTGGTGACTAGACATTCATAGCTTAGTTGTTAGAGCGTCAGCGCGAAGAGCTGAAGGTTGCGAGTTCCAGTCTCGCTGGATGAGACATTTTTTCAATTTCTCCCTAATGTCATTTAATATATTCTTGTTTGTATACTTTCTAAAAACTTGCAAGAATTTTAAAAAGTTGTACTTGTTCTAAACCCCCATAAAATGAAATAAAATTCAAACTTTTCCGATCCTGCTTCACTTTTTAATAAATTTTATGTAATTCACTAGGGATTATAAAAATAAGTTCGAAATTGTAATGATAATCTAGTTGGGATCCTTTACGTCAATACCTAAGCAATAATATTTATAGTAAAGTTGTTACACAACATTATAATCGAAAAAAATCCAAAATTGATAGATCGGGTGATCAGGACAAAATAAAAAATATCGATTCATACCTACTATCCATCGCGATCGTTCAGAAAAATATTCACCAAGTACTTATTCATTTTATCAGCTGTGACGAACAGCGATCATGCTGAAATAACTATTTATGTATTAAAAGCAGAAAGTGTTACTTTGCCTCTTGAGGCAAAAAATACGGATATTTATCAAGAGCGGCAAAGAGGTTTCTGCTCGAATTACACACAAGATTATTTCTACGATCACATAAAATTACAAAAAATTACGTAATTTATTGACAGATTTGATATTTTTATTTTTTAGCATATTTATTTTAATTAAATTATTGCTTTTACTTATTATCAGATAGTCAAATAAAATATTCAGTTTTATTTGACCTTTTTTATTCATTTTTTACGCCGTAGCTCCACAGGACGTTCATCTTATCGCAGTATTAAAAGGTTGTCCAGCAAATCCAAATGTATATACTTCCTGATTTAACGTCTCCTTTTGTTAATACGGTTCAATTATTGGATTTAGTAAAACATAATACCAAATATTTACCTTTTTGGAAAATTGACTATTACGTTGAATGCTGTTATAGGAATTTCACTAGCTTGATAAAATTTTGAAATGAAAAGATTCCATCATTTATCGTAAACTTTCTTTATTTATAAAGTAAAATATTGTAGCGAAAGAAGAGGTTATTCATAAGCTAAAAAATGGAGAATTAAATCTAACGAGACAAAGTCAACACACGTAACCTTCACAATGAAACGCGGAGAATGTCCACCAGTAACAATCAATGGTAAGCAGTTAACCAAGGCGAACGACACAAAATACCTTGACAGACGTCTAACCTGGCAAAAGCACATATTCACCAAAAGGAAACAACTTGGCATCAAATATAGACAAATGTACTGGTTCATTGCTCGAAACTCTAAGTTAATACTAGACAACAAACTACTTATTGACAAAGCTATTCTACAACCAATATGGTTATACGGCATCGAGTTATGGGGCTCCGCTAGCAACTCCAACAATTCCAGAATGAAGTGTTAAAAGATCCATAGTGAACGCCCCATGGTATGTGACATCTGCCTCCATAGAAAAATATCTCCAAGTGCCTACAGTCAAGGATACGATAACAAGTTACAGTGTTAAATATCGAACAACTAAAACGGTTTAAACCTGACGACTTACCAGTGTTTAGATTGCCTTTAAGTAGTTAGCACTAGTTGCTAAATAACCAGAGGAGATTCTTCAATGGAAGATTGTCCTACACGCTATACAAAGTCATTTAAATTACAAATGAAGTTAATAAAAAAAATAAGCTTTTCACCAACTATAACAGAAAAACCAAGCCTCGTGTCATAATTACCACTTTGTAAGATGGTAAATAAATTTTGTTGTGAATGGATGAATTTTGTTTAACGCTAATATTTTCAACAAATGTCTTTTGCTAAAACCAACTTTTGCTGCTCTTTTTCGTAAACTGTACTTTGGGACGAATGGGCGGATGAACTTAAATTAAACATTTTTATAATTTTTTAAAGACTTTTTAATTATGAACAATAGAAAAGCTAAAAAACTAGCAAAAATTGAAGAAAATCGAAAAACCAAAAAAATAAATAAAAAACTAGTGTGGCAGTCAGTGGGACTGCCGGCAGAAGTTATACTTCTGCACGCGCATGGATTCATAAATTTGTATGCGAATGATTTAGCAAACTCATTATATGATATTCGTGGTAAGGGACCCCAAAAACCTCCTAGTACCGTGTGCACACTCTTTTTGTATCGAATTGGCATAAAATTCCTGGAGACAAGGTCCGTCTTAAGCACCAGGTGTTTCGAACACCATCGCCATTATTATAATCGTATTTAGCGACTCAAAAAACCACCGAGTACCAAGTGTGCACTGATTTCGTACAGAATTTACATAAAACCACAGGAGAAGAGGTAAATACCCTAGACATCAAGTGCCGTGGAGACTTTCGGAATCGTGATATTCGTGTTCAGCGACTCCAAAAACCCCGAGTATATAAATTGAACCCATTTTTAGCAATACTTACCGAGTTGTAAGTTTTCTCTCTATTGTCTGTTCGGAATGTACTTTTCGAATGCAGAAATGCAATTTTCATTTTTACATTATAAAATATAGCGACAAATTTCCTGATACTTTAACGAATCCAATGCAAAAAAACGCATTCCGATCCATCTTACGTTACAAAATTCGGAGGTTTTGGTGCTTTATTTCCTCGACTATTCGTAAAAACTGTTTATGTAGCCAACAATCTCAAAAGCATAGTGCAGGATATACTGCAACCATGTGACGGTATTTTAGACTACAATACAATACTCATTACTGAATATTATTATTAATATAAAATACTTAACTTAATATGTTAACTTACGTGCCAGAATTATAAAATAATCTGTCAAATAATCATGTGGTCCGTCACTATGATATTCATACATTAGTTCAGACTGTTTTTTGTTTATCTATCTCTTTTCAATATACTGAATGTTAAAACGGTATTCAAAGGACTTATAGTTATGACTAATAACATGTGGTAAATATTTCATCTATGTTTTTACCGACCAATAGGTACCTTATAAGTGTGCCTGTCTCTCTCTTACTCACACCATTACGTATGTAATGATTTTTCCCATTTAACTGTACACAAATCTTTTCCACCGACTGCATGAATGGAAGTATAACTTCAAAAAAGTAGATAAATTAAAAAAAAAAACAGAAGAAAGAAAAAAACCGAAGAATATAATAAAAATTGTAAATTAAATAAAAATGTAGAAATATCGAAAATAAAAACAACTAACAAAATGGGCAAAAGCGTAAAAATGACAAAATACAACGAAAAAAAGTAAAATCCTGTAAATAGACAAAAAATAAAATCGCAAAAAAGTATAATAAAATTATGGAGATCAATCGATCAAACACGAAAAAATCGTAAAAAAGGAAAATGAAAAAAAAAAAATCAGTAATTGTTAGGCGATACGAGGTTCTCCGGGTCAGCTAGTCTATTATATTCGTTCGTAAGTTTTTTGAAATGTGTTTCAAATACTAAATAATTTTCAAATAGTTTATTATATGCAGAATGATTTTGTTAAAGTATCTAGTATACAAAAAATGAATTAAAAAGATACTAAATGCACTACACCTTTTCCAATTTTAGTTCGAAAACGGTCAATTGTATTTCCAAATAGTCATTTGGATTTCAAAAAGCATCAATTGTATTTGAAAATTATCAATTCAATTTCAAAAACTAACAATTCAAATTCCAAAATAGTCATTTGTAGATAGCAAAGAATAATATTATTCTAACGCTTTATCAGTTTTTGAAAAAACATTTTCAAAGACAATGACCGTTCAACTAAGAAGAAACAACTACCTCCTGGGCTATATGCCCCAACGGATATTGGATTATACTTCAAAGTCAAACGGGGTTGGCATATCTACAAGATATTTAAACCAACCATTCTGATTTGCAGTTAGAAGGGACAACATAACTTATAGACCGGTTTCGGTGTATTTGCACCTCGTCAGTATAAGGTATATGTTATCCGTCAGCGAGCTTAAAGCATAATCGCTGACTAAAGATTGCACTAAAATCATAATCTTTATATATCTTTCAATAACGAAAGTGTAAAAGATATGATAGTAGTGACATCCTTACCTCTAACTGCAAACCAAAATTCGATTTGACAACAAGACTTTCGTCTTGATACTATTAATAGTTATTTACGTAACGAGTTATGAAAAGACCAATTTTGTTTAACGAGTGTAATGTTGCAGGACCAGCGTAGCGAGTCCTGCAAATGAACACGAGTTAAACAAAATGGCGTTTCATAACGAGTTCCGTACAAGATTTTTTATAATTTTGACGAAATTCCATAATAAAAAAAAATCATAATTATTAATAATAATTAAAAACAATACATCTAGTTCTCGTATTTATTTGGCATTGACAGCTTTCCAATGACAATTCTATTTAATAGATATAATTAAAAAGTGTTAATAGTTTTGCGTTGTTAATATTTATAATTAGAGTTTTCCTTAAATAAGTGTTGCTTTTAAATATTTCTGGAGTTTTTCTTTAATAAAGTTATTATAAAATTGTTCTTTATTGTTTATATCTGCTTTATATTTTTCGTAACTTGTTTTGAAATTAAGTTTTCAAAACCAGTTACGTAAAGTTTTACTTTTCGAAACTAGTTATGAAAAGTAATGACTTTCAAAACTGACAGCAATTTTGAAAAATGTCACTTTACTTGTCAAAATTATAAAAAGTATTTTTACAGAAAACTGTATCATTGTCATATTTAATAAAGCGTGTTATCAATAGAATGGTTGGTTTAAATATCTTGTAGATATGCCAACCCCGTTTGACTTTGAAGTATAATCCAATATCCGTTGGGGCATATAGCCCAGGAGGTAGTTGTTTCTTCTTAGTTGAACGGTCATTGTTTTTGAAAATGTTTTTTCAAAAACTGATAAAGCGTTAGAATAATATTATTTTTTGCTATCGATTGATAACACGCTTTATTAAATATGACAATGATACAGTTTTCTGTAAAAATACTTTAATAGTCATTTGTATTTCAAAAAATATCAAATATATTTCATAATGCATCATTTGAATTTCAAAACTGAAAAAGCACGGGCAGATGTTAGATGGGTGTTAGTTGATATTTTCATCACCCTGTGTTATAGGAACGCTGCTGGTTGCTGTCATTGTGACTTCATTTATTGATACCTGTAATTATTTAATTCGAGACTTCGAGAGAATGAATTTGAAAGACAATTGTGCTATCTGCCGAATCTCAATGTTGAAAGGTAACGTGCTGAAAGTTATTCCTTGCAATCACTTTTTTCACGTAACTTGCTCAGAAGTAATTATCAACACAGCGGATGCAAGATGCCCTTTATGTAGAGTCGTCCTGGAGGGTAACGAACCATATGCTACTTAGAAAGATTTACAAGAAGCACTTAGATCCAGATAGGAAGAGAATTGTTGCTTGTGCAAAAAAAGGTGAGGATTGGGTCAGATTGGCATCAACATTAAATATTAATTTCCACACGGCCTACGAATGGATCAAATCAGGTCGGGATCACATGTTCCAAAAAGGAGGAAAGAGACCAAGGATTCTTTCGGAACAGCAGGTAGACAGAATCATTGAATGGGTCGAAGAAGATTGTTCGCAGACATTAAAAATTTTGAGAGAAAAAGTGTCAGGAGAGTTCAATGTGAGAATCTGCCTTTCCACTTTGGGAAACTACTTAGAGGGTAGACTTTTTACTTTAAAACAAGTACATAAGCAGCCTGTTACAATGAATAGCAATGAGAATAAAATGTTGAGGGCACATTATGTTCGTACTCTCAATGACTATATCCAACAGGGCAAACAAATAGTATGGATTGATGAAACAAACTTCAATCTATTTTGTCGTCGTTATAGAGGTCGCTCTCGGGTTGGTAATAGAGCAGTACAATTGCTTCCAGCTGCAAGGGGGCCAAATATTCATTTAATTGGAGGCATCTCGGCAGCAGGCGTCGTTGCAATGCACCGCAGTCGTGGCTCTTTTAATGCAGCTGCTGCTAATGAGTGGATTCTACAACTCATGCAACAATGGGAGAACGGGGGAAATCAACTTGTTGATTTAGTGATAGTTTGCGATAATGCTCCATGCCATTGGCAACGGCCTTAAATGGCACTGCAGTTACTCTTTTGAAATTAGCACCGTACTCTCCAATGTAAACCCGATAGAGACAATTTGGTCCAAGATAAAAACCTTTGTGAAGAATACCATGAGAATTCTAGATGTAGCTGCTCCTGGAGTAATGGAACAAAGATTGGTTTACTTGGAAAATATTGTAGACGAAGCCAAAAATGCGATTGCAGGAGGTGATTGCGCTCGTGCGGTACAACACTCGTCGACGTTTCACGGACCGGCTTTAGCGTTGGAAGATATGCCTGTTGGACAATAACTTATATAAGCATATATCACATATTACATTGTTGATGACTGATTTTGAAATAAAAATGATTACATTTGAAATTGAAATGATGGATTCTGAAATTTAAATGGAAATTTTTGAAATTAAATTGATTAATTTGAAATACAATTGACGCATTTTGGAATTGAATTGATAATTTTGAAATACATTTAATACTTTTTGAAATTAAATTGACTAATTTGAAATACAATTGATATTTTTTGAAATCAACTTGACGCTTTTTGAACTACAATTGGAAAAGGTGTAGTAAGAGATTTAGTTTTATTCATATACTTAATGCCAAATGGATCTATCTAAATGTTTAACCCAGAATTGTAGCAAAGCACATTTCTAGTACAACGAACTAAAAAATCACAGTTTAAAACTACACAATTGAAATTGTATAATTTTTCTTTAAGCAAGTGTACGCGAGTCTTTAAACATTTATTTATCCGCATATGTAAATGAATAACTTTAGTTTAAAATTTTTGTTGCTCTCGACTGGTTGTGAATGTTGTGATTGTATTGCAGTAGTTATAATGTGCTTATTATCTGAATTCATCATACGTTATTTGTATTAAATAAAATCAATAAAACCCAGGTGCAACCTCGATTTTTAATCGGATTAGTTATAATATGAATATTCATTCAGATGAGGATCACGTTCACCACTTGATAAGTTTTATTATGAATATCTGTCGAAAGCATCAACCCCAATAACTCAATACTTCGACTAATGTAATATTTAAAGGATTTTAATTGGTATTGATTTGTTTTTTTCTTTAAACTTGACAAAACCATGAATTTATGAGGTTAAAATTTTATTTCACTGTCTGTTTTATAACATTTTTACGTCTGGCTAAAAACAGTTTAAGGTGGCATTAGCAAATAAATTATTATAAATAATCCCTAGTTTTAGGAAACCAAATTTCCACAAATACATAAAAGGTATATGATACTCATGATACCATACTGTTTTGATATGCTCCATATGAAAAGTAAATAGAACATTATAAGTTTTATGTACGAGGAGTATTCAATAACTTGGAATTTCTATATTTCACGGATTTGGAGATCCTAAACGTCACATTTTTTTTATTCTGTTGTTATACATGCCACTGATAATAATTAAATTTACAGCTTTATTGATAGTTTGCTTTGACAGTGGCAGCCGCTAAGGTTCAAGGTGTTCTTATTAGTTCGTCAATTTTCGTTTCCAAGATGGCGATGAAGATGGCGAAAGCTTCAGACGCACCAGACCAGAACACGAAGAACTAATAAAAACGTGACAGAAATCGTTATAAACGACCAACAACCAAAGAAGTTGGCAATCGATTGACTGTTACATTTTTTCGAAAGTTTTGTCAGCAAAATATGTTCCAAAATTGTTACATTTTTAAGAAAGTCACGTCAACGATGACTTAGCTTGATTCAGAAGAGTTATAGTAGGTAACAAAACATGGATTTTCAGCTATGACATCGAAACTAAGCTTCAATCATCCCAGCGGATGCATTCTGGTTCGCCGAGACTGAAAAAGGCTCGACAAGTGCGGTCAAACGAAAAGGTTGTGCTCACTGTGTTTTTTGATTTAAGCGGTATTATGAATTTTTTCACACGAGGTAAAACGGTCAATAAAGAGTATTACTTACAAGTACGCCGTAAGCGTGAAGTCTTCCGACAAAAAGACCAGATTTGTAGAAAAAGGAGTAATGATTTAGGAATTACGATAATGCATCTGCTCAAACTTCGTTGCTTGTTCGTGAATTTATGGCCAAAAACAATACTGTAATGATAACCCAGCCTCCATATTCCCCAGACATAGCTCGGTATTATAAGAAAACCTTAAAGCGCCGTCGTTTTAGAAGCATAGACGGCATTATAAGCGCATCGCTGAAAGATCCAAAGGCTAACCAAAAGGACGAGTTTGAGAAGTGGTTCAAGGGTTGGCAGGAGTGTAGTCACAAGAGCAATATTTGATGGAGGCAACATTCATATAGACGACTAAATAAAAATATTTAAAAAAAAATGAAAATTCTGGGTATTTTTAAACACACCTCGTATACTGTGCCTAATATAGATTGTGAAGAAGTGTTGTTAGAGCCCGTTCAGACAGTACGGTTGGGATATTTTATCGGAACGATAAAAATGTTGGATTGCTTAGTGGCGCATAGTTTTTTCAAAAATAGGTTTTTCCAGCAAATAAATTTTACAGAGTTTTTAATGCAGGTAAATGAAACTTTCTGGAAAAATGCTTGATTCAGAAGGTAACAAAACATGGATTTTCAGCTATGACATCGAAACTAAGCTTCAATCATCGCAGCGGATGTATTCTGGTTCGCCGAGACTGAAAAAGGCTCGACAAGTGCGGTCAAACGTAAAGGTTATGCTCACTGTGTTCTTTGATTTAAGCGGTATTATGAATTTTTTCACACGAGGTTAAACGGTCAATAAAGAGTATTACTTACAAGTACGCCGTTTGCGTGAAGTCTTCGGAAAAATAGACCAGATTTGTAGAAAAAGGACTAATGATTTAGGAATTACGATAATACACCTGCTTACACTTCGTTGCTTGTTTGTGAATTTATGGCCAAAAACAATACTGTAATGATAACCCAGCCTCTAGATTCGCCAGACATAGCACGGTATGATTTTTCCTATTTCCAGAAATAAAGAAAACCTTAAAGCGCCGTCGTTTTAGAAGCATAGACGGCATTATAAGCGCATCGCTGAAAGAACCAAAGGCTAACCGAAAGGACGAGTTTGAGAAGTGGTTCAAGGATTGGCAGGAGCGTAGGCACAAGAGCATAATATTTGATGAAGGCAACATTTATATAGACGACTAAATAAAAAATTTTTTTTTTACTGAAAATTCTAAGTGTTTTTAAACATACCTCGTATACTGTGCCTAATATAGATTGTGAAGAAGTGTTGTTAGAGCCCGTTCAGACGGTACGGTTGGGATATTTTATCGGAATGATAAAAATGTTGGATTGCTTAGTGGCGCATAGTTTTTGAAGTTATACTTCTTATCATGGACTTGATTTGTGTGGGGTCAAATGGCAAAAATCATTACATATGTAATGGTGTGAGTAAGAGAGAGACAGAAACACATATAAGGTATCAGTACATTGAAAAGAGATAGATATACAAAAAACAATCTGAGCTAATGTTTTGGAATATCATAGTAACGTATTACATTGTGTTTGACAGATTACTTTATAATTCTGTCACGTAAGTAAACATATAAAGTTTAGTATTTTATATTAATAAATATTAATCATAATATTCAGTAATGAGTATTGTATTGTAGTCCATACTACCGTCACATGGTTGCATTATATTTTGCACTATGGGGTTTTGTAAACACTTTTTTTGTACATTGATCGTGTTACTGTTTAGTTTTCGTGTTTGAAGTAAGTAGAAGTAAGTATTTATTTAATTGAATACAGTTAATTTAAAAAAAAATCTACTTGCCTGTGTTTGTAGTTATTAAGTTTTATTAGTTAACAGTGCATAGAAGTATAACTTCTGCCGGCAGTTCCACTGACTGCCACACCCTTTTTTTTTAAATAGGTTTTTTCAGCAAATTTTTTTAACTTAAATTTTACAGAGTTTTTAATGCAGGTAAATGAAACTTTCTGGAAAAATGCTGTTATATTGTAGTTAATTATAAAATAATAGAACAATTAGAAGTAAATGTTGTTTTAATATTTCATCTATCCATTTTCAAATTTTTGTATTAGGTTTATAATTCGAGTTTCTCAGTTTATCAACACTAACACAGTTGCTTTTATTTCTTTTACTTATTTCAAAGTTTGTTGGAAAAATTGAGGTACATTCGATTAATGTGCAAAACAGTAAGAGTTGATTAATAATACTAGGTATTAAAAACAAAAGTTATTAATAACATTCTTTTTGTAGCTCGAACTAGGTGCTGCTAAGTGCTATCGTATATATTCGAGTTCAAACAACTCTCTGTACTTTATATAATCATTTTATCATTGATTTGTTTCCACTCGTTCAATAAATTTATACATCGTAAGTGTATCAAATGAAAGGTTCTTTTGAGAATGAAATATTAAACTAACATTTTACCTTGACCTCCTCTTATGGTTTGAATAATGCACAACAATTATTTTGTGAATTTTGACCCTTTCGGTATTATTAACTCCAATGTCATAGTAGTTTTATGACGAAGTTTTATTTACAATTATTAATAATATTTGTTCTAAACTAAAATTATAAAATCGCCGATTTTCAAAGAATTTTGAAATGAAAACTTCTCTTGTGCGGGTCTGCTCTCTTCTGGATTTGATGGGAGTAAACTTGTGAAAATATCAGCAACACTGACAAACATAAGACTTCCTAAGTCCAATGTATATGTCTATGTCTGCATATATTTTATATATGTTTATATAAGAATACGTGCACGTGCGTCACATCTTGCGTTTGATTTCTTAGATGGGTGTAAAGTAACATGAGAAATAATTGGCGACACTTTCATCTATATCAAAATTAATTTCAAAAAGTTTTCGCTTCTGCCTATTATCCCGACACAGTTAACTTTTTTTTTGTTTTTTGTCAATCGGACAACACCGTCGTATAGCAAATTTCATCAAGCCAATTTGGGTGTTTTGACTATCAGATGAAAAACACCGAAGATACAAGGAATCAAAGAAAATATACCTTCTTACACAATTTTTTTTATAAATTAATTATTACACTAGTGTAAGACTTTGTATAACGAAATTAATACTGGGAACAAAGTCAAAATCTTATTAAAGCAATCAAAAATCCAAAACCAGGCATATTTTTTTGATTTCACTTTACAAAATTATTTTGGTGATAGGATCAGATTATTTTCTCTTTTATATTTGGTATTAACTTTTATTTAATTAAATATCACCGGATCGATTTTTCATTGTAAATTATCTATACTAATATTATAAAGAGGAAAGGTTTGATTTTTTGTTTGTTTGAAAAGAATAGGCTCCGAAACTACTAGACAGATTTCAAAAATTCTTTCACCGTTGGCAAGCTACACTATTCCCGAGTGACATAGGCTATGTTTCATTAAAAAAAAATAGGGATCCTTACTAAAATGCCCTTAATGTAACCAAAAATGACATTAAAATTCTAACATCGCGTGCGCTGAGAATACTATTGATTATAGAATAAAATAATGTACTACGATTTTGAAGAATATATAAATATCAACAAAAAATGCCGCGACAGCATATGTCTAACTGTTATAGTTACGTCACAATAACTAATTTTTAATTTTTTAAAAGTTTTTATCTTGGTATTAATCCTTATCAAAATAACTTATTTCATAATCACGACAGATATCACAAATTTAGCATGTGCAATGGGACGAGGCTACTTATAAAGTAGTTAAAGGACAATAAAACAACATGTAATATTGTTTACAGGGAAGCGTTGACCCAATAAATTTAATGGCTTTTGTTATTTTTCTTTAATCCCCGTGCAAAGCCGGGGCGGGCTGCTAGTTAAAAATAAAATAAATAAATACTCAACAGAAGTGTACCTTATGCGACTGATATATTCTTTTAAACATATTTATTGTCACTAAAAAAATGAAATTCACAATCACCACATTAAATAATCTTTAACACAAATAAAGCATTCAACATTTTGAATATCAACGTAAAAAACTAACACTTATCTAGAGGAACTTCGTCTTTATATACTCAGGTAAATGGCATCAGAGCGAAAACAAGACTATTGCAATTTAAACGGCTCTTCTATTTTTAGTTCAGATAAAATTTCTTTCATTATATTTTCACTTTAGATTAGAAGTATTGTCTCTAACTTTGTTTTATTTTTCCTGTATATTCAAACTGCTCTGCAAGCTAAACTATTTATAGCAGCAAGCCAAGCTATTGCCCCTTTTTTTACCTACCAGAACACAAAGGGCCTAGAGTACAACCTATAAGTTAGGCTCCATTAGAATCGCAAAGTGACTAACTCCAGTGGTGTAACAGAATTGATTTTAGGATTTAACTTCTCCCTTTCTCACTTTTATTTTATGAATAGATGTTTCATACTTGATAAATTTTACCCATTAATGAAGTAATGCGTATGATTGATCGGTTTTCGACAAACAAATTTTATGTAGACAAATTAATTTCAAAGCGATATGTGCAAAGCGTAAGTTAAAGTTTTAATTTGTTGTGGAATAACTATAACTGATAATTTCCAAAATTACTATACATAAATGTAATAGTACATTATATTCCGAGATTGAAAGAACTTGAAAATAAACAATAAACCCTGAGAACATAATAATATGTTGGAAGTAGGGTTACACATCAATACATATAATAAAACTGTAGAAATGTATATGTTTGTGCGCGCATCACATGAAAACTACTGATCCTATTCGAATGCGGTTTTTAAAGACGTATTTGTCTTCTTTCAACTTAACATCTGGTGTATAAAACTTTCTCCCCACCACCCCTTTAACGGGGTGAGGAAAGAAATTTTTATATAAAAATCAACACGCCACGCGAATGACGTCGCGGGTACATCGAAATAGAACCCAAAAGTGTGGTTAGATTTTTTGTCTGTCTGTCTGTATGTTTGTGCACGCATCACATGAAAACCACTGATCCGATTCGAATGCGGTTTTCACAGACATATTTGTCTTCTTTCAACTTAACATATGGTGTATAAAAATTTCTCTCCCAATCCTTAAATGGGGTGGGGTAAGAAATTTTTATACAAGAATCACACGCCACGCGAACGACGTTTCTATACATATAATAAAACTGTAGAAATGTATATGTTTTTGCGCGCATCACATGAAAACTACTGATCCTATTCAAATGCGGTTTTCAAAGACGTATTTGTCTTCTTTCAACTTAACATCTGGTGTATAAAACTTTCTCCCCACCACCCCTTTAACGGGGTGAGGAAAGAAATTTTTATACAAAAATCAACACGCCACGCGAATGACGTCGCGGGTAGGTACATCGAAATAGAACCCATAAGTGTGGTTAGATTTTTTGTCTGTCTGTCTGTATGTTTGTGCGCGCATCACATGAAAACCACTCATCCGATTCGAATGTGGTTTTCACAGATATATTTGTCTTCTTTCAACTTAACATATGGTGTATAAAAATTTGTCTCCCATTCCTTAAATGGGGTGGGGTAAGAAATTTTTATACAAGAATCACACGCCACGCGAACGACGTTGCGAGTACAACTAGTATTTTATATGTGTTAAACTTATAGGTACATATCTAAATAATTACGTCAACTAAAACTATACTTATAAAGTTACTGACATTTTATAGTTAAAAATGACATAGTATGCTATTAATATGTAAAATATGATCTCACAAGCATACAAATTGGACCAAAACAAATGGTGTTACATAACTTAATTTTTCTGAATTAAAATTATTAATTTAACTATAAATTTAACGAGTGCAAAAATAAAGGTAAGGTTGGCGTAAACTAATCGGACTAAATATATTATAGTGAGCGAAGCTACGGTGTGAAGTCGCCCTTCACTTTTAAAATGGCATCTTTTCTCGTTGACATATAAGCTTCTTATGTATGGCAGTAATCTGGTTAAAATTTATTTCAAATTTCCAGAACTTTATCAAAACTTTAATTCAAGAATTGTGTGAAAAGGTGTAGCTCGAAGTTACTTTGTTGCCAAAGAGTCTCGATAGGGAATCAATCAGGACTGCGTAAGGGCGATTTTAAAAGAAGAATATTAATTTTCTGAAAACCATGATGTTGTGGATTTTACAGTATGGTAGAAGGCAACATCTTATTATCATATAAATAAATGTCTGATTTGGCAGTTAAACGTAATTAATGAAAGGCAATATTTTTGTACTTGGGAGCATAGAGAGTTTCATCTGTGAAAAGAAGATGACTATATCCTTACCAGGACATTCAGCCCAATCCAGAAACTTTAGACTTTCTTTTGAGACAATCCTTAAATTGTAATTCGCTTCCCCTGATATTCAAATAAATCTACTTTGTGTATCTCCAATACATATAAATACATTACTCCAGATAACTGAATTCCATTTACGTTAAACCTAGTTACTGCGCTATTTTGCTCATAAAATCGGTTTCTGTGAGTATTGGTTTTTACTTTGCCTAAAGTAAGACGATGTGTAAAGACTTATAGAATTCATATACAATTTTTTTATTCTTTTCAAACTAGTGTGTTTTGAAATTGGTCTACACATTTTATTGCCAATTCTCGACATGCAGCTCGGAGATCTTGTTTAATAAATTTTCCCAAGAGCACGCTTATCTCTTTAGGTACAGAATCTTTAAAGCATGATCAGTTTTAACTTTTGTTTCAACATCTCCGTTTATTTAAGTTGTGAAGTTTTATTTCTTACATTAGTTGCTTGAGAAATACTTAAATTTTGAGCAATGTTATGTCCAGAAAGCTTTTTGTTATGGGTCGCAAAAATTGAAATTTCTTAAATTCAGAGAACCATTTCAACAAGTCACTATATTAAATCAGTTAACTAAAATTATATAAATAAGTAACTATTTACCATTGTGATTGGAAGATGGTCCAATTAATTTGCACCAGACATTATTTTTCCTTTTTGTTTATTTTATAATTATATTAGTTAATAAAAGTATTAAAGAATGTTGATGAATTGGCAGTAGCACATATCAAACAAGCTTAATCGCATCCTTTAAATTTATAATAGGTAGGTATATAGTTAAATAAAATCTAATTCAGAAAAGTTAAATTAAAGAACATATAAATTTATTTTAGTCTAATTTATATGCGTCTAGGCTCGTATGGATATTATATATACATACATATATATGTACATAAAGTTATAAAAAACAGGGGTGTGGGTGTGAGTGGGACTGCCGGTAGAAGTTGTAGGTACTTCTATGCACGCGCCCGGCGTTAAAAGTTTGTATGGGACTGATTTAGCAAAAACATTATATGCTTAAGGCATGGACCAACTATACTATACTAGCAGCTGCAAATAAAGAAAGTTTGACCTGTAATAGGAATATGGTAAACGAAGAGTTAATAAATATTTTGAAAAAAGTAAATATTTTGACCATTACATATGTAACTTAATAAAATGATTTTGTTAATTCATTCCCATACAAATTTTTAACGCAGGGCGCGCGCATAGAAGTATAACTTCAAAATAAAACTCTTTATCTTTTCAATAGTATGTTACAAAATATGATCAAAATCTAAAAATATTTATTGCGAAAATATAAATAGTGTAAACTGTATAAGGTTAATTAATGCCGCCAACATGTGCAGTATCAAATATTTTGACTAGCGTTTAACAGAGAAAGATCAAATATAAAAACTAGCATCAAATAGCGAAATTTCAAGAATAAGTCTAGTTAGCGTATTAGTTGACCCCTTGCACCAGGTATTCATGCCAAGTCATAAAAAGTTAAACTTAAAATTGCCGAAGAAGCAACATATATCTACGTATTTATAAAGAATATATAAAGAATAATAATTTTGTGAAAATAATGAAAAAATATTTATAAAATACATTATATTTTCCCCAAAAGTTAATTGAAATACATTTCTTGAAAACTGTTTATCTAACCTCAAAAGCATAATGCACAATACAATACTTATTACTGAATATTATGATGAATATAAAATACTAAACTTAATATGTATTCTTACGTGACAGAATAATGAAATAATCCGTCAAACCCAAGGTGATACGTCACTATGATACCAAAACATCAACTCAGACTGTTTTTTTGTATATATACAGGGTGTTTCTAAATTGATGCGAAACATTTCACAGGGTGATTTTTCAGCAAAAATTAAGGGGGGTCTTTCATATAAATTTTTGTTCAAAACCGCTCTCCCTCCAAGTTACAGCCCCTTAAAGTTGGGGGAAAAAATTTGTTTTTATTTAATATCTTCACTATAGAAGAATTTAAAAGAATAAAATTCGGCAGATAATTGATGCTAATAAAAGGGCATTTTTTGAAAATTTTTTTAACCCTGCAATGTTTATACAAGGGGGTGAAAAAATCAACCCTTATGATATTTTGCCTCAGAACTTTTTAATGTGTCCACATTTTCCTACTTAAAAAATTGATTTAAAAAGACGGACTTATGTGCAAAAGGAATGAGTAATATTTATTTTTTTTTTTGTCAAACAAACAACTTACTGAGAAATAGCAAGACGTAAAAAAGTTGCAGTTTAAGTCCGCCTTCTTAAATCAATTTTTTAACTAGGAAAATCTGGGGCAAAATATTATAAGAGATGATTTTTTCACCCCCTTGTATAAACATTGCAGTGCTACAAAAACCGTCAAGAAATGTCATTTTATTAGCATTTATTATCTGCCAATTATGACATTATTTGATACTCTGTTTTTAACAAACAATAACGCTTTTGAAAGTATGTGAAAAAAACATGAATTGTATCCTATTTTATTTTTTTGTGATCAAACTAACAATTTTACGAGAAATAGTCAAGACATAAAAAAGTTGCAGTTTAAGTCCGTCTTCTTAAATCAATTTTTTAAGTAGGAAAATGTGGACACATTAAAAAGTTCTGAGGCAAAATATCATAAGGTATGATTTTTTCACCCCCTTGTATAAACATTGCAGGGTTAAAAAAATTGTCAAAAAATGCCTTTTTATTAGCATCAATTATCTGCCAAATTTTATTCTTTTAAATTCTTCCATAGTGGAGATATTAAATAAAAACAAAATTTTTCCCCCAACTTTAAGGGGCTGTAACTTGAAGGGAGAGCGGTTTTGAACAAAAATATATATGAAGGACCCCCCTTAATTTTTGCTGAAAAATCACCCTGTGAAATATTTCGCATCAATTTAGAAACACCCTGTATATATATATATATATCTTTTCAATGTACTGAATGTTTAAACGGTATTCAAAGGAATTATATATATGACTAATAACATGTCGTAAACATTTCAAATTTCAAAAAATTGTTGTTTCAAAATTAATCAGCATGAAATTATATACAAACTAACCCATTCCAAGCCAGAGTTAGGTGAATTTTATGTAGTACATATTTATAATTTGACTACTATTGTTAAACGGAATTAAATTTTTTAAAAATACAATTTTAAACCAAGCATAAAAGAAATAACGAATAAAATTTTAATATCCACAACATTAAAATTTTACTTTTATGTTTAAAATATCTTACTTTAAGTCAATTTTACATGATGATTATTTTTCAAAAGTTCATATGGTTTGATAGTAAGGTGTACCGTGTACCAATTCTCGTATTATTTATTATCAAATATAAATAACAATAGAACCACAAGCAATTCCGCTTGGGTTACTTAATCAATGGAAACAAAATTCAGATTTATCAACAATTTTATTTTATTTAATCATTTAATTTAAAAGTGGCATATTAGTTTTGACATAAAATAACGCAATTAAAGGTTGTAAGCACAAGTTACTATTTAATATCATCTGTCAAACAGATCAAGTAACTATTAGAAATAGTATATTTTATACCAAGGGACTAAAGTGAATGTTTTAATCCCGCACGTGATGTTTATTGCCTGAGGGCTCGTAGAGCCCGAGGGCCAATAATCACGTAAGGGATAAAATATGTCTTTAGTCCTGACGCATATACGCTATTTTTTGCACTTCCCAGTATTATAACTTTTAACTTTGATACAATTAATAATTTTGATGAGTTATATAAACACGGTACTTGGATTACTCAGTAGGTAACGTTATAGCAACAGTGTCAACAAAATTTTTCAATTCAGTGACATTTCAATTAATGCTGACATTTGAAACGAATCGCAACTTAACTAACAGAATATCAAGAAAATGAATCAAGAAATGAATGAAACTACATATTTTGATATAGATAAGGCAGCTGACATGATAACGGAAGAATTAATACCCAAAAAATCAAGAAAAATTTACGAACAGCAATATGAAGACTTTGTTAATTGGTGTAAGGAGAAAAAAGTGGAAAACTACAATGAAAACGCTTTGTTGGTTTATTTCAACGAAAAATCAAATAAGTTAGTATCACTTACAATGTCAATTCAATCAATAAAGATTCATAATGGAATATTTCCTAATTTTTGTCCTAGTTATTAATAGTGATGTAGCTGCGGTAAAGTTTGATTCTTACTTTATGTCCCTAGGGATTTGAAATGCAACTTTATCTCCCTAGGGACTAAAAGATACACTTTAGTCCCTGTTATACGGGACTAAAGTTGTCACTTTAGTCCCGGAAGTGCAAAAATGTTATTACACTTCTAATTTCATATTTGTTTTAGAATATTTTTTTCGTTTTTTTTCCTCATCGCTGCTGTTTACTACGGACCAGAAAATAACCATTTCACTTGAAATTAGACATATTTAAATCATATAAAAAAGTAATGTGTTGGTCGAAACATAGAATTTTTTCCCGAACTTTCATTATATGTTGCCGCTTATACTGCTCAAAATTTAAAATTTACAAATCAAACAAATACACATGCACACACCAAAATGCAGGATCTGTCATAGCCATCAATATGTTATTAATAAAACAACTGCACATTATTATTCTATAAATTTTAAAAATTTACAAAATAGTTGTTTAAGTAAAATAAAACATAACTCACCGTTGTTTCCATTAACAGAAGTGAAAGTAATAACTTACAAGATAGATGAATATTCATTGGGTTGGCTGTTAACTGCGACCTTTACAGATCTATTGTGAACACCTATCTTCTCTAGAAAAAGATAAGAGCATCTTGTCTAGCCCTACCCTCTTAATGAGACCTAATAGCCTGAACAGTGGCCTCTCTAAGTAATTTGAAGCAGCGGTATCTCCTCTCCCAATATTAGATGCCGCATCCTGGCAATGCCTTCACATTGGCATAGGATATGCAATGCGGTTTCCTCCTCCTCTTGGCAGTACCGACAGATGTCTTCATCTGCCAAGTTTCGCTGACTCAGTTGTTTTCTGAACCAACATTGTCCTGTCAAGAGACTAACAATCATTCTCACATTATTTCGACTTTGTTATAACAGCTGTGCAGTAAATTTCGCAGTGTCCGGGCTTGTCGCTTGTCCGGTGATTTTTCCCACCATTCTGGGGTCTTCTCTTGCCTCCATTTCTTAATGGTTGCCTTTCTAAACGTGTCGTCAAACGGTTCCGGACCAATCACACCGGTCAACAAAAAAAAACTTGAGTCTGTTGTTTAGTGAACATTTTCTGATTATATGCATCGAAAAGTAATAGAAACCCCAATAATAAGAAATAAAGTTTACTTTTATACTTTTTATCATAAAAATTAAGTATATGAAATTTTCGCAGATTTTTTGCAGAGTCGTTGCATTTATGGGGCAAGGGAGAAGTGCGGGGAGACTTTGAGTGTGAAGCGGGGGTGGGAGAGTGGCACAGCAGTATGCGCGTGCGCGTTCTAAAGAAACAACCTGTTTTGTGTCGCGAGATTTGAAAATGTCATCCAAATGGTGTGAAAACGATGTCGTCTTTTTTTGCTATATTTGCGGTGAATTCGTTAAAGTGAGAGCCAAAAAATTTAGCTTATCATCAATTAAGACACTTGTAAAGCATATAAAGCTTATTTGAACTTGCTCGTGCAAAGTCTATGGGCCAGTCTAGGCGATTCATTTCTCTACCAGCAGCACTGATGGCCTTAACGAAACAAGTTTCAAATCGGCCAACATAATGTCAAAAGTAAACCAATTGTATAGCCTGATCGTATTTTAATGTCTTCCTTGCACATAAAATTAGGTCTCATTAAATAGTTTGTGAAGGCTTTTCCTCAAGACTCTGAGCCCTTTCGATATTTAAAATCATTTTTCCCAAACTTATCAAAAACTAAAATTAAAGCTATAATTTTCGTCGGTCCTCAAGAAGGCTGAGAATTACAAAGAGCTTGTTTCTAATGTGCTTGATAGCGATAGCTTCTAAGTTATGGGTGCACATGCTACATGCAGACTTCGATAAATTCAAAGATAACTTGGGTGGATATTAAGATGAGCAAAGGGAACCCTTCCATCAATATATTATGAACTTTGAAAAACGATATCCAAGTCAATATAATGAAACATTTGGGGGTTCATTAGAGAAAGTTCTAAATTACTAAAAATATTTATTTTTAAAGCATTTTTTATTATTCTTTTTTGTATTTTTGTGTTTATTTATGTCATTCCTTACAATTAATATAAAAAAAAATAATTCAATACTGTTTTTTTTAAATGCAATAGAAATTGAGAAATAGAGCTTTTTTATTAATTTAGGCTTTTCATTCTATTAGCCACAAAAGTAAGTTTTTTGATAAATAAATATTTTTCTTTTCTTTAGTCAAGCACAAGTAATCATTATTAGAGGTACAGAACTCAGACTCAAAAATCGTGTTGACCGGTGTCATTCATCAGGCTTCTCATTGCTCCGAAACCTGTCTTGGTACCCATGTCAGTGTCAGAGAATTCCTACTTGCAGTATGTGTCAGGACCCTAACGAAGTCCCACACCAGCTGTGAGCTTATTTGTTTCGAGACTATCGTCTTCAGAGCTGCTTGGCGGTCCTTGTATAACAATTACAAAATTAACTGCTACGCTGTATAGTTTTAATATTACAAATGGTAAATGACGTAGCCTCAAAGTTAAAGTAGTGTATTTCGAGGATATTTCATGGATGGAAAACTCAGTCATACCCCCGGTGTATGGCTGAGTAATGTATACTATGTAGTTTTCTCCCTTACCGGTTAAAAAAACAGAGCTAATCCCGACATTTAATCTTTTTCGTTTCTGTTTACACATGTGATGTATGTATGTATGTATGTATGTGTGTATGAATGTATGTATGGTGTTAGGGGTAACAGATACATCTACGACCTATAAGATCTATTGTGTCCCCCTTTTCTTGCTATATTGCTGATGATTCCTCAGACTTATAGCATCTCTTCTAGTCCTATCTTCCTTAGAAAGTTTAGGATATCATTGGGTTTTAAATTAGGTAGTTCTTCCCTTTCTATTTCGTATAACCCTAGGTATTTGACCCTAGAAGTACTTAATGCCATGCATTCTAAAAGTACCTATGTGTATTGAGGTTTCATCCTCTACCTCACAGAATCTCCAGTTTGCTTCATCTACTAATCCTAGTTTCTTCATGTGTCCTCTTAATCGACAGTGACTGGTTAGTATTCCTGTTATAATTCGGAGGTTTTTCTTACTCAGGTTAAGACAGCTGTGAGATCTCTTCTGGTTATAGTTTCCCAGGAGCGTCTTCGATTGTCTTAGTCCTTCTAGATCATTCCAGTACTTGGATTTTTCGCTATCCATTTTTTTCCTTAGTTTTTCTAAGATTGTACTACTGCTGATTCCACAGGATGGTTCTGGTCCCAGGTATGGGGTTTCAGCTCCTTTTTTTGCCAGCTTGTCTGCTGTTCCATTTCCTTTTATTCCTACGTGTCCTGGAACCCATAGGAGGGTAACAGTGTTATTCTGTCCTAGTTCATTTAATTTGCCTAGGCATTCCCAGACCATCTTTGAACTGATTGTATCTGAGTTCAGAGCTTTGAACACATGTGATGGAACTATAGACTTTTGGCGGAAATATGTTGGAAGTTAAATTTTTAACCATGGTAAACCTACTTCTGAATAAAGCGACGCAGCGATAATAGTTTAGTCAACATCTTGAAAAACGTGAAAATAGTGATAAAGGTCCTAAAAATATAAGCGATAGCTCATTCGATCCGGAATGGAAATTGGAATTTTTTGCATGCTGTAAAATCCTCAAAACAGCTTTTTCTAATTGTCATTCCGGATCGAATGAGCTGTCGCTCGCTCATATTTTTAGGACCTTTATCGCTATTTTTCACGTTTTTCAAGATGTTGAGTAGACTATAAGATCTGTAGGTATGCAGTGAACCATTTGAATAGGCCAGCAATAATAAAATTTTAGATTTATCTAGGTTGGGTCAAATTCTGTATAGTAAAAAACTGATATATGATTTTTTTAAGGTTTTACAAAATTTAAAATTCATTGGTGATAGTAAGATCTAAATAATGATAATATGATAAATAACGTAAAGCAATGGTATTTAGGTATGAAATTGATTCCCATGAATAGGAATAAACACTTGTTAGATCATTCCCATGTACCGTCTATGGTAAGCTCCAGGTAAAAACAGTTGAGTAGTCATAGAAACGTCGACATTTCGTCATCGGTTGCCTAGCCAACCCTGATTGCAAGCTTGGGTTGGCGCAAAAGCGCCCAGAAATCAAAAGATGCGAATTGACTTGATCACATTCAGTTTGTTGTTGAATTTTGAAGTGAAAATGAAAGTACATTAGCAACTTTAACATAGCATCACACGTGGTAAAATACATTAATATATTTAATGCTGTTATTTTAAATTAACGTACCTATTTGAATCGTGTTGATAATTAATTGCAAACTTAATGTTAAAAAGTTTGTCAACTTTTAATGTTTGAGTAATTTATTTTGCATGTATTTAGTATTCAGCAATTTTCTCAACTCGTGAATTCAGAAAATAACGGATAAAGCGGTAAAAGTTCGCGATGAGATTATGGTAATATTAAAAAATTGCAAGAATATTAATTTATTTATAAACTATATTTATGCATAATTATTTCCTTTTGTAACTTTAGTGGTTAAATTTTGTAGTAGATACTAGAAATATACAATGCAAAATACACCAACAAAAGAATATTGGATTACAAAAGTAACATTAAATGACACTTAAAAATGACCGTATTGTCGAAGCAGAAATTACATACTTGTATAGGATAGTTGTATAAATCAATGGTAAGAAAATTCAAAACAAAATTATAGAGTATAATTAAAACAATCATCATAAAATTATCGTTAAAATTTAAAAACTTTATTTTTGGAACGAAGTTCCCTTTCGGGCGTTACGAACAGTTACGACTGACGCTAGGAGCTAGCCAAAAAAAAAATTCATACCAAAATTTGTCACGACACGACATACGCATGTTGTCTCTCTCTTTCTCATAGATAGCGATATACCTATCTTTATTTAAATAGGAAACCCTAATATAATAAATACTAATTAAAGTTCAATTAAAAAGACACTAATTTAAATTAAAAGAAAATACTGTAGAAAAAAAATAAGTACCTATAATAGTATTATATTATATTTCATCCTGTTTTTATAAATTAATTAATTCATAAACATTTCAAAAATAGTTCTTAACTTGACTAGTTAGGTACCTACGTCAAATTACCTTAACTGTCAGTTACTATCAAATATTTTAATTTTAAAATTTTGTATTAAATTATTAATTCCTGTTTTAAATTAAATTGAAATAAAAAGTAATTCTATGTAATTAAATTAATTGTATTGACCCTTACTGTTTCAAAGTCCATTTTATTAAGAATAATAAAAATAATAAAAAAAAACCTTAGTTTTTTATATAAAACTTTCACTTATAATGTTTTTTAAAAAATGACATATGTTTCGCTTTACTAAGCATCGTCAGATTGACATATAAAGTTACATTTTGTTTATTTGAAGCTAACTATCTGATGTTGAATCGGTAATATTAAGGCTAGATTAAGTATGGAAGTAATAAGATATAACAATATTAAAGCCTAGATGTTATTAGCCCTAAGGGATTATCCTGGATGTATCTCCCTCTAAGATCAGTATAACTGTGCAATGATATAGAAAAACCAGGAAAAAAACTATATCTGCTGATCTTTACAATAACTTAATATATTTGTATTACAATTATATCTTATTTTGCCACGTACTTTTAGTAAAAGTAAAATAAAATCAAATTTTGAAAATTTAAACTTTTGAAATCTCCAACTCCAGTTAAGATGGGTAAGTGGTTTCTCTACTGGCAAATTTGTGCCCAGCTCAGCCGTAGAGGGTAATTCAAAACAAAATATGTGAGTCGCGCCACCGATTTTACGGTATAAATCGGAAACCCCTGATGGTCCAGGCACTGACCTATCTTACTGGAGATAAATAATGAATTTAAGAATCTTAATAAAAAAAAAAAAAAGAAAATTGATTGAGTAACAAATGTGGTGAGTGGGTGAAGATCTGAGTAAGACACAAAGTTAGATCTATCAATTATATTCACAAAAATAAATAAATAACCCCCCCGCACAATAAACCCAACAATTGAGTTATACAATATATAAAAATATATATAAATGAAATAAGAAAATTAGCGATTATCAGAAAATTTGTTCCACAATAATATCAAAACCCTGGCAGTTTTAATTAAGAGTGATCACCCAGCGCAATATGAAAGATTTAAAAATTAAAAAAAAATTACTATAAATAATCAATATTCAACCAACAACTTTTACAATGTCTTAATCTTAAAATTAAATTTTTGGCTTATCTGTTTTCTGCAGTGCTGGTAGTGAGGCTTTCGTTATTAGCCTGCTGCTTGATGTTGGTGAGGCACAAGTTTAGCCTGATCCAGAAATATTCACCCGGTCCAAATAGAAAACAATATTCGCCAAGTCCAAAAGCAACTAATGTTCGCTAGGTCCACAAACAAGTCCAGCCAGGACCAAAAACAAATGTTCGCCAGGTCCAAAAACCCTAGTCGAAAAAGCGAATTAGCCAAAAAAATCCAAAGTTAAATTATTTAAGAAAGAAAAGTTAAACTTACAAATGTTGACTCTACTTGATACAAAATAAAATTTAAAGATTGAATTACACACTAAATTATTTAAGAAACAAAATATATTAAAGTTACAAGTACCGACTCTGCTTAATAAAAAGAAGAAGAAAAAGCAATTTTAAAGATTAACTTACTGATAACACAACTGAAGGTATACTATAATAATAAACAATAACAGAATTATTGATGAAATTAATACGCAAATAAATCAATTAAATCAGATGCACAAGTGTCATTATACAATTTACAATTTAGAAATCCAATTTACAAATAAAAAAAAAATATACGATATAAAAATAATGGAACACAATGAAATATATTTAAATTCAAAATTTATAGATTAAATTATAGTTAAAACAGGTTAAGCATATTACAAAAAATAATCATTGCACCTGATTCCAAAATTATTTACAACAGTTTATATAAAAATCAATAATAACCATTAAAACTTAAAATTAGTAATTTAGTCGGGTTTATTTATGACTGATAAATTTAATTACACAAAATGAATTTAATCAAAAAGAAAACGATAGATCTAATATTAACAAAATACCATAATTTAACGTAATATTTAGGTATGTACGTGTAGTTATTATAAGGATGATAATTTACGTGATTTTATAGAATAAACACAGGTAAACACTTACCCTTTTATAATAGGATTAGGGGATAAGCAGCCAAACTGCGATGTTAATTCGCTAACACCCGGTGGTAAATTTCGTGATCTTAAATCGGATGTCCACGCTTCTCGAAACGAACCCTCTTAGCAATCACACTATAAACGAATGACGGTGTCAAGAAAAGGCATTATATAATTTTGCATGAGGTATAACTTACCGAAGGAAGCACCATTTAATCAAATCCCAAAAATATGGATTTATCTATACGCCTACTCAAAAATACCACAAAGGAATAACCAAAAATGAGGCTTAGATAAAATATATTGAAGTGAAGTTCAAAAACCCATACGGATGGCTTGAATATTGCCAAAAGAACTCTCAACTTCACAAAATGGCGTCACTTAATTCGATAGTAATACTCTAATGTGTTCGTACGATCGTTGAAATGCAAAAGGAACCACATTACGCTAATCCACGCAAACCTTACCGCGATGACACTTGTGAGTATAGAAGGGGAAATAGTGTGTTCCGTTGTGCAAAAACGGCTTGTTCGATATTAATTTGATTTCCGAAATGATGTTAAAATTAAATCGAATTCATTAAGCTAAATGTATTATTAATATCAAAAGGAATCGATGCACTTATTTACTTAATTTAAAATTTTAGCTATTAGTGTGTTAGTTTAAACAGTAAAAACCCGATATGTTTTCGACCTGACAATCAAATTCTCTACTCTCCCCACGGGTCAGGTCAATAAGAATCCCACCACACGGATCAGAACCCGTTTAGAGGCTAACAATCGAGCTGATACATTAACTTAATTTTTAAATATATTGACGCCGATTTTTGCACGTGACAACATCCCCCTCCCTTAGAAAGGAGAAAAGCTTACTCGTAAGATTTTCGACGATGACTTGCAGATTCGTGTGATCACTAAGAGTAATTCGGAAATAAGCACACGCTAGAAATTACCATACATACCTTCATATAAGACTCAACAAAAGCAAAAGAAACATAAAATTAAAAGGAAGGTCGCAGAACCAAAAGTACCTTCACAGATTTCGAGCTAAGCTCGGGAACAAAAGCACTGCACTGGGTGCAAAGGCCATAAACAGAGAAATCACGGAGGGAAGTTTTGGGCCGAAGCCCGGGACCTAAAGGGACCCAGTGTGATAAAGCCCACACCAGACTAAAACGAATCAGAAGGATCCGGTGACAATTTGGAAGTGTACCTGAAGGGTACATCCTAAATACAAATAACAGCAAGAATGGACTAAACCCAACACCTAACATTGAACAGTACTCCAAAAAAAAAAGAAAAAACCAAAAGGCATCTGGCTCCAGCCAACCTCGGGACAACCAGTACAACTAGCAATTAAAGACCAAAGAGAAGGAAAAGAAAGGAGTAAATATATTTACCTGATATTAAAAGAGATGGAGATAAAAAAAAAGTTGGGATTAGATACAGAGAGAGAGGAAAAAAAAGAAAAGAGAAATAAAGGTATTAGTAACGAAGAAAACGAATAACGGAAGAGGATTCAGTGTACGGAAGATAAGACAAGATAAAGTAAGAAAAGTTACGACAAAACTGAATCCTAGAGTGTTTAAGTCAACGATGGTCATGTTGAGAAAAAAAAAAAAATAATAAATAATGAGTTGGATCCAAGTACGAAAGATAAGATATGACAATAATATGATTTTTACTAGTCCGACTCAGAGAATTCCTCTACAAATCCCACAACTAGGTTTTTCCCACTGGACATTTAATAACCCAAACTAAAAGCCAAAACGCAAAAGGATTCAATGGTCCAGTCGGAAAATAGAGGTTAGGGTCTCAAAAATCCACAATTAAGTGACATAGATACACTAAAATTGAAACCAAAACCATGAGGTTACTACTAAAGTCGGTGATAACTGATACGGAAGCAGGTAAATGAAATAACTAGACATAAGGTAAATATAAGATAACGTAAAAGTTATTCATTACAACGCAAGACGAAATAAACCACGAAACTTGGATCCAGAAGTGTTAAGGTTGGGGGACTTTTACCCACCCCGCCTGGAATATCCTCGGGTGGTGAAATTCTTAGGCCTCCAGCCACAAGGCACGCAAAAGAGATCAACGATGGGATTGTTGAAAAGATTGGATTCAAGTGACGATAGGTAAGATGGAATAACAGTAAAACAACCCAAGGTATAACGAAACTTGAACCCAGAAGTGTTAAGGTTAGGGGACTCTTACCCACTCCGCCTGGAATATCCTCGGGTGGTGAAATTCTTAGGCCTCCAGCCACAAGGCACACAAACTAAAACAACGAAAGACAACCAAAAAGAGAACAAACAAACAAACAAAAGAAAAACGCAGACAGGTATCAACGATGGTTGTTGATTTGGCTGGATTCAAGTAATGTAGCAAAATGTAAGGAAGGTAACGAACACATGTTTCCCACTAAGTCGACCAAAATTCCTCGACAAATCCCAAAACGTGGTAGGAGAGATAAGGTAAGATGTTCGTAGGATTCTCTCCAGAGAATCTCCCTCGACTACCACTAAGGCTTTTCCCACCGGACACCCAAAACCAATGGTCCAGTCGGGAAAACAAAAAGGTTTGGCCTCCAAAATCCACAAAATGTGAAGCAGTACCTAACACGACTGCA
Source organism: Altica lythri (assembly GCA_964028335.1). Classification (NCBI taxonomy): domain Eukaryota; kingdom Metazoa; phylum Arthropoda; class Insecta; order Coleoptera; family Chrysomelidae; genus Altica; species Altica lythri. The sequence goes on along the minus strand of OZ034804.1, from coordinate 11,155,965 downwards.
TAAAAATAAGAAACCAAAACCATGAGGTTAATTAAGAGTCGACGAAGCAGGCAACAACAAAAAAAGGTAAGATAAGGTAAGGGAACGTAAGGTAAGATAACGTAAGGTAAGGTAACGTAAGGTAAGGTAACGTAAGGTAAGATAAGGAAATTACTTGAATCCAGAAGTGTTTGCTTTATTACATTTCAACCGTCTTCGGATCTCCGATATAGAAGTTACAACACGAGAATATCCATATTTACAGAACAGATAACAAATTAAAATGTCACGATAGAGATAAGGTAAGTTACAATAAGATAAACATACCACATGAAATGCATCATAACATTACGTAAAAAAAAAATAATGAGAAAAATAACCGGACAGCAATAATTACACAATAAAGAAAATTCCCCATGATACGGGAAGATAAACTACAAATATCACGTAAGATAAAAGCAAAACAAATGTCCGGATATGTCTCAAAATAAAATCGAAACAATATAGGTGTTTAAAATCATTAGGGTGTTAGCGGTAATTCAATAAATGCTAAATATGTTTTAGCATAAAAAAAAAGTAATAATAAAAATATTTGCTGTAAATACCCAAAAGTTACCAAGTTACTTAGTCTTACTCAGCTCACCAATTAAAAAGAACTTTAAAACAAGATAAAAGTGATAATTTCACACAATAAGAAAAAGTTACGCCCCAATTTAAAAAAAATGTGTCCAATTTAAAAAAAAAAGGCCCAATTTAAAAAAATATGCCCAATTTAAAAAAATATGCCCCACGTTGGGCGCCAAAAATTTGCCACGTACTTTTAGTAAAAGTAAAATAAAATCAAATTTTGAAAATTTAAACTTTTGAAATCTCCAACTCCAGTTAAGATGGGTAAGTGGTTTCTCTACTGGCAAATTTGTGCCCAGCTCAGCCGTAGAGGGTAATTCAAAACAAAATATGTGAGTCGCGCCACCGATTTTACGGTATAAATCGGAAACCCCTGATGGTCCAGGCACTGACCTATCTTACTGGAGATAAATAATGAATTTAAGAATCTTAATAAAAAAAAAAAAAAGAAAATTGATTGAGTAACAAATGTGGTGAGTGGGTGAAGATCTGAGTAAGACACAAAGTTAGATCTATCAATTATATTCACAAAAATAAATAAATAACCCCCCCGCACAATAAACCCAACAATTGAGTTATACAATATATAAAAATATATATAAATGAAATAAGAAAATTAGCGATTATCAGAAAATTTGTTCCACAATAATATCAAAACCCTGGCAGTTTTAATTAAGAGTGATCACCCAGCGCAATATGAAAGATTTAAAAATTAAAAAAAATTACTATAAATAATCAATATTCAACCAACAACTTTTACAATGTCTTAATCTTAAAATTAAATTTTTGGCTTATCTGTTTTCTGCAGTGCTGGTAGTGAGGCTTTCGTTATTAGCCTGCTGCTTGATGTTGGTGAGGCACAAGTTTAGCCTGATCCAGAAATATTCACCCGGTCCAAATAGAAAACAATATTCGCCAAGTCCAAAAGCAACTAATGTTCGCTAGGTCCACAAACAAGTCCAGCCAGGACCAAAAACAAATGTTCGCCAGGTCCAAAAACCCTAGTCGAAAAAGCGAATTAGCCAAAAAAATCCAAAGTTAAATTATTTAAGAAAGAAAAGTTAAACTTACAAATGTTGACTCTACTTGATACAAAATAAAATTTAAAGATTGAATTACACACTAAATTATTTAAGAAACAAAATATATTAAAGTTACAAGTACCGACTCTGCTTAATAAAAAGAAGAAGAAAAAGCAATTTTAAAGATTAACTTACTGATAACACAACTGAAGGTATACTATAATAATAAACAATAACAGAATTATTGATGAAATTAATACGCAAATAAATCAATTAAATCAGATGCACAAGTGTCATTATACAATTTACAATTTAGAAATCCAATTTACAAATAAAAAAAAAATATACGATATAAAAATAATGGAACACAATGAAATATATTTAAATTCAAAATTTATAGATTAAATTATAGTTAAAACAGGTTAAGCATATTACAAAAAATAATCATTGCACCTGATTCCAAAATTATTTACAACAGTTTATATAAAAATCAATAATAACCATTAAAACTTAAAATTAGTAATTTAGTCGGGTTTATTTATGACTGATAAATTTAATTACACAAAATGAATTTAATCAAAAAGAAAACGATAGATCTAATATTAACAAAATACCATAATTTAACGTAATATTTAGGTATGTACGTGTAGTTATTATAAGGATGATAATTTACGTGATTTTATAGAATAAACACAGGTAAACACTTACCCTTTTATAATAGGATTAGGGGATAAGCAGCCAAACTGCGATGTTAATTCGCTAACACCCGGTGGTAAATTTCGTGATCTTAAATCGGATGTCCACGCTTCTCGAAACGAACCCTCTTAGCAATCACACTATAAACGAATGACGGTGTCAAGAAAAGGCATTATATAATTTTGCATGAGGTATAACTTACCGAAGGAAGCACCATTTAATCAAATCCCAAAAATATGGATTTATCTATACGCCTACTCAAAAATACCACAAAGGAATAACCAAAAATGAGGCTTAGATAAAATATATTGAAGTGAAGTTCAAAAACCCATACGGATGGCTTGAATATTGCCAAAAGAACTCTCAACTTCACAAAATGGCGTCACTTAATTCGATAGTAATACTCTAATGTGTTCGTACGATCGTTGAAATGCAAAAGGAACCACATTACGCTAATCCACGCAAACCTTACCGCGATGACACTTGTGAGTATAGAAGGGGAAATAGTGTGTTCCGTTGTGCAAAAACGGCTTGTTCGATATTAATTTGATTTCCGAAATGATGTTAAAATTAAATCGAATTCATTAAGCTAAATGTATTATTAATATCAAAAGGAATCGATGCACTTATTTACTTAATTTAAAATTTTAGCTATTAGTGTGTTAGTTTAAACAGTAAAAACCCGATATGTTTTCGACCTGACAATCAAATTCTCTACTCTCCCCACGGGTCAGGTCAATAAGAATCCCACCACACGGATCAGAACCCGTTTAGAGGCTAACAATCGAGCTGATACATTAACTTAATTTTTAAATATATTGACGCCGATTTTTGCACGTGACAATTTATGTAGAAAATAAAGACTCAATCAAAGTAAACAGTTTAATAGTGGAGAATTTCTAAGATTTATTTGTTCATTAACAACTTTAAATTGTGGATCTGCTAGATGTTTTTTTTATTTCAACTTCTTCAAGGAAATCTAAATTTTGTTTTTTATTACAAATGTGTAGAATTTGGATGTCATTGTTGTGTAAGAGTGAGGTTGGATGTTCAAATTATGCAAAACACCTACTTGGACATCCAACCTCACTCTTACACAACAATGAAATCCAAATTCTACACATTTGTAATAAAAAACAAAATTTAGATTTCCTTGAAGAACTTGAAATAAAAAAACATCTAGCAGATCCACAATTTAAAGTTGTTAATGAACAAATAAATCTTAGAAATTCTCCACTATTAAACTGTTTACTTTGATTGAGTCTTCATTTTATACATAAATAAGATATAATTGTAATACAAATATATTAAGTTATTGTAAAGATCAGCAGATATAGTTTTTTCCTGGTTTTTCTATATCATTGCACAGTTATACTGATCTTAGAGGGAGATACATCCAGGATAATCCCTTAGGGCTAATAACATCTAAGCTTTAATATTGTTATATCTTATTACTTTCATACTTAATCTAGCCTTAATATTACCGATTCAACATCAGATAGTTAGCTTTAAATAAACAAAATGTAACTTTATATGTCAATCTGACGATGCTTAGTAAAGCGAAACATATGTCATTTTTTAAAAAACATTAAAAGTGAAAGTTTTATATAAAAAACTAAGGTTTTTTTTTATTATTTTTATTATTCTTAATTCTAGGTAGATGTATATCCTCTAATCCTCTGGTATTGTATAAATGGACACTTTTGTTAAAAGAAACGAACTGTTGAAAATAATGGATTTACTATTTTTTTTCTATTTTGCTTTGAACAGTGTAGTAGTGTCGCGACTTTGTTAAGTTTATACAGGTTTTTTGTAGATAATAAATATTAAAATAATAGAAAATAAAAACAATAATGTATCCTGACAGTGTTTCTGCACAAGTTCCGGATATTGCTGATAGAGTTAGGTAAGTAGAGATTTTATACAAACGATAATAAATGCTTATGTATGTACAAACTCTCTGTTGTGTTTACAAATTACAATTCCTTCACTAATTAATCGAAAGGAACTTCGTTCCATCCGGGTGTCCCTTGACACCTCTCACTTTTTTTTTCTTTATCGAAACATTATAAACTGAAATTAATTATATATAAATATTCCACAAAAAAAATTATTACTTACCAGCGCCGATAATAAAATTAGAAATTTGTTTTTATATTATTAAAAAATATACAAAATGGTAATGATAAAAAATTTTAAATTAAAAAAAAATCATCACTAATAAACAAAACATTATTTTGTTTAAATAATTATATGAATAAATGAATAAATAAGTAAAACAACTGATAAAATAGAAACCAGTTTATACCGGGTGGGGCAGAAGTATGGAAACCTCGTTGTAACTCAAGAACCATGGGTCAGAAAAAAAAACTTGCAAGATATAAAACTTATGGTTTTTCCCTGGCTATCAGATGGTAATTCTGGATTCGACCATGACCATCATCGTCTAGCGGTGGTCAGGTCAATTTTTTTAAATAGAACTATGTATTTTTGACAAGAAGAATCAAAAGAGCGTGAAATTTTACGTCCAAATGTGATCTTGACAAATTTTACCATGTTGGTCATGGCCAAGGTCAAACTAAAAATTCCTAGACCATCGCAATAACTTGAATTGTATAAGTCGCAAAGAAAAACGTAATGCATATCTGGTGATGATGAATGATGGTCATGGTCATGGTCAAATGCAGAATTAGCATCTGATATCCAGGGAAAAATCATACATTTTATATCTTGCAAGTTTTTTCTGCGACTGATACAATTCAAGTTATTGCGATGGTTTAGGAATTTTTAGATTGACCTTGACCATGACCATCATGTTAAAAATTTTAAAAATTGTCAAGGTCATATTTGGAAGTAAAATTTCACGCTCTTTCGATTCCCCTTGCCAAAAATACATGCTTCCATTTAGAAAAATTGACCTGACCATCGCCTGTCCATGATGGTCATGGTCATGGTCAAATCCATCTTAACCATCTGATAGCCAGGGAAAAACCATAAATATTATATCTTGCAAGTTTTTTTTGTGACTCATGGTTTTTGAGTTACAACCAGGTTTCCTTAATTTTTTCTCACCCGGTATATAGGAGCTCTGTCTTAGTGAAGTTGGCCTAACTATCAAAACTACGTCTTTTTATGAAATTTGTCATATTAACGAAATAGTATATTAAGTATCAAGAACGGTAAGGACATTTTACCGATCGAAGACAATTGTTTGGAGAGGAGCGGAGCGACGACTCCAATTTTTGTCTGAGTTCGGTAGTCCTTAACGTTTGTGATGCTTATAACGTTTTTTGCACGATAGAAATATTTTTCCGTATTAGACATTATACATTATACTTTTGACATTTTAATAACGTTAAAATGTCAAAAGTGCTCTGTATACATCACATATGCGTTCTAGAACGGTAAGTAAATTACTTATCCTTCTGTTTATCTTAGTAACCACTAAACACAACATACTGATCAGGCAACAAACGCAGTAACTAAGCAAAATCGTTCTATCGTGCAAAAACGTATTTAAAACTAAAATGTATTTCTGATAATATACGATATTTTTATTTAATATTAGGCAAAATTACTAAATATTTTAAATATTTTGTAACAGAGAAAAAATATCTTACAAAACTTCAAAAAACTGCCGATTAATAAAAATCAACAAAACCAAATAGCAGCAAATCACCACTGCGTTACATCGTCTTTTGAAATGATTACTGCTTTTATACGTCTTGATATAGTGTCAACTAATGTTTGGCAGTCATCTGGTGTAAAACTGGTCCAAATTTCTTGGAGATGGGTTCCCCATTCTAAAACAGTTCTTGCGGGATTCGATCTGAATTTTTTCTTCATAAGATGCCACAAAGTTTCAATCGGAGATAGATCTGGACTACTCGACGTCCTTTTTAAAACTGGAATATTGTTATCTAAAATCCAATCTTTTACTTTTTTACTTTTTTAGCCGTATGGCAAGCGACACCATCTTGTTGGAAGATACATTCGATATTATTTAAACGCATTTGTTCAATTTGTGGTATTAAGTTATTTTGAAGCACATTAATGTACTTCTTAGCATTTATAATACCTTCCAAAAAGTGTAAGTTTCCCACTCCACTTGATCCCCAAGTCATAACAGAAGCCAGAAACTTAACTTTTGTTTAAGACAGTCATTTTAAAATACTTCTGCTTTAGTTCTTATGACTTGACTCCTTCTATCACCAACGCATACTTCAAATCTGACTTTATCACTTCAAATAATAAAGTTCCATTGGTTCGAAGACCATAATTTGTTTTTTTGGCCAACGCTAATTTGTTTGTCTTCTGAATCTTTGTCAGTAAGGGTTTCTCTTTTGCCTAAAAATACTGAATTTAGAACGAATAACAAAAACAATCGTTTAAGTCTAACTTGTAAGTTTTAAATCTTATCTTTTGGGCAGCTCTCTGACAAGTTGCTCTTGAAAACTTTTTTGTGGTTGCCTGATTCCACAATATTTTCAATTCTTTATATTAAGCATGTCGATTTTCTTTGATAATCCGTTTTAAGGCTCTTAAGTTAGTGTTGGAAAAACGCACTCGACTTTCAATTTTGGGTTTTTGAGCAACAGATCCTGTTGTTTTGTACAATTTAATAATATTTTCAACTGTATACTTCGATTTGTTAATACTGTCAGCGATTTTGACCTTTTATATGCAAGTGAATGACCAGTTTTCTTATTTCGTCAGAAATAGCTTTACCGCGAACCATTTTTCATTGTTAACAACACTAATACATTATATAATATATATATATAATATAATATAAGCAACGTAAAATGTTATTATTTGTTTTACAAAGCCTATCTTTATTTTATCGAAGCGATTAACAGACCATGCAACTTACGTTTTCTCCATCACGTATATTGCAATACACAAATTATTTTTCGGAAAAAAAAAATTCAAAATAAAAACGCTGCGTCGTTTTTGTTATCTTTTCATAACCCTTTAAAGAAACCAAAAATATTATATTTTAAATAACATTTTAATTAGCCCTTAAATAAAGTCAGAAATATCCTGTTTTGGAGCGTCAGGCCATTTTCACTCAGACAGGGCTCGTATACATATATGATATTGGTGGCTCTAGCCGATTTCAGTGGAACCCACGATTACCTACTTACTATAAATTCCCTGATAATTACGGTCACCCAGTATACCGAAATAAATGAAGCTATATTTGTTATATGTTAGAGATTATTTAGCAAATAATATAAAATATTTACACTTGTTTTCACTATTTTGGTTTGGCGTTCTATCCAACCAACATGTTTTTAGAATTCTAGCTCTGTTGCATTTCATTTTTCCAATAGCACGTTTATCCACAGTGAGCTCTATTTTTGTAGTCATTTTCGGAAACCCCATATTTTTTATTAGCTGCTTATCTAAAATTTTTGTAACAGTATCTATGTGCAATTAAGTCAAGTCGCATATAAGTGTACGATTTTAATTCAACCATCCTACAATCATTTCAAAAATTGTACCTACCTATTTTTACTTTTATTAAACTGAAAAAAGTACCATTTTTAATGGAAAACTTTGTTTACAAATTCCTTGCTCTGCCGATTGGAAGTAATATTTACGTTTTCCACCACACGAATTACAAATATTTACTTCCACGATGAACTCTAACGGGTATAGTTTTTATTTCAAATCGGAAGACGTTAAGTCTGCAGGCAACAATGTTTGTTATAAAAGCCATGGCAGGATAGCAACTATTTTAAATTATGAATATTTATACCTTTTACAACTACCAGAGATTGTTTTAATTCTTGTACATAATTACTTACAAACATTTGAAGTTACATCAATAAATAACATCATTAAAATAAACTTAAAATTATTTTGAATAAAATTAAATATAATACAAGAAATTAAGACACTAAGTACTGACTTATCATAAACTCAATTAAGTTAACATATCGATATGTCTTCAATTTTTATTTTGGGTTTTTGAGAGCCAACTTGAACAAAATATTTGAATAAAACTGTTTATCCTTCAAATATTTTTTGAAGTTATACTTCTATTCGTACACTCGGCGGAGAAAATTTGTGTGGGGTTAAAGGTATAAAATATACAAACTATTGAACGAAGCCAATTAAGTGATGACACTACTTATAACTAATGGATAAAAGGATACATGTAAAGCAAAAACTCAGGAAAAGAAAAAAAGAAGATATGGAATAAGAAAATTTTAAAAATATTATCAAAGCGGCAATGTCCATAAAAACAAGCAAGAACAAAAGCCAAAAACAAAAAAAGATGGACTGTTGGTGTACAAATAAAACCTTAACATAACTACACCTAAAGGGTAATTATATGTAAAACTTCCACAAGTTATAAAAAACTTTTAAATAAAATGCAATAAAATGCCATAAATAAAATCTTTATCTATTTCTTAAAAAAATTGGAACCAACTAGGCATCTGATTTCGATTTCCTTGAAGTCGGCTCTAATGGTTTATATCTTTGTAAAAGCTTTGAGTTACTAACATTCAAAATCTAGATTTAATAGCTAAGATTAAAATAGAGGGTAATTTTTTTAAGAAATAAAGATTTTATTTATGGCTTTGTAGTGCATTGTTTTGAAGGCGGTTCAATTTTTTTTAAAAAGTTTTTATTTTATCATTTTTGGAACTAAGTTCCTTACGGCAGGCTTGGATGAGATAGGGATTTCGCTGCGTGATTAAACTGAAAAATATGTAATAGTAAAAACCGTAACGAAAAACCGTTAAATCAGACGTGCATCAAACGCATTCTGGAAGTTATTATACGTAGTGGTTCATTGGTAGAATACATTAAAAAAATATGGTCGAGTTGAGAACCCCTTCTTTTTTGAAGTCGGTTAGGGTATGACAGTACCGGGCTAATTATTATGTTTTTATGTTATACATCATTAACATATTAACTGCAGAGCTTATTCTATGGATTTTTATAGTATTTTCTGGAATATCTTTCACATTGATGACCAGACCTTAACCAAATATCTATGGGACCACTCTACTCCGTAGAATGCAAAAATAACTTTTCAAATCCGATTATAAATACTGGTGATATTCGGTAACATACCTACATAAAAAAAATATGGCCAAATTGAGAACTCCCTCCTTTTTTAAATTCGGTTAAAAAATAATATCAACAACTCAAATGTCACATGTTTTAAAGATTAAAATTGATTACTGTCAACTACTGATTTATAATTATAGTTTACTAGCTGACCCGGCGGACTTCGTACCGCAAATCATTTATGTCATTCTTCCATTTTCCTTTTTTCCATTTATTTTGATTTTATTGTTTTCATCATATTTTCTCGGCTTATACTATTTTTTTTTCGTTATATTTTGTAGTTTATCGATAAAATATATTAGATGCATAACAATACTTAATTTAGTAAGAATTTCTCGTTTAAATATAAGTGATATTAACTGCGCCACCTTACGGTGGCGTGATATAAAGTAATCAAATAAGTAGTGGTTGCTCGTTTAATGGAAGCGCCATCTGGTGGTAACTTCCATTAATACGAATATTATATTCATATTAACCATTAAAAATATAGCATCCTACTGATTTTCATGACAATCGGTTGAACAGGGCAGAAGTTGTTACTCTGCAGCGCCACCTGGTGGCGAGTGGCATCAATGAGCATATCATACAAACCTTCTCCGTGGAAAAATACATATGCATACCAATTTTCATGACAATCGGTTGAACGGGGCAGAAGTTGCTACTCTGCAGCGCCACCCGGTGGCGAGTGGTAGCAATGAGCATATCATACAAACCTTCTCCGTGGAAAAATACATATATATATATATATATATATATATATATATATATATATATATATATATATATATATATATAGGTATACCAATTTTCATAATAATCGGTACAGTAGTTTTTGAGTTCATTGATTTCATACATACAAACATCTCCTTTTTTATATATAGATATAGATTAGTTTAACATTAGTTTTTACATAGGAATTTACCTGCTTAGGTAATGGTGTTCAATTGATTTTAAAACACTTCTGTTAAAAAACATAAGAAAGCAATACAGTTTGTATTTAACTATAAGTTAAATAATTTCAATAACTAACTGATTTAACATTAGGTTATAATTATGCAAAAACGTAGAGATAAGAAATTTTTCAGTCTGATTACCACTTCCTTGGTTCGTAAAATAAACAAACATATCAGTTAAACTAAATAACGTGTATTCAACAATAAAAAAGTTGAATTATTATAAGTAACAATATAAAATATTCTGATTATTTATCACCGCCCAATACATTTTATATCTTTTAAAACAACAAATCACACTAAAACTGATAAATAGTAAAATTGTGAATGATAATATAGTGGTGTCTCTAAATTAAAAAAAAGTGTAAAATTCTGTGCTTAATATTAGTGCTTAAAAATGACTTCAGAAAGTACTCACAGACAAATAGTGCGTGTTAGTTCCAAAAAAGATCGAAACTTAGACGATGATAGTTGCTACGATCAGAAATTAGTAAATCATAGTGTAGTTGAAGACCAGATAGATCCTTACACTATTAAACGAAGAGAATCTTTGAAAAATGATGTGCATGATATTTACGGAAAGGTTCGTATTAGTGCTATAATTTAATTTGTAATCTTTGCTTTTATATTTTAGGTTAATAACTGTTAAAACCGAAAAAGGAATCATATTTGAAACTTAATATATTCTTTATACTTTGTATAATCTTACATCATTGTATGCACTGGCCCTTATAGTGTTGACATTTTTTTTTTGATATTATGATACAAATATAAGCAAAAATTAATTTTAAAAAAAGCACATCAAACTTATTAAACTTTTGCTTGTTTTTGTTAGTCTCTAATAGTTATTTATGTATTAAGAGCGAAAAGCGAGTAATAACTTTTTGCTTGTAATACATACAAAAAATTTTCTGCAATCATTTAATACAACGAAATGAAACAAGTTAAAATTGCAAGCCATGAAATATTTAATAATAATACCCGATCCCGAAGGCGTATTGTGACTATTTTCTCATTTAGTAAATTCTTGATTGCTGTAAATAGCTAGTATACCTCTGGATGTGTATGTTTCAATTTTGTTATTAATATTATCATCTATATAACCTATCGCGACTGTAAAATCCCTGTGTCGCTTTAATTGTTTAATTTTTATTTAATTTTATTTATTTTTTAACGGGTTCACCCAGACAATAATTATTACAGTAATTATAATATAACAAACACAAAAAAAAGTCAATTAAGCACCTTATGGTATTGTCTCTTAAACTCATCTAAAGATACTCACAAAATGTCACAATGAAATTAATAAGCTAATCTGGAGAACCGAGATAAAGGCGTATGGTAAGCATAATTACGGAAAAGGAACGGAACAAAATACAAATTTGTATTACGTGTACCACCAATAGGAACCCTAAAATTAATTTCTTGTAGCAATTCCAGTTAATTCAAGAGATCAGTTTTAATAGAATCAGAAAATCAGCAAAGATACGAACATTTTCAAGACTAGACAATCCTAGTAAATCAGATATCCCTTCATAATTCCATTGATCTCTTGAAATACCAAGTCGGAAGCCACAATATCTTAAAAACTACTTCTGAACCGTATCTATTTTATTAATATATATCCGATAAAAAGGACACCAAACAGGAGGCGCATAATTAATAAGAGATTTGATCAAAGAAACATATAACAAACTCACCATCTCAAGAGACCAACCAGAAGAGTTACGAATAACACACCCTAGTCTAGTCATAGATTTAGAAACCAAAGCTGAACCTGGGGATAAATGTCATACCAGAATCGAAGACAACTCCTAGATTAGTGATAATATTTACTCTGTCTAAAATCATGCCATTAATACAATAATCAATTAATTTGTGTATTATTTGTGATAGTAAATATTTTACTTATAGTTGTTTTCGAATCAAGAATGGTAGCTATTAATAGAGTTTATTATCTTGAGTTTGGTTTTAGATCATTCTTACTAGTTCTTCGTGTCTACAGGTAACTGCAATTCCCATTATTAAAACAACTTGTAATAAGGCAATTATGTACTATATTACATATTTTTAAATATCCGAACCTACTTTTTTAACAAATTTGTTTCATTTGGTGCTTCACAAAAAAATTGTTATTTTGCTTTCTGAAAAAGTTTTGGATTTCTTGGCTTTATACCCGATCCCTTGTTTTTTTTTAAACGTAATTAATCTTAAAAAGGTCTCCAAAAGCCATATTTTAAATTTATAAATCGATAGCCTAAAATAATTATGAATATCTTATAATCACAATAAACAATTAACTTTTTTAATGTCTGTACTTTAAATCAAGGTTATTTTTTAAGAAAGCTTGTAGAAATTATATATATGACATCGGAAAATAACAAGAACTGCAAATTAATAAATGATTTAGGAAATTTATAAACTTTCGTAGGATTCTAAACAAGAGATAAATTGTATTAATTTACGCCCACATTTTCGCAAATTGATGAACTCGTAAAATAATAAGAAACTGTGAAAATAGTTTTATTATGCTAAGGTTACTAAACTGAGTGAACTAGAAGCTGTGGACAGCCAAAATGGTAAAGATAGTCCAGTAAATGCTCCATGATCCAAATTGTCGAAATGACAGAGGAAAAAATTAAAAATGTTATTAAAATGATGGAAGATTTCAATAACGCTAAAGTTTTGGGACGTTGGTGCACAGACAAAGAATACTATTACTCCAAAAAGTATGATATTATGACTTTTAGTGACGAAAAAGTTTTGATAGTGAAAAGGAAATCTCAGGAACATCCAGTGGTACAAATAGAGCAAGTTCAAAAGAAAGATTGGTAGATAAAAGGAGAAATTATGGCGGATTATGGCGGATTATGGTAGGTAAGAGGACCCTGCTGTGGGACTTACGCCCTTTTCAGGGAATGGATGGAAGTGTTTGGATGAAGTTAGTATTTGTCGTCGGCCCACTCTTAAAAACTTTTCCACTTGCATTTCCCATGTGCAGGTTGGATCTTCTCTTCATCCATGGTGCTTAAACACTCTTCCCTCTTTGGTGTGAGTGTACGTGTTGTGTGGAAGTGTGACCCACGTGGTGCAATGTGAGATTTATGGAGTTAGGAGCACCATCTAGCGGTAGGAAAGAGGAGTTTCGTTCAGCAGGGTTTCCAGGTTTTCAGAAAGGTCCAAGTCTAATGCGGATTGGAGTCTCAGGTTAGGAAGGGGGATCTTCTTTTTTGGAACTCTGAATCTTCTTTGGAGTCCTCCATTTTAGTGTGTATGGAGGGTCCTCTGGGATACGGTGTACTATCAACGAATTCTCGATACACGTGTTACTATATTAGGTCACGGACAAAATTATTTACGTCTTGAAAGACAAGTACGTGGTTCCAGTATTTGTCATAAATATTTTTTCCAATTGTGCCAAACTTGCCACTGTGAACATCAACATCAACCAATCAGAGAGCCGTATTTTAAAGAAGTTTAAAATTAAAAGCTTTTCTGTGATTATTTGAGCCGTTTAGAAGCTAATGAATGGATATCCGTTAGTTTATAAATTTATTACAAGAAGTCGCATATTAATGTATTTGTGAAAATGTGAGCGTAATAGTATATTACTTTACGAGTGGAGTAAATTGCATATTACAGCGAGTGTATGTTTGGCCCATGAGCGAGCTTGCGAGCAAAGGGGCTAAAGAAACGAGCTAAATATGCAATTTGTTCCTCGAGTGAAGTACTATGCTTTACCCACGACTTACCAAATGGTTTTGTATGAAACTAAAAATAACAAATATAAAATTTAAATTTTGGCATAAGTTGTCAAAAATATCCGATTTCGCAGACAGTTCTGTCTGAGAAATGTCAAATGTTAGTTTAATTTAATGAAAACTGTAGGTAACCAACATAATAATACAGGTTTCTATTTACTTACACCACTAGTTTAGTAAATGAAACTATAACACAACTCCTCAATAATTTGACAATTACTGACAGAGTTATAGGTTAAAAAATACGCAATTTACTTATGAGTCGTGGGTAAAATGATAGAATTTACCTCTCGTTTAAAATTCTACAACAGTTTATAAATTTTTTAGAAAATTTTAAAAACTTGTGGATTTTCTTATCTTCCAGTGACATATACTCATTATATTCTGACTGTTTTTAAAAGCTTATATCTTTGAAACTGTTGTAGATAATAAGATGCGGTTTTCACAGTTAGGTTTATAATTATCTTAAGTTTTGTTGTGACACCTTTATATAAAAATGGCAGAATTCCGGTTTACCTAATAGAAAAATGGCGTATTTTCAGAATACAGTAGATGTAATTTTTTAATTTTAACTTCCCTTTCTGTGCACCGATTTTAAACTTTAATGTATTGTTATAAAGTAAAAATATGCGTCTTTTAGGAAATTGCTAAATATACAGGGTCTCCCATTTAAAAAATTACATCTACTGTTTTCTGAAAATACGCCACTTTTCTAGCGGGTAAACCGGAAGTAGGCCATTTATATAAATGTGTCACAACAAAACTTACGGTAATTTTAAACCTAACTGTAAAAACAACATCGTATGATCTAGAACTGTTACGAAGATCTTAAAAACAGTCAGAATATAATGAGACACCCTGTATAAGGTGAATCAGTCCTATGATTAAGAATATCTGTTTATTTTTTTAATGTACAATATATATAACAAGTAAATACGATAAATATGAGCTTATATCCCCTTGCAGTCTACCAAATACGCAATACCTACTTTTGATATTTCACAAAGTTACGATAATAAAACTTCAAAAATGGATTTTTTTATTTTGTTACGGTGGTTCTAGACTGAAAAAAATTAAATGTCACCATCAGGTTTCTTACCCTCAAAATCGGAGGAATACATTTTTTACCGTACATTTCCTTAATTAATTTAACTTTTCCGCTGAGTATTATGGCTCAGATATTATTAGTGCAAGTGAGTCAATCATCGTCCAAATTCGTAGCTCCTTTGTGAATTTTGCCACAAAACTCTTCGCAACCGCGAATTTTAAAAACGGATAAAGCTATTGGGCTGATTTCTTCATTCAAGAGCAATACATGTCACTATCGTGTTTTCCGCTCTTAAAGCAGTGGAAGAAATGTATTTTGGTCCGGTCAGAGCAATTTTTCGTTTTTTTTGCGTAAATTTACACACAAACATTACTGCTTATTTACAAAGACCTAATAACTCAAATAGTATTTAAAAAAGTACTATAGAATAAAATAATACTTTTATTGTAAAAGGGTCCCTTTTCGTTATGAGGGTTCAAAAAATTTAGGTAACTTTAAAGTTTTAAATAGACAAGCATATTGAAGTAGACAATTTTACTTATCGATTAATGAGACCAAACTGGACTAGACAAAAATCATTGATTTGGGTATCTCAAACATCAAATGCATTTAAACAGTATCAAACTAATGTAAAATTTGCTAAATGAAATAATGATCTTATTTCATTTATTATAAAATACAAGCAACAATGACAGTAAGTTTATTAAAACTGAAAATTAAAACGTTCAGTATGCGTTAAGTTTGCTTTGGTTTGAAGGTTTTTGTATTTTGTAATTTTTTTTTTTTTTGATTTTATCAATCTATATATTTTTTGAACTTTTAGGAATTATTAGTTTTCATAAATACCAAAATAAAATTTTTTAGATCCTACTTACCTACCAACATTTCTAAAATTACTAGAATGTTTTAATGTTTGAATTTTTTTAATTAACATATATTTAATTTTTTGTTATATATGACCTTGAAGTAGCTGTTGTAACAGAATGGCTAATAAATTCCATTATTATTATTATCAACTTCTATACCTACCTGTATTTTATCTGTTATAATAATATATAGTTACGCTACTGTATTTACATTTGAAAACTACAATAGCTACATAAGCTATGATGTTATTCTATTGGGCAGTAGGTACAAAGACTGAAAAACGTTTTTCGACTTGGGTTCGTAAAATTAATTTCTCGAAAACAAATTTAATACCTAGTGGGCAGTATGAAATAATAGATAAGAGTTCTATTTAAAAACCTGGAAAAGTAATACTTCTTAACGATTTCGCGATATTTCTCTTTCGATCCTTTATTCAAATAACATTATCCCATTTACGGAGTATGAGAGTTGTCTTTTTAGTTTTGCTTATAGCCGCTTGGAGGGCGCCGCTAATAGAATCTTCAGATACAATTCTAACCTCAATCTTTTGTTGACATAAATCCAGAGATTCATTGCGTTACAAGAAGTCGTTTAGGTACAGAGCATTTTTAAAATTAGCAAGTCGGTCCAAAATGGATCTTAGCAGAGAACATTTTCGATCAGTAATTTTTTACAATTTTCGGAGATGATCATCCCAACAGCAATGTCTCGTGAAATGGTTTCTGTGTTTGGGACTGAAGCACCACACCAGTCAACTATTTCCCGCTTGTACTGGGAATTTTAAAGTGATCGCTAAAGTTTCAGCGACCAATCCGAGTCCACACAAAACAGCAATCACACAGCAAAACATTGATGCCGTTCGTCAGTTAATTAAGGATTACTGCCGTCTTACATACCGGAAAATGCATCTTTGGGCATTTAAAAGAACTTGATCCAAAAGATCCTACATGAAGAACTGGGTGTTAAGCAGTTCGTTTCCCTTTGGATCCCTATTTGCTCACAGAAAAGCAAAAAGCAGTACGCGTCAATAGGTGTCGAAAAACAGTTCAACAAAGAGAGCTCAAAAAACGATTTTTAGTGGCGTTGAGTCTTAGATTTACTCGTACAAACCGGAAAATAAACGCCAATCCACTGTGTGGGTGTTTCTCGATTAGGAAAAACCATCAAAAGTAATCCGTTCTTGAAGTGTGTCAAAGAAATTGATCGCAACTTTTGTGTCAAAATCTGGTCATGTCGCAACTATTGCTTTAGAAAACCGAAGATCTGTTACTTCTGATTGGTATATTAACGTTTGTTTACCAGAAGTTATCACAAAACTCCGACAAAGCAACGCACAACGGCGAATATTCCTGCATAAGGACAATGCAAGTGCTGCCCAAAAAACAATCAAGTCTTTGGAGCTTCAAAACATCGAATTGTTAGACCATCCACCATATGGTTTCGACCAACGACTTCTTTACGTTCCCAAAGATCAAGAATTTAATCGGTGTGCAGCAATTCCAGTCGTCAGAAGAATCCATCGATGGCTTTAAAACAGTGATTTTGCAACTGAAGATTTGTATAACTATTTTACCAATTAGTTTAAACGTATGCAAAAGTGGATCGATCTTGGTGGGACATATTTTAAAAAGCAATAAAATACTTTAATTCTATATATTTTTTATCTTTATATGGCTATTTGCAAAACCAAAAAGACAACTACATAGCAAATTTCAGATTATGCTTTGGCTTAGAAAATAATATTAGTATTGGAATAAAGATTATGTTATATTTTAGAAAGTTTTTATATTTTCGCCGTGTTTTTTGTCTCTTTATCATTCTCTTTGTCATTCCGTGGAATTTTGTAATCGAATTTAAACCTATTTCACAACTACCTAGAGCTCTGAAATTTTCAGGATAGCTAAGAACTGGATGACAATGCATGTTTCAAGTGTGTTTAGGCATATACATAGATTTCAAAATTTATACTGAATTGATATTAAATATGATATAAGTTGTGTATACATATTATCATTTTGATACTTTTTAAATAAATTGTTGGTAGCATATTTGGTTAAGCGGCGGATAAGTCCAGTTGTGACAGTTCTGTTATGTTATCATAATGGGATCGATTACGCGGGAGAGAGGTTTTTTTTGTTCTACATGTTAAAACAGTAATTATTATTTAAACTGTTAATAAAATAAACTAATTTAGAAAGTTTTTTAGACTGTACTGTGGACTATGCCGTAATCTATCTCGGTAAAGCGCTATTTGCCAAGGGACAGGTTGCACTTAGTAATAATTTAATAATAGTAATATGACTTATAAATCACCAAAAACAAACTTTCCACTATAATTTTTTTTTTTTTATAAATTGTAATTATTTATATAAATATTTTAGTGGGATTGAGAAAGAAAAATAGAACGTTGCAGGTTTTTCGTTATAAATCTACTCTTACCTAATTTGTCTCAGTTTGTCGGGAAAAATCTCTCGCTCGCAGATTGCAGGAAATAATTTGAAAACTAAATAAAAAAGAATCGTTAAAATTGTTTTTTTTTTAGTCCAGTTTGTAAACTTTAATGATGGTTTTACATCTACAACTTATTCTTGAAAGAATTCATGAATTTTTTCAAATTTACTTATCACATTCTTTTTTATGTCCACTTCAAACTTTCAATCCAATTTTAGAATTTATGTTGTAATTTTTGATAAAAAAGACTTTTATTTTAATGCTCTTGTTTAAAGCAGTAGTTTGGAAAATTATAAGAATAATTTTATGGCGCACTCGAGGTTTGAACAGATTAAAAAATTTAATCCGATGCTCGACGTCCCTCGAATAAATTACAAAGGTCTCTAATCCCTGAGTTTTGGGTCCCGTCGATGTATTTAAAATCACCATCACCATTTTAAATATATATGGAAAGATCTGTCACGAACAATTAACTGTTGTGAGAGTTTTTACTCAAAATTTAACAATTACTGTTGCACACATCCCCCTAATATTTTCATTTTCCTTCAGGCTGTAAAAGCAGACACATACCTGAAAAGTAATTCAGATATTTGTATTTATGGATGTATAAATAATGAAATAATTAAGTAAAATCTCTACTCAGTAAGTTTGGTTCTGTATTATAAAAATATTAAAATTTAGAAGGAAAATAAATATAGATAAGTTTTCCTTGGCTAAATTTAGTTGTTTATTTAAATTATAAATTTTTTTAGTACTTACTTGTAATTACAAAACCAGGTAGTTTTGATGTTGGCGAGATCGTTCAGGGGATTAAGTAACCTTTGGATATTGCACGTATCCGTTCACTTTTTATTCCTATCTCAGTAGGCTGTGTTAGTTACATGAAATTCGCCCAGTATAATACACGTCTGATCATATTGTTTTGTGGTCTTGTTAATTGTCAGTACGATGTTGTCACGTCTTCAATAAAAATATGTGTATTCATTACAAATATCTTAATTAATCAAACCTGCGAACCAAATTTAAAAGTTGCAGAAAATAAGTCAATATATTTAATATTAAATTGAATACTAAAGTAGATAGGTACGTCAGTTTTCGCTGCAAGTAATATTAGTATCCAAGAATGCTCTAGAATTTGACTTATACTCAAAATAACACATTCCTTTGCACAGAACAGATCCCTGTTTATAGTCAATTATCATATCATTTTATTGATGAAGAACGAAAAAATACTTTTGTCCACGACTGTTCTACAAAACGTTCATTATACTAGTGCTTCATAATGAATAATAGTACCTATTATTTACTAGTGAATAATGATTCATTATTCACTGCATGACGTCACAACAGAACGTATGTCCAAACTTTATAAGAGAATAACTCATATTAGACAAATTTTATATTTTCCTTTGACATTTCAATCCGTATTTATATGTCAATGGTGTAAATAAACAAAACACATGTATAAAGAATCGACCTACCTTTTACCACTACATCTAAGCTACACACTTTAATCTTTAAATTTAGATCGTAGTTAGTGTAAGTCATATACATTTGAAATTTCAATAACATTAATTATAGCGTAAATTTAGAATTTTAAAGTTGTGATTATAGCAATTGTGTCGTGGACAAAGTATAGTATTCGGTTAAACATACTCCCGCGTCACCCCTTACCTGAGCCCAGTAGGGTGCTAATAAAAGAGCAATAAAAGAGACCTTTTCGCCTACCCTCACCGCATGTGGTTGTATGAATTCACGATTTTACAATCTATTGTTTATATTTAACAAATATGTGTTTAATTTTTTATAAATAAAAATAAATAAATATCAGAAACGTAAAGATATTTTTTTTCTGATTTCAACCATATATAATACTTACGCAAAATTTTGTAGTTTACAGATATGACACCAAAATATTCTAAATTACACTGAGAAACAAACAACACCCAATATAACATAAAATACCTTTAGCGCCTGTATCTAACAGGACTTGTCAATTAATATTAATACTATTAATAGTCATAAATATACCTATCACCAACATGCAAAAAGAAATCAAAATAGAAAAGAACCTTAAATACCCCAAAAATGCATATCTAAATATTAATAGTAATAAATATACCCCTCACCAACATGCAAAATTTATAAAAAATTAAACACATATATTTGTTAAATATAAACAATAGATTGTAAGATCGTGAATTCATACAACCACATGCGGTGAGGGTAGGCGAAAAGGTCTCTTTTATTGCTCTTTTATTAGCACCCTACTGGGCTCAGGTAAGGGGTGACGCGGGAGTATGTTTAACCTAGTATTCTATTCGTGTATAATGGCTATTATTCACTCAGATGAATTACAACACTCGCCTGTGGCTCGTGTTGTAAACTTCATCTTCATGAGTAATAGCTACCATTATACACTCGTTGAATAATATACTATTATATTTACATTTTATTACAAATAAATAATATAAGGACAATTCAAAATGTAGCACATATACATATATATTATAAAATATATAAAAAATACATATATATTATAACATATATGAAAATACCTTGAAAATTTTTATTTTAATATAGATGTGGATAAGGTAAGATTTAACTTAATTTCTTTTATTTTAATGATTGTTACTTTAACATAAGTTCTTATCTATTCTCTTTCTAAGGGTCAGAGTTCAAAAAATCTCAACTAATAAATGGATTCAAACTTAACTAAAATTGAAAATTCCAAAAAAAAATAATAAAATTCAACAATCATATACCAAATTATGTTTTTCTACGATAATTTCAATTTGACCTTAACCTCACTTTTTCTTATTGTTTTGTGCGCATAGACACATTACATTACCTTCAAAATTCAAACATCGTTAAATCAAGGGTTATGAAAAATTCTGAATTTTGTAATCATTGAATCAAATTAAACTTATCAAAGAATGTAAAAAAACAACTTATTTAAACAGTGAAACAGTGTACAAGTGAAAGTAAATGTTCATCAAATACAGAAAAATCAAACACAGGAATGTTCTTTATTTTAAAAAAAATTGGAAATTGATACCGTGGTTTGAAGCTTTGGTATTCTCTCTGGACAAACTAAGGCACAGGCTATCCTTTTCTATTGGAATCCAACCATTTCCCAGGACATCAATGATATACGGACACTTTATAGATTTAGACGAATAAAATTGCTTCTCATCCGGAAATAATTTGCTCTTGCATCAAATGGTGAGTAAACTAATACTCTCTTTCTTATTAGAAACTAGTTTTACTTTAGTTGAATTACTCAGGAAGCATTTATATAAATGAAGTGCTCAGCATACCATTTCTAACATTCATTTCTCCATATATATAAACTTTAAGTCTTACCATCGGCTATCAGGAGTTGTCTTGTGGCTTTGTTAACACTTTTTACTACTTTTATACTTTCTTTTATAAGTATTTTAAAAAAAAACGAAATTTTAACGGAGCAAAATTTATTACATGTTATCAATTCAAAAGCCCAAAAACAAGAGAGAGATTCAGGAAATCAACAATTTAACAACTAAATCCCCAAACAATCTTACACTATCATTATTATGTTCTATTCGCCTACTAAATTATTGATCAAATACAATTACTAAAAATCTAATACCTAATTCCTTATTTACATTTTAATACAATAGACATTCTTTTAAAATTTGCTAAACTTTTAATGAGTTGTTAATTTTATAATATCTTTCGCCTACTAATTCTTTGTCAAATCAAATTACTAAAAATCTAATACTTAACTCATTATTTACATTTAATACAATAATCATTCTTTTAAAATCTGCTATACTTTAAATGAATTGTTAATTTTATAATATCTTATCTACAATATAATCTAATGTCTTTCTATTTTTAGAATTTTTCATTTGGAAATTATACTAATAACAAATCACAATATGTCTTGAGAACAAACATTGTCTATTCTAAAAACTGAAATTTATGTAAAACTTTACATTGATGTCTTAACATTTGGTTTTCTTATTTCATTTTATCTTAATTTATTTAAAATCGGTTTTAATTACTAAGGTATCGTAAGATTTATAAACTTTTTTAATATTTACTCTCATTATCTATTTGATGCATGATTATTAGAATTTTATATGTTATAGATAAATTATATTATTTTGATTCTTTGAATATCTCTTATATGTACTTGTATATTTTAATTTCTCATTTTGTTTTATTTTTTCTTTTTAGGTATTGAGAAGAAGACGATTATAAATTATCCCAAATTTACTACATTTGCACTCTGCCTTGGAATGAGAATATATTTTCCTTTACTCTATTTTTATTAATTTTCTTTATATGTACTTAACTGAAATAGCATAGTAACTTATATCATCTCAATATATTAACTAGAAACGTTTAATACAACTTTTAAATTAATCAAGCAATAGTAAAAATTCATTTTTACAAATGTATAATAAAACTTTTAAATTATTCAAGCAGTAGTAAAAAAATTATTTAATCATTTTTGAGTTTAACATAAGAACACAGTACTCAAATTCTATATCCATCTTCTTTGAAGTCTGCTATTTTACATCCAAATGGCATCGTAGTGTGACATTATTGTAAAAGTGGCTGTAGGATAATAAAATTTCACATCCAATGGGTTAATTAAAGAAACTATACTCCAGTACAAATTTGATTTTCCTGGTCTGCCTCAAGTGGTGAACCATTTGACTTAAATATGCAGATAATGTTCTTTATAACAGAAATTTTTCAGAAAAATTAAGATTTGTTAGACAGCTTTCAAACCGATACCATGAAAAAAATATTTTAATAAATTACATAAAAGCAAATAAAAACAAATACAGATGTAGATTTAGATGTAACGTGTCAATGTTGTCGGTGTATTTGCATGATCAATCCTCATCCATTATTTCACTGGAAGATTTAGAGTCACTATCAAATCTAAAATCGAAATCGTCAGAATCTGATTCCTCCAATGAAATAATTAAAGGACGAATATTGTCATGTGAGCAGCTTCCCATGTAAGTAGTCCAATCTGCCAAAATAAGTTCGTCTGTATGTCTACAAAAATTTTGCCACATGTCTGCTGTACATTGAGTCAATGTTTCTGTCAAGTTTTTTTTAACTCTATTCTGGTCAAGATAAGTAGATGTTATATGTTTGTTATAATATGTCTTAGTAAACCCCCATACTAGTTTTAAAATTTCATCCACTACATAATATATGTCTTTTCGTCAGTTTTATAAGGTAAGATTATTTTTGTGTCAAACGTAATGTTATTGTTAATCAACCATTCCTGCAACTAAGTGCAACATCGCTTTTTTGGGTGGTTTGTTAAGTTAAACTGAATGGTATGGCGCGTTGTCCATGACCACCACACATTTTTCTTGAAATACAGATAAAGCAGGAATGAGTAGATTAACAATAACTCAGTTTTTAAAAAGGTCACCATTCATACATTTTGTTAACTTTTTTTGAAGCTGTCAACATTTGCGAACTTTTTTGAAGCTGTCAACTTTTGTTAACTTTTTTTGAAGCTGTCAACTTTTGTTAACTTTCTTAAAGCGGTCAACTTTTGTTAACTTCTTTTTAAGTTTTGTTAACTTTTTTGAAGCTGTCAACTTTTGCTAACTTTTTTTGAAGTTTTGTCTACTTTTTTGAAACTGTCAACTTTTGTTAACTTTTATTGAAGCTGTCAACTTTTGTTAACTTTTATTGAAGCTGTCAATTTTTGTTAACTTTTTTGAAGCTGTCAACTTTTGTTAACTTTTTTTGAAGCTGTCAACTTTTGTTAACTTTTATTGAAGCTGTCAACTTTTGCTAACTTTTTTTGAAGCTGTCAACTTTTGTTAACTTTTTCAAAGCTGTCAACTTTTGTTAACTTTTTAAAGCTGTCAACTTTTGTTAACTTTTTAAAGCTGTCAACTTTTGTTAACTTCTTTTGAATTTTGTTAACTTTTTTTAAGCTGTCAACTTTTGTTAACTTCTTTTGAAGTTTTGACTACTTTTTTGGAACTGTCAACTTTTGTTAACTTTTATTGAAGCTGTCAACTTTTGTAAGTTTTGTTAACTTTTTTGAAGCTGTCAACTTTTGCTAACTTTTTTTGAAGTTTTGTCTACTTTTTTGAAACTGTCAACTTTTGTTAACTTTTATTGAAGCTGTCAACTTTTGTTAACTTTTATTGAAGCTGTCAATTTTTGTTAACTTTTTTGAAGCTGTCAACTTTTGTTAACTTTTTTTGAAGCTGTCAACTTTTGTTAACTTTTATTGAAGCTGTCAACTTTTGCTAAATTTTTTTGAAGCTGTCAACTTTTGTTAACTTTTTCAAAGCTGTCAACTTTTGTTAACTTTTTTAAAGCTGTCAACTTTTGTTAACATCTTTTCAAGTTTTGTTAACTTTTTTGAAGCTGTCAACTTTTGTTAATTTCTTTTGAAGGTTTGTCTACTTTTTGAAACTGTCAACTTCTGTTAACATTTGTGGAAGCTGTCAAGTTTTGTTAACTTTTTTTAAAGCTGTCAACTTTTGTTAACTTTTTTAAAGCTGTCAACTTTTGTTAACTTTTTAAAGCTGTCAACTTTTGTTAACTTCTTTTGAATTTTGTTAACTTTTTTTAAGCTGTCAACTTTTGTTAACTTCTTTTGAAGTTTTGACTACTTTTTTGGAACTGTCAACTTTTGTTAACTTTTATTGAAGCTGTCAACTTTTGTTAACTTTTTTTGAAGCTGGCAACTTTTGTTAACTTTTGTTAATGTTTGTTTTTGAAGAGTCTAGTAACAAGTCACATCCTTCCAAAAAGCCAGTATCAGTTCCTTCGTTTAAAATAGTAAATCGCTTTCCTTTGGATTTTACACGAGCTGGATTACTTTTCAGGTCAGAATCGTACATCCACTGACGCACTGGTCTACAATTTTGATAGATCCCTTTTAACGTGTCGTTGTTCACATAAAATATGTAGTCCATTTATTTTTTTAAATTTGTATCCTATTAATTTTATAAGTTCGTATAGTGTAGTAAGTCCCCCTCAAAATTTTGTTTAGCATCATCAAAAGTTTGTCTAAAGTAAAATGTTCATTTTTAGAATAGTACATACAAATCTGTCGCTGTAAGTCTTTTATTAAAATAAACTTCTCAAATGTATCAGTTTTACTTCCTTTATCTGCGACTTTCTCATTATTTTTCAATCCTTCCTTAATAATTCTCCGTATTTTCCAAACACCGATCTAAAAAAATTAAGCATTTAGAATGTTCCTCATATTAATTAGTTTGAAAAAATATACCTCGATTACATAAAGGTAGTTAAGAGATTTAAAAATATTTAACAAAATTTTGAATTTACAAAAATTTATAATTTCGAAATTTGAAATCTGACAACGTAAATAATTTATTATGATATCTGTCAAAAACGGTTATCTATTATGTTAATAATATAAATTTTATTTAAAAAAGTGATACATGTTTATAAATTCATTACAAAAGCCTCTCTCAATTAATCTAATGCAAAATATATAACTTTATGTTAGCTGTTAGTTAGGATTGATTTAAAAGAAATAGGTAGGTACTTACGGTGGTTAAAGATCTGAGCCAATTGATTTAAATAAGATCTTTTGCAGTTCTTGCTTTGTTTCTTAAACATACCATCCGATTTAATGATGTTGTTGTGTATTTCTATACTGTTTTTTTGGCATTGTTTATTGAATCCACGAAGTATATATACTTCGTGATTGAATCGTTAAAAATTTTACCTTGGACAATGTGCTGTCAAAATTTCGACAGTAGGTACCAACCAGGGTGGTACCAACCCAACAAAATGAAGTGCCAATCCAAGAAATAAAATGCATAGTCTACTGAGATAGGAATAAGAAGTGAATGGATAATAATAAAGGATTAGGTTGACGGGATATCGTGTGCATCGTAATTTTAATCGCGAAAAATCTGTCATACTTGGTTAACCTACGTTTACGTTAAAGAATTTGGTAAAATTCAAATTAAGTGTACGAGTAAAGTATTTTATTTCTCCAATTGATCCATAGTTAAATTGTAGATGTAAAACCTACATAAGGTTTCACTTTGCTGATATCACTGACAAATGTAGCAAACGTCTATTTATAAAATACTATTTTCTGAAAATGTTGTTTCTAGAGATATAATAGTGTTTAAATGCAGTATTGATTGTTTGGGCTAGAATATATAGTTTAACAATTAAATGGTTTAATAAAATTATGTTTAATGCTCTTAGGTAATGCTTCTTGGAGACTCTGGCGTAGGTAAAACATGCGTCCTTATGCGCTTTCGAGAAGGTACATTCTTGGCTGGAAATTTTATATCCACAGTAGGAGTAGATTTTAGAGTAAGCGCATTATTTATTTTTGTGTTTTAATAAAAAATGATAAAAAACATGAAATTTGAAATATGACCTATATACCTAGGTACTTACTTTTTCGAATATGTTAAGTTTTTCTGAAAATATTAAAATTATTTCATTTTTATGTGCAGACAAAAGTAGTTACAGTAGACAATACAAAAGTCAAATTACAAATATGGGACACAGCAGGCCAAGAAAGATTTCGAAGTGTTACTCATGCCTACTACAGAGATGCCCATGGTAAGTTTCAGCTGTTATATCTATTACTCATTACAATTTGAAATATTGCGACTTTTTTTAGTATTCATTCAATCACTAATATATTAATTATTAACTACACTTCTTCAATGTTTAAAGTTATTTTTTGTCGAAATCACTTATCAGATTTCAACGATTTCTTTATCTCTTTTAGAAAATTAGTTTACTACTCCATTGGCATAGAAACTATTTATTTTATGATTATTGGGTGCAACAATTATAACGGTCTTTTTCCATGAGGTTGTGCAGTAACAATATCAAGTTATAATACAACTCAAAGTGTATCCTTATCTTTTTATAAAATTTTTATTTTTGATTTACTTTTTTATCTTAGCTACTACAAGAGAAACAGAATTTTATAGCAGTACTTGTTTTTACGGAGAAATTAATTTAACAACAAAAGCAAACATAAATGTTAAATGTTAGTCGCAGTAGCAAGTATTTCCGCCTCTGGCACTAGTAACTTATTGGCTGTGCTCGCCCATACTTAAGATTAGGGACCGTATCTTATTTTGGTTAATTTCATCCCATATTTGAATCAGTCTCCGCCAAACTTCTTCCAATGTGTTTAACTGATTAGGTTTTTCTCGTAGTCTTCTTCAAGTGTATCCAAGAGATTCTCTGTGGGTTTCAAATCCGGGCTTCGAGCTGGCCATGCCATGGTATTGCGTCAAACTTCTGCGAGACAATTGGTTACAACTCGGGCAACGTGAGGCCTGGCATAATCGAGCATCTACAAAAAGTCTTGCCATGTATGTCGCAAATCTCACTACATGTTGTTCTAAAACCTCCAATATGTACCTTTGAGCTGTAAGGTTTCAATTCTTTATTACCACAAGTTTCGTGCGACCAGTTAAAGAAATATCTTCACAGATCCTCCTTCAAATAATACCAATCGTTAGGGTTTCGATATATTTGCATACGCATGTTATTATTGTACAAACGAAAACGAGACTCATCAGTCAATAGTGCCTATGCTGCCATTCAGCTTCTAACCAGTAATAGTGCTCCCTGGCAAAATTTAGCCTTGCTCTTCCTTGATCTCTAGTTAAGCTGGAGCTCGAGCAGAAATTCTAGGTCTCAAATTATGTTTTCTTATTCAACTACGAATAGTTTATTCATATACTTGTTCGCCACTGGCATTTCATAACTTACTTTGAAGGGTACGGTCTGATATAAAATGTCGTAAGGCTAACAAGTCTTAAAAATCGGTCACGAATCGGGGTTGTTATTCATCGCCTCCTTCCTTGTCGCAGTTTGCGAGCATAATTTCCAGTCTCTCTGTATCCTTCTATAACCCATGAAATGGTTGTATGTCATACATTAAATCTTACGCCAATTCTTTGTTAACTCGAATCTTCCTTAAACATATCTAATGCTTGAGCATATTCTTCGATTTTGTGTTTCACATTGCATACAAGCAAAAACTGAGAATTTACAAAAAATCATTTAAGGACTAACACAGGAAATATACTTCTATCAACTGCTCTGTAACAGCTCTGATGACAATTACTGTATATTTGTTTTTCTATAGCCTTTCTCACGCTTTTAATGAAAATTAAAGTTAATAAAAACCTGCTATGATATAAAATTGTTTGACAGTAAATGTTGTTATAGCTCAAGGTTTATAGATAATACAGGTTGCCTCACCGTCGAATTTATGAAATATGAGCAGTGGGGGTAATACGTCACTGCCGTACACGCCGCCGTACATCGTAATATCGTATACGTAATACGTAATAAACTGCCGTACTGTTCTCGTGTTTTTTGAATTTTAACTAATATTTTAAATTTTTTTCTGTAATATTATATTGACTAGTGGAATTATGAGTACGAGAGGAGGCTCAGGTTGTGCTGTTGCAACATGGCCTGATAGTCCCTAGCAATAACTTTAAAAAACACATTTTTAGAGCTGAAAGAATTTTTAAACGAATAACTAAGCAGAAAATCCCTAAAGGACCAGGTGTAGTCAAACAACTTTTACATAAAATAATGAATAGAATGGATATTGAAGAAAAGTATAGACCAGTTATACATACATTTGTAAGGCAAAGGATCTTTATTCGTATGAAATATGCAAATAAAAATCATCAAATTCTAGTTTCAAAAAGGAAAGCAAAATTACAATTACAAAGAGTTCAAAAGCTGAGAAAACTTATGACTTGAAAATGTATATAACTTTATATTTGTTTATTGTATTCTGTTTTTAAATAAAAATAATTACAATTTTTTTGAATATTCTGTATTTATGGGGTCGTGTTTTTATTTTATTATTACAATATTACCTCCCCCAATTTATTTAATAAAAATATTATAATCATTTACATAAATATAATGAAAAATATTGAGTATAGAAAAGGTATTTATAAATCAAGTTCAGTAGACATTGTTGTAGAATATTTGTCTTTTTTAGATATATATCTAGCTTTATTCTACACTTAGAGCATTACGTACCTAGCCCCACCTACAAGTACAGTAATTAAGCATTTTAGTAGGTACGAAAATTGAAAAATCAATGAAAAACAAGTTTCATGTACTGCGGTAGGCATATTGTATTCGTGCAATAATCGTGGTGTACGGCAATGACGTCATACGGCAGGGAATGAATGGAGGGGGGTTCCTTTTGTTTACGCGACTGTGAGGCAACCTGTATTATCTATAAACCTTGGTTATAGCTTACTTACCCTGCATGGTGACAATGAGTATAAATGACATTTACTGTCAAAGGAGTAGAGAACAGTACAGTACGTACGCCATATTTTTTTAGAGATGTCAAATATTTAGAATTAAAATTAAAATATTGAGTCGTAGATAAAGCATAGTACGTAACTCGAGTGGTAAGTGGTATTACGTACTCGTGTAATTACGCACTCGTCGCTACGCGGCTTCGTGCGTAACTTTTCCACTCGTACGTAATGTCCTATTTACCACTCTTGATATGTAATATACTAATTTCTCACACAGTAGCTAAGATAAAAGAGTAAATCAAAAACCAAAACGTTTTAAAATGATCAAGCTAAAGTTTGCTGTGAATTATAACTTAATACTGTAACTGTTAAACTTCATAGGATGTTATTAATTGTATGAAAAAAGACGTTATGTGTTTTACACACGGTTTTATAAAAAATTAGTTTTTAGGCGAATAGAATAGGTGTACTAATTTTCTGAAAGAGACAACTTGACAATAAAAAAATTCTTAGTTTCGACAAAAATTAACTTTAAACTTCTTGCTACGTTTTGGTGGTGCGTTAATTTATTGGAGATGTGTATAAATGTGATCTAATAAATACAACGATAGGTATAGGTTGCATTTGTGCAAATTGAATGAGAACTTTAGCTACTCGAATTTTGAAGTTTATTATTCTGAAAGAAGTTTTTTTCATATGGTATGTTTCAAAAAATAGGCTCTTATGTACTTGAGAAAACAAAAAATTTTAAAGCTTACATTACTATGTTTTTGTTCCATTTCGCTTAGTGTTTGTCATCAATAAACTCATTATTTTTGATATAAAACTCTTATGCTATAGGAAGCATCAATACTCGACGGAGTGACGGTAAAAAATTGTAGACAATATAGTTTGTCATAAAAAACAAGAACATCAGAGTTGCCTTTGAATTATTTCATAGGTGGGCTCAACTTATGCAAAATATAATAAAAAAGGGGGGCCGTCACGGGACGCCTGGCAGATGTGAAACATCAACATTATTTTGTAAAAGTATAGGTATGCAGTATTCAATAAAAAAAAGAGTGTGCTTGTAACCTTTACGCGCGATTAAAGTAAACATCGAAAAATTTAAAAACTTTTAAAATTTTGAAAATTTTCAAAATTATCATGATTTTCAAATTTAAAAATTCTAAAAATCTTCACAATTTTGAAAATTTTAAAATATTTTGAAAAATTTGAAAAATATGAAAATTTTGAAAAATTTGAAAATTTTGAAAATTTTGAAAATTATCAAAATTTTGAAAATTCTAAAAATTTTGAAAATTTAGAAAATTTTCAAAATTTTGAAAATTTTAAAAATTTTGAAATTACCTTTTCCGTGGAAAAATACATATATATAAATACAAATTTTCATGATAATCGGTCCAGTAGTTTTTGAGTTCATCGATAACATATAGACAAACATTCATTTTTATACATAGAATAGATAGTATGCGGAGTCGTGTTAGGTTTTAGCGTCACCGTCGCCACGCCAGAAATCTGATTTACGTGCGGCTATAGATGTTTTACATCAAAATTTGTTTATTATTTAGTTTTCATATTTATTTACCTAAATATTATAAGATAATATGCACTTTTAAGTCTATATTTAAAATTTTTAATATTTTTACACATCAGTAAAAATATTAAAAATTAAAATATGAGCTTTAAAAGTGTATTTTTATATAAAACAATTCATACCCTGTCCCGCCAAATTTTTGAATCGATGAGTTTCTTCCCCCTATTGTTGGCGCGCCACCGTCGCTCAAAACATGAGACCAATTTCATATAAGGTATCAGTACATCTCTTTATTATATATTATCTATGCGTTAGGTTTTTTACGTCATACGTTACCGTCGCCACGCCAGAAATCTGATTTACGTGCGGCTATAGATGTTTCACATCAAAAATAAACAAAACAGAGTTTAATTAACATACAAACTTTTAAACGAAATATTAAAATCTTTGTTTGGCGGATGGCCAATAAGGCTGGTTACTAATGTTCAGAGACGTGATGCAAGTCTATCATATTGATTTCACAATAGACAATGACTAAATACACATAACAAATTCTAATGTAAACAAAATAATTTTGGCAGTAGATAAAATAGTTATTCTAAGATAACGGTCAATTGGTTTCTATGGTAACCGAGTTTTGTATATATTTAAAACTATAAAATAACTTGTCATATTTTGACGTTTAGTTGAAAACGTGAAATTTATTATAAAATGGATATTCAAAATGATGCATTTGATTGTGAATTAATGGAAGATGAAATTATACCAGATGAAATTGTTAAGGCGGCCACCCAAGCAACGTTTGTTAAAAACAAATGTTAAAATTAGTTAATAAAGAGTTCTTGTTATAAAAATGTAAACTGAATAATATGAAGTTTATAGTACAACAAAGCCCGTTTTAAAAAAAATATTGTACGTAATACGTTCCAAAAGTGCTTTTACTGGACTCGCAGGCTTGCAGGACTCGCCTGCGGCTCGCCCTGCACTTTGCCCACTCGTCCAGTAAAAGACCACTTTTGGGACTTGTTACGTAAACTACTATTAATGCGAAAACAGAAATACGTACTTAAATTAAATAAAAAGTATTGCACAATTTCATTAGTCAAAAATTAGATGATATTCAAATGATGTCGTTTAAAAAACAGCCATTACAAAAAGAATAATAATAAATAAAAAATAAAACTTTTCCCAAATTAATGAACCACTAAATTCACGTCCTACAACTTAACAACCAAAAATGAAGAAAAAATGATTGATGTATTAAATAATAAATAATAATAAACAATATAAATAAAACATAATTTATTATGTTTAATCCAAAATAAAAAATCATGATTTAATTTATGTTAAATCCAAACAATCTTAAATTTTACTTTGTTTGTTAAAATAATCTTGAAAAACATTGAACCAGAGTTACTGGGACATCGCAAACGGATATGTTTTCCATCGAGCGCTCCCACGCAGCTAGGGAAGTTCCAAATTTTATAGAAATCGTTAACGATTTTTCTAAAATCATCCTGTATGGGAACTGGCATATGAGATTTAAAAAACATGTCCCATAAAGTTTTGGTGACTTCTATAACAATATTTCTGATTGTACTTTTTCCCATTCGAAATGAAAATGCTAAGCTTCTAAATGAGACGCCGGTAGAAAGAAACCTGAAAAAAGCATTAAAGTAAAAATAAGATTAGACTACGCAGTTAGTTTTGCTTGTCTAAAAACTGTTAGATAATTCGCATTTTTAAATACCCATCACATTTTTTTTAGTGGCTACTGTAAAAGAACAATCGAAGAGACTGCTACAAACTTATATAAAAAAATTGTCAGAAGAACTATTGAAAAGATCTGGTGTTGGGGCAGATAATGATAATGACCATTTTTCGATTTTTGTTTTGTACACCTGTACCCCTCAAGCAACAGAAGGAAATTTTTTTATTGAATATATTATTTCGGATTCGAGTGACGCTGAGCTCGATGTTGGTGGTGATGATAGTTCATCTCAAGTTTCAGTTTCTGAGTCTGTTTCTGATTCCAGACGGGCACCGACAATGAGTACGTCAACGCCCATATCCAAAAGGGCTAAGATTCAAAGAATCTCTGGCAAAATAGATACCAAAATCCAATTTCGAATAGAAGTACCTTAATTAGTACAGAAATAAAAATCACAAACAGAATACACAATCATTTTTTGAGCAATAGACGCAAATAGTAGAAAGATACCCATCAGAATCACAAAAAAAGCAATGCACAATCATCTACGGAACCTCATTTGACATAACAAAAATCAACAAAATCTGTTTCCACCATCAGGTCATTTCGCTTATTATCCACATAATGACTACTACAACTCTGGCAACCTAGCCACCAACATAATGTATCACAATCCTAATTCTCATTTTGAAAATAATAACAATTTTGAAAATTAAAACGTTAAATTTCATATATGTGTAGGTACTAAAATTGGTTCTAAGTATTTCAATAAAAAAAATGTACTTATCTTAAAGTAATCATGAGTCTTTCTTTAGATCCAATTGCCTGACGATGGCAATTCTGGTAAATTTTGTTTAGTTTATCTCCAAACTCGTTTAAAATATTATCAAAAATTTCTTTTTTCAATCTCATCTAGACAAAAAAAGAGTGTGGCAGTCAGTGGGACTGCCGGCAGAAGTTATACTTCTATGCACGCGCTTGGATTCATAAATTTTTATGCGAATGATTTAGCAAAATCATTATATAATATTCGTGTTCAGTGACCTCAAAAACCTCCTAGTACCGAGTACACACTGATTTTGTATCAAATTTGCATAACATTTCCTGGAGACGAGGTCCGTCTTAAGTACCAGATGTTTCGTCCTTCAACTGATAAGTTTTCGATCATTTTTAAAGAATTTACCTCCATACCATGTTTTGCTAAAATCATAGCGTTTATTCTGTACACGACAAAAATAAGAGCTCGGGTCATAACCAAAGACACTTAGATGCTGAACCTCTTCTGTTAAAAGAAAGTGCTCGACCAAACAAATGGCACTGTATTTTATATTATGACGCATGGTCGCCATCATTTTCAGTTTCAGCACATGATGGACAGATGATTAAATTTTGACCAACCACTTTTGCGCTTCTTGACGAACTAGGCAAGCAGGATGATACTGTTTTTCACATTTGGTACATTTTAATTCGCCTTTTACAGATCGTTTACAACTCGCGCATGTAATTTTCACATTTATATCATCATCACTCGGCGCCATCAATGGCATCACTGTTAACTAATAAAACTTAATAACTACAAACACAGGCAAGTAGAAATATTTTTTTTTAAATTAGCTGTATTCAATTAAATAAATACTTACTCAAAAATAAGACCAGTTGATGTGTGTCCTTACTTCAAACACGAAAACTAAACAGTAAAACGATCAATGTATAGTTTATCCAAAATCACTTGAATAGGCGTGGTCAACGCTCTTTTCGAATTTTCAATAATTCTCTTCATGGGCGTACAGGTGTGAGTCGGGAAGTTAAAAGCAAAATTAAATAGATATTTTACTAGCTTCGTTCATATAATGACGTTCTTTTAAGTTTCCCCTGGTAAAATCGTAAAAATAATTCCTATCCAAGTGGGTCTAGTTATACTATACAAAAAAAGTGTTTACAAAACCCCATAGTGCAAAATATAATGCAACCATGTGACGCTGTATGGACTACAATACCATACTCATTACTGAATATTATGATTAATATAAAATACTAAACTTTATATGTTTACTTACGTGACAGAATTATAAAATAATCTGTCAAACACAATGTAATAGGTCACTATGATATTCCAAAACATTAGCTCAGACTGTTTTTTGTATATCTATCTCTTTTCAATGTACTGATACCTTATATGTGTTTCTGTCTCTCTCTTACTCACACCATTACATATGTAATGATTTTAGATTTTAGATGATAAAATTTCCCATACAATATACGTTTTTTGTTTAAAGGAAACACTTTCGTCTTTTGAGATTCTTTTTATAGGTACCACTTTTTAGCGCTTGAATTCAAAATAGTATCTTCCTCGTCCGAAGAAGAGAATGTCGAAAAATCCATGTTTATAGATGATCGTTCACGCTTTAACTGGCGCAAAAGTGCGGTGCTCCAAGCCTCGATGTGACCACGGGTCACGGTTTAACACGTTTTTTTTATTCCCAACTATTTTTCACAATTGTCAACAATTTTTTACCATTTTCAACATTTTTTTTGACCGTTTTTAACCATTTTTATCAATTTTTCAAGATTGTCAAGGAACTCCTACAAATTCCTAAAATTTTTCCGTTTATTAACATTTCTGTACGATTTTTGACATTTTTTTTCACCATTTCCAACAATTTTTCTAGATGCCAACAATTTTTTACGACATTTATCAACTTTTTATAATTTTCAACGTTTTATAATATTTTCAACCAAAGTTTTCACGATTATTAACATTTTGTTATCAGGATTATGCATTTATTGAATATGAAGTAATTTTTAAATATTATCCATACAAAGTTGTTACCCCTTATTTGCACCCTTAGAGGCTGAGTTCTATCAAATAGATATTTAGGTCAACTTCAAACATATATCCTTCATTATTCTCATCAGCAATAGTATTTCCATCGATGTTTGTATCTACCCACTCAAAACCACCAAATGGTCAATATTGAGACATCGCCCAGCTATATTGGTTGTTGACGTCAAAATACATCAGATAACTTTCAGGTTTCATTGGATCATAGTTTGATATATACTTATGTGGATGTTGAGTTGGTTATAACTTTAATATTTATCAACGACAAAATCTTAAAGTTAGATTTAAATGTAAAAATATAATAAAAAATATATAAGTATATTAAATCTAACCCATAATAAGGACAGCCTATTGTATTGGAAAAATAAATGGAACATTTTTTTTAATTAGTCTACAATGATTTATCTCGATTTGAGTTTGGGTTACTACGACAATCAAAAAGTAAGACTAATTTTCAATTATAAATTTCGCTGATTTGCTAATTTGGCGAAACTGTTTTAACTATTAGTAACATTATGCTAGACATCTGTATCAAATTTGATATCAATATATTCATTAGTTTGCAAGACGCTCGTTTTTGAGAACAACAAAAATTGATTTCGGCAATTTTTACAATGTCAAATTATATTATTATGTCGTGCAGATTTTGTAAAAAATAGTAGTTTACGTAACAAGTCCCGAAAGTGGTATTTTACTGGACAAGTGGGCAATTGAGACCTGCAAGCCTGCGAGTCCAGTAAAAGCACTTTTGGGACGTATTACGTACAATATTTTTTTTAAACCGGCCAGAATTAATAATTTCCAGTTTATTTTTGGGTCAGAAAATCTCATTTTGTCGGACTGGGCCAGCAAATTATTTTTCTTGATCCCTACCCGAAAATACGCACTTTCTGGCAGCTCTTCGCTCCAGAAAGTCCAACTTTTATGGCCTGCTTGAATTACAGATTTTATTGATCCCCTACCCGAAAAACGCACTTTCAGGCAGCTCTTCGCTCCAGAAAGTCCAACTTTTATGGCTTGCTTGAATTACAGCGTGCTCTGGCGGACTATATTCCGATGGGGATCAAGAAAAATAGTATGCAACCCATGACCAAAAATTGGATGCTCTAACGCGCCAGAAAATCCAACTTAGGGTCGTAATATACTAGTGATAGTCCTGTAAAAGCTTTTACCGGACACATTTTTATTTTCTGGCCTTGTCTAACAAAATGAGATTTTCTGACCTAAAAATAAACCGGAAAGTAATAATTTCTGGCCGGTTTAAAAAAAAATATTTACAAGTAGTTCAAGAAAATGGTAAAGAAAGCATCGAAGACAAAGAACGTATAGGACGACCATCTACAACAATTGACGAAAAATTAGATCGAAGAAGGTAAAGATCTTGTACTCAAAATTCTACGGTTATTAATTAGAGAATATCATTCCACAACTACTGTATTTACATGATTTAGCGCAGTGTGATTTTTGGCCATTTAATAAACTTAGAAGACCACTTCAAGGATATCGTTTTAAATCATTAAAAGAGATTGAACGTAAATCGATGGATGAATCGAAGGACACGCGCCAATTCGTAATTATTTAATCTTTGCCCTTCATACTACAGCAGGCAAACAGGCAAACAGGCCAATTCGTAACTTTTCACAAATCTACAATTCGTAACGTTTGACCGTTGAATTCCTAACCATTAGTTTAAAGGATTAAGAAAAGATACAGGTAGCTCGAGACAAATGAAAACAGCATTTACAAAATAAACGTTTTTATTTTTAAAAACACAAAAATTAGATTAATTTGTTTTTGTCAAATTTAGTTTCGAGAGTAATATTGTTACGACTCGAGACGGATCTGTCGCCCAGGAAGTACCGCCAGTCGATCGCTAGTTCTCAGAATTTTGGAAGACTCCAGTGTTTTCGATCGATCGAATAATTCGAGAGCGTTCTATTTTACAATGGTTGCTTACGTTGTAGCTTTGAAGATAATTCTAGATTTAATTTCAGAGACGCTTCGAGAAGGATTTTTGTGGGATCTGTGTAGATGTTTCGAGAAAGGAATTAATCAGATATATAAGGAAGGCGCTGGATGGAGAAATTAATTGTATTTGTAGTTGCTGGCGAAGAAGTGCGAATGGTTATACGATATATTTTAACGACGCTATTTAGTAATTGTAATAAAGTTGTGTAAATTAGTTAACACTTATCCCGAACCTACGAAGGAAAAATTATAACAATATGTTGGGGTGGTTTTCATATTTCTGTAAAATATTTTAGAACAAATTCTAATCAAATTGTTGCTGGAGTTTTATGGTTCTTAATATTTGGCACAAGCGAGCATTTTAGCAATAAAATCTCGCTTTATTCCAATTGCATTTTTTGAGCATTAAGCTCAAAGTCGGATTACTGCTCAACTTCTTTGTTGTGTTTGTTTTCCATCAAATCAGGCTTAATTTTTAAAGACAAGTATTCTCATAGCAAGAGATTTACTGTATATAATTTAGAATTTCGTTATACTTTTCATTAATTAATAATTAAAAAAATTACTAATAATGAGTTTATTGTAATACCCATCATAATTTTGTTTGCGTATTCTAGGGAATTTTTAATTTTCTATATCCTATGTTTACATTTTTCAAATAATTCTTTAACAATTTTTCTATTTTAGCTCTTTTACTGCTGTACGACGTGACAAATAAAACTAGTTTTGATAATATTAGAGCCTGGCTTGGAGAAATACGAGAATATGCACAAGACGATGTGGTCATCATGCTCTTAGGTAAGAAATAAGATAACTATTTGTATAAAAATCGTATAATTTTTTGGTAGCCCTATTTTAATTTGTTGATATTCTTTAGAATTAATAGGCATGTTTATACGAAACATTAACCTAATCTGAAAACTATTAATATCAATTTTCTTGTTTATGAACAAACTGTAAATAATTTATTCATAAACAAATTGCATATGCGTAAAAGTACACGAGAACTAGATATGAATTAAAAAAAGATGCATTCCATCGAGCCGTACCAGAGATATAAGCGACTGAAGAAAAAATTAGCGGTTTTTGTAAAATTGTTTTTCATTAATAATTATTTTTTCTTAATTTTTTTTACTATTTTCAAAGTATAAGACTTTTCGATTTGATAATAAAAAAATAGTTTTAACTGCATTTTTTCTGACTTTTGTTATTGCAAAGAACAGGTTTTCGGGGTCAAAAAATGGAATAAAATTTAAACAATTTAACAAACCGTTCTAAAATTTTGATCCCATATTAAGCATTGAAATATTTAACTTTGCGCAAATTTTTAAAGCTTTGGAACCATGTTTTTAACGATAAAATAAAACCGACGAAATATCATTTTTTCAAACTAATTGTTATTGCTTTTTTAACTTTAACAGGGCAAAAAATTTTGGGTTATTTTCAAGTGCCTATAAAAGTTATCAGAACTTTTGTAAAAAATCAATATTTGCAAACAATGCTGCTGATTTCGATATCCTAGATGTAGATTAATTAACATGACTTTGTATATAAAATAAAGTTGAAAGGCTCCACTCGCTAAAAAGCAGTATATATATTCGTATGAAAATAGTAGTAGTACAATATATATTATTAACAATAATATAGTCATTAAACTTGAAGAATTCGTTCTAGAGAGAAAACACTCTTCTAAATATTGTATCTGCGGAAAGTTTTTAAAGGGTGTGCGCAGTTCTCACATTTGTGTTGGAGATTAAGGGAAAAACCGCAGAAAAAAAACCTTAATCAGAACTACTTGTTGTATATTCAAAGACTCTTAATTTGTGTAAGCCATTCAATGGCATTTTGTGTCAATTCATCTCATTCTTGAAAACCGCCAGCAAATCTTGTAAGATGACATTCATTGACTAAATGTTCAATAGTTTCTTCGGCTATATTGCAAGACCATAATGGGCTTTCTACAACACCCCATTTAAAGAGAGTGGAATTACAGCGTCCATGACCAGTGCGTAGACGGTTAAATTTACACCAGATATTTCTAGGATGTTTGAATCCAGGTAGTGGTTTTGTTGGATTTTCTACTAAACCTCGGTTAAAAACGTTCGCACTTAACCAAAATCTTTTCCAATCTTCATCTACTGAGAAATGTTCGATACTGTTTACTAATAGCCAAAAAGGATTTTTTGATTTTAATCTATTATTTTGGTCCTGGAGGTCTTGCCAGATGATGAAGTCTTCATTAAGTTGATATTTCTGCCACAATTTTTTCGCAGCTAGTTTTCTTCGTAAACTTGGTGGAGGAATGTTTGATAGAATAGGTAACCAAGGGGTTGGAGTAGACTTTAACGCACCACTGATGATTCTCATTGTTGTATTTATTTGAGTGTCAATCTTGTGTACATGGACACTGTTCATCCAAACTGGGCAGCAGTATTCTCCAAAGGAAAAAACCAAAGCAAGAGAGGATGTACGTAATGTATGTGCGTCAGTACCCCAATTTGTACCAGATAATTTCGAAATAATGTTATTTCTGGTTTTAAGTTTTTGGCGAACTTTCTCAATGTGTTGTCTATATGTTAAGCTTGTATCCAAAGTTACACCAAGGTAAATAGGATGAAAATTGTGATTTAGTTTTACAGAATTAAATGTTACGTCAAGTTTTCTAGTTTTGGCAGAATTACAAAGATGAAAACAGGAAACCTCTGTCTTAGTAGGATTAGGACATAGACGCCATTTTTTAAAATATTTAGTCATAAGTATTAAGTCATTGTCAAGAACAGTTTCCAGGTTTTCGAATTTATCACTTTGACAAGGATTTTTGTTTAAAATTTGTACATTTGGTTCTATAAATCAATACGAATGATAAGAATAGTGGAATCTCTCCAGTTAACTGATATAGAATGTTTGATTGTAGAAAAGAACACTTATATATAAAGATTTCCGTAGGAAAAGAAGGATAAACCCAGAATTACTTTTAAAATCTTAATGTTAATTAATAGCCCTGTTTCATTATTTTTACAGAATCATCGCTTGCGTATTAAAATAAATACAAGTTATAAAAAATTAAAAAAATATATAGTATTAACAATTTCATTAGAATAATCTTATTAGAAAATTGTATCGTTTTACAAATTCGTGAAAGCTCGAGATTGACAATTAAAACGATATTCCTTTTTCAATCTAAAATGTCATAAACATCTTTATGTCTCTCAATCAGTTTAGTAGTATGTGGGTAGAGATCTCCTTTTGTTATCTTTTCAGAAAATAAAACCATGATTAAATTTTCATAATCTTGCATAAAATCAAAATCGATATTCCGAGATGCATTAAATGATGTACCTACCTATATTCTTTTATAAAAATTTTGAATAGGACTGTTATTTATAAGCGTGTAACCTTATATATATATATATATATATATATATATATATATATATATATATATATATAATTAAAGAAACGGAGCAAAATTGTGACAGTCTTGTAATACAAAAAAATAAAAAATGATACAAAGTATCTCGCTTATACTGTCAAGATTTGTGCGCGGCTAGTGTTTACTAACTCACAATGCACATGATGCTGCAACGTGAAAATAAATATCAACCAGTCTATAACAGGGCAAAACCAACTGCAGACATGTTTCGATCTTTGATATTTATTTTCACGTTGCAGCATCATGTGCATTGTGAGTTAGTAAACACTAGCCACGCACAAATAGTCCAGGGAAGTTAGTTTTTCTCGTGACTTCGAATAATCCAGGTATCTGACAAGTTTTTTTGTTATTATAGACCTATAGGAAGAAAACCTACCGGTTTCCTGCAGAGATTTCGGAGGGGTATTTTAATTATTAACAATTTAGTGCAAAAAACACAATTTTTTCGGTTTTTGCATCCCTAGCAAAAAGGTAAATGGTTGACATACAATTACAAAATTTTATCTTTAAGAACATTGCAAATGCTTTAAAATGGCGTTTTTTAAAAATTAAAAAATCAATTTGTTGCTCCGCAAACTGCAAAATAAAGCAAAACCGTTATTTCTTAATAATTATTATTAAAATTAATCTGGACCTTTAATATTTCACCCAAAGTTGGGCATTGGGGTACTAAATAAACCCTTAAAATTTCAGACCGATCCATCAATCAGTTTAAAAGTTATTCTATTTGTTTATGCCAGAGAACTTTTTTTTGCAATACCATTAGACAGAAAATAATAAAGATAGGGCAATTCTGCGACTTCCAAATGAAAGTAGAAGACTTATAATATTAATATATATTTAAAAAAAATTAAAAAAATTATTTTTTATAGTCCAAAATTATTAAAATTTTTAGTTTATAAACATTTACAATAACTTTAAAAATATTATCCGTAGAAAAAATCTTTTTACATATTCGAAAAGCTGGCATTTTTACACGAATTCTCAAAAAAAAAAAATTGGTCTAGGTCAATTTGGGATATGAATATCCCCACCAACGCAATCGAAAACATTTTTATGTAAACATCATTGAGTTGAGACGTTTTAATATTTGGATTACTCAGATTTCAATATTTGAAAATATTATTATTTTAGGAGCAGTATTAATTTGTATATACATTTAAATCTTTATATATTTATATAAAACATACATTTTTTAGGTAAAATTTAATAATAATTAATTATTTATTAAAGATAATTTATTTATAAAAGTGTACTTTAAGTTTTTATAAGATTATTAATGATAGTATGATTAAAAAAATAGATTTTTAGAAGAAAATTGTTTTTTTCAAAAATTGTTTAAACAAATTAGACTGTTTATTAATTAATAAATTTATAAACAAATTGCATATTTGTAATGTATGAAAAAGATACATACAAAAAAATAAAAAAAGAAAGATCAAAATCCTTTGAGTAGATCTGGAGATATAGAAAATTGTAGTAGTTTGAAGTTGCTTTTTCAGTTTTTGAAATCGTGGATCTGTCTGTTCCCCCTCCACTTACCACGACTAAAATTCGTAGATGGTCCTGTAAAGGTGCATTGTTTGTGCAATTTTTTTCATAAAAAATACTAACCCCATTCATGAAAATGGCACCAATTACGTTCCTTAATTATTATAAACAAATTAGTTGTGAATTTAAAAAAAAATGTTGGCCCAAATTGACCTAGACCATCTTTTTTTTTTTAATTCGTGTAAAAATGCCAGCTTTTCGAATATGTAAAAAGATTTTGTCTGCGGA
Organism: Altica lythri; assembly: GCA_964028335.1. Classification (NCBI taxonomy): domain Eukaryota; kingdom Metazoa; phylum Arthropoda; class Insecta; order Coleoptera; family Chrysomelidae; genus Altica; species Altica lythri. The sequence continues at coordinate 11,112,893 of OZ034804.1, read as the reverse complement.
TAATATTTTTAAAGTAATTGTAAATGTTTATAAACTAACAATTTTAATAATTTTGCATTATAATTTTGGACTATAATAAATAATTTTTTTATTTTTTTTATAATATATATTAATATTATAAGTCTTCTACTTTTATTTGGCAGTCGCAGAATTGCCCTATCTTTATTATTTTCTGTCTAATGTTATTGCAAAAAAAAAGTTCTCTGGCATAAACAAATAGAATAACTTTTAAACTGATTGATGGATCGGTCAGAAATTTTAAGGGTTTATTAAGTACCCCAATGCCCAACTTTTGGGTGAAATATTAAAGGTCCAGATTAATGCTAATAATAATTATTAAGAAATAACGGTTTTGCTTTATTTTGCAGTTTGCGGAGCAACAAATTGATTTTTTAATTTTTAAAAAACGCCATTTTAAAGCATTTGCAATGTTCTTAAAGATAAAATTTTGTAATTGTATGTCAACCATTTACCTTTTTGCTAGGGATGCAAAAACTGAAAAAAATCGCGTTTTTTGCACTAAATTGTTAATAATTAAAATACCGCTCCGAAATCTCTGCAGGAAACCGGTAGGTTTTCTTCCTATAGGTCTATAATAACAAAAAAAACTTGTCAGATACCTGGATTATTCGAAGTCACGAAAAGGGTTTGTTTTTGCTTATTACCCTGGACTAAAATCTTGACAGTATAAGCGAGATACTTTGTATCATTTTTTATTTTATATATATATAATGCAAACGGCACTCAGCTGTATTATGGAAAACGAGTCGTAGGTTTAATTGAGCTTTTTTTTTAAATTAAAATGGGCGTCAATTATTTTTTTGTATATAATGAATAGGAGAGATAAGAAACCCAGAAAAAAAGATAAAAAAGAAATCTATAATTTAGTTAAAGTATCCCGATAGTTTATTATTATTATGCAATTTCAATTTGAAATTGCAAACTTTACCTATAATGACCGAAAAATAAAAATAATGAAGATAATACTTACTATCGACATCGAAAAATCTAGAGCCGCATGGTTATAGATAAATAGTGAAAAAGATGATAACAAAAATAATTTCAAAAATACTTCCTTAACACCTGATGAGTTTACCAATTTTTTTGCGGAGATTGCCGGCAGAATTATAGCAAGTCTGCCCGATATTAATTTCAGTGCAGACAGCAGAATTTATACAGAGACTACCAACCACGAACCAAACATTTTTTTGTATCCAACGACAGTTTCAGAAGTTAAGGAGTCCTATCAAAAAATCACTCTTCCACTTTTGATGGAATAAATTATAAAATCTTAAATGACTCATTTGAGCAATTTTAAAAGCTTCGACACATTAATCAATAAATGTTTTCAAGAGAGTGTTTCCAAAATGTTTTAAAATCAGTAGAGTGGTACCTCTTTATAAAAAACTAGCTGACCCGGCGGACTTCGTTCCGCAAATCATTTATGTCATTCTTCAATTTTTCGTTTTTTCAATTTATTTTGATTTTATCGTTTTCATCATATTTTCTCGTTAGTTACCAGGTTTATACTATTTTTTTTTCGTTATATTTTGTAGTTTATCGATAAAATATATTAGATGCATAACAATACTTAATTTAATCAGAATTTCTCGTTTAAATATAAGTGATATTAACTGCGCCACCTTCCGGTGGCGTCACAATACTTAAGTAAGGATTGCTCGTTTAAATATATGTGATATTAACTGCGCCATCTTACGGTGGCGTGATATAGAGTAATCAAATAAGTAGTGGTTGCTCGTTTAATGGAAGCGCCATCTGGTAGTAACTTCCATTAATACGAAAATCATATTCATCGTACGCATTAAAAATACATCATCATACTGATTTTCATGACAATTCGTTGAACGGGGCAGAAGTTTCTACTCTGCAGCGCCACCTGGTGGCGAGTGGCATTAATGAGCATATCATACAAACCTTCGCCGTGAAAAAATACATATGCATACCAATTTTCATGACAATTGGTTGAAGGGGGAAAAAGTTGGTACTGTGCAGCGCCACCTGGTGGCGAGTTACATCAATGTGCATAGCATATTTGTTTTCTCCATGAAAAAATACATATACCTAACAATTTTCATGACAATCGGTTGAACAGGGCAAAAGTTGGTACTGTGCAGCGCCACCTGGTGGCACGTGGCATCAATGGGCATAGCATATTCGTTTTCTCCGTGAAAAAATACATACACATACCAATTTTCATGACAATCGGTTAAACAGGGCAAAATGTGCTACTCTGCAGCGCCACCTGGTGGTAAGTGGCATCAATGAGTATAGCATATTCGTTTTCTCCGTGAAAAAATACATACGCACACCAATTTTCATGACAATCGGTTGAACAGGGCAGAAGTTGCTACTCTGCAGCGCCACCTGGTGGCGAGTTACATCAATGTGCATAGCATAATCGTTTTTTCCGTGAAAAAATACATATACCTACCAATTTTCATGACAATCGGTTGAACGGGGCAGAAGTTGCTACTTTGCAGCGCCACCTGGTGGCGAGTGGCATCAATGAGCATATCATATAAACCTTCTCCGTGGAAAAATACATATATATATACCAATTTTCATAATAATCGGTCCAGTAGTTTTTGAGTTCATTGATTTCGTACATAAAAACACATCCTTTTTATATATATAGATGTGAAATAAACCTCTTAGATAATTATAGACCGATTAGCATCATCACCTTATTTGGTAAAATCATCGAACGAATCATAAACAATAGATTAGTTGATTTTTTTGAAAACAACAATATCTGGAGTAACGCGCAATTTGGTTTCAGAAAGGGCTATTCCATAACCAAAGCTGTTTTAAAAGTTCTTAAAGGCGTAGTTAAGGGTCTTGAGATGGGGGAGCAAGGTGTTCTTTTCTTTTGTGACCTCTCTAAAGCCTTCAACTGCGTACCTCATGACATCTTATTGCGTAAGCTTTATGGTCCCTTTAAATTTTCTGAAGGATGATCTTGAGAAACGTACTCAGTATGTTGAATGGAATGGTAAAGTATCCATACCTTGCAAAATATTCAGTGGTGTTCCGCAGGGATCCATTCTAGGGCCTTTGCTCTTTATAGTTTCTATAAACGATCTATGTTACTATATGGCTCATACAATAACTGTTAAATTTGCAGATGATACCGCTTTTATTTCTTACTCTAAGGATGCATTCCTTTTGAACCAGGTCTCCTACTCTGTCGTAGATAGAACGCAGATGTGGTAAATATAGAAAAAACTTATAATCACTTGTGACCACTATAGGAACCACTTGTGATTATTTTAAATTTAATGTGATCCTTTGTAGTCACAATGGAGTATACGTAAGACGTGACGGTCGTCGCAGCGATTCAACTGCGTACCCCACCATAAGAAATCAAAAACATTTATATTTAAAAACACACAGAGACTATACAAGATTAAAATATTACCTAAATATAAACTAGTAAAAAAGAAATAGTACCAAATTTTCGAATCTTTGTAAAGGTATTCCCTTCAATCTATAGTTATTTGACTTTTTTTTAAGAGCTGTAGTAAATTAGTTTGCAGCATGAACCAAATGATAAACTAATGTGATTTCCATTAGCGTCCTCTATTACCAATGCTTTTTGATCAACCGACTGTGAATGTGGTTAGAGCGAAACGCACTTGTCGACTTGTCGTGTATTGTGTATTGAACCGAACTCTGATCCAATTTGTGTTTCCAATCGCAATCAGGCTATATATCGATGTTGTTTAGGGCTAGTCAAGTCTAATAAGACAGTTTGGTGAAAATGGAAATTAACTTTCAACGTATTAAGTAAACATAAATTTAAAAGGTCGTAGCAAATTTACTTGTGCTTTAAGTTATTCTGATTATATTCTGATGACTAGAATTAACGGTAAAATTTTCATACAAGTTCAGTAAAATTACTCTTAAAACGGTGGTTTGACCATAATATTTTTTTTATATGTAGGTATAAAAGGTAATGTTAACATAATTAACAAATTGAATAACTCTGATTTGTACTCCAACGCTCGACGCTATATAAAGTTATGACAAAAAAAATTTAAAATTTCTTTTCCTGCACTGGTACGAAAAACGCTACCACAGTAATTTATGAAATAGACCCAATTTTTTATTTTTGTCATGTAGGTATTTCTTCTTTCAAATTTGATAAATAAATTAAGGCGGTCTTGTAGACGACTCTAAAGTTTTAATCAAGAAATGCTTTCCAATATGATCAATATTAAAGTTATAGTGTGTCCCATAGTTTAGTACAACAAGAACGCTACCAGTCTCATTTATTTTTGGTTATTAATTCTTATAAAAGTTTTTATGGTTAACAGATTTGAAATTTGAACAACGTGTATTTGCATGTTTTATAGAGACGCAAACTTATATACCTTCGATGTTCTGATGACCATTTTATACTGTTAAAAATATTTAAAATGTTAGAAACGTAAATGTTACCAAACGAATTGTTAGAAGACGATTAACTGCAGCTAATCGGAAATCAGAGAGTGTAATGTAAACGATTGGAGATACGTGTTATTTACTGACGACTCCAAAATCCCAAATGGTTAAAGAAGAGTAGGGAGAAGAGATACTGAATAATACACCAAGCAGAGTAAGGTGTAGGGTAAAATATCTTTGATGGTGTGAAGAGAATTGTACATTGTACCTCGGGGATCTCTGACTGCTGATTAACACTATTATGTTGTTTTATACACACGAAACTTTAGTAATAAGAATGCAAAACTTAATTGAAGACCCCACAATATTACTTCTGAAATATAACAAATTCAAAAATATTAGCAATACTGTTGTTATCATCAATTTAAAAAAATCAAATCAAATTTTGTTTTCTAAGTTGACGTGACTGTAAATTTTATTTTTATTGTTTTTATATGTCACAGAAGTTTTCTATTACCTAAGTTATATAAATATGCAAACTTTTAAGTTAATAAGATAAAACTGATGCTTGCAAAGTGTCCAAAAAATTATTTCCCGGTTGTAAAAAATTTGTTTTTATAATTCACGTTCACAAAGTTTCTATTTCGACACTAAAAACAGTATCGAAATAGATTCATTGTAACACTGTTTTTGGTAACTTTTTGTTTTACACAATTGGTTGCACTGCACTGATTATCAACGAAAGATTAAAGAGTTCAGGTAGTAAATCAAGAATTATGTTGTATTAACTACATTATCAGCGATATTGCGAAATTCAGAATATTTTATTCAAATTTGACAAACATTCAAATTTAAAATCATTAAAACTGTCAAGTGTCAAAAGTGTCAAGATCGCCAACATAAATAAATATTTCGAAAAACTCTCATTTTATTTATTTTTTTTATACTTTTAAAAGTTCATTATAAAAATAGTATGTAAAACTCGAATTACAATGACGGTTTGTAGTACCTACTCGTTCTTTGCGAAACTCACCACTTCGCGGTTTGTTTCACAAACTTCACTTGTACTACGAAACCTGTCATTGTAACACTTGTATTACAATATACTATTGTAATACCTATTTTGCGCGCCGATTGCAAGATTGCCTTTTTCATGTGGTAAACAAATATGATAAAAAAACGGGTGAGGCAGTCAATGGGACTGCCGCCGGAATTTATACTTCTATGCACGCTCCTGGATTCATGAATTTGTATGCAAAGGATTAAGCAAAATCATTATGAGGTTGCTAAACAGGAATATCATATTCGTGCTCAGCGACCTCAAAAACCTCCTAATACCGAGTGCACATTCATTTTGTATCCAATTTGCATTTGCTCCAGGTGTCTCGGAGACCATCGCCATCATTATATTTGTATTCAGCGACCCACAAAACCCCCGGGTACCAAGTGTGCACTGAATTGTATAGAATTTGCATGAAACCCCAGGAGAAGAGGTAAATACCATGCACCCTGGGCACCAAGTGCCGCAGAGAGTTTTGACATCATGATATTCGTGTTCAGCGACCCCAAAAACCCCTAGTACATAAATTGAACCCATTTTTAGCAATACTTACCGAGTTGTAATTTTTCTATCTATTGTATTGTTCGCTTATCGAATGCAAAATGCAATTTCCCATTTTTACATTATGAAAAATAGCGACACATTTCCTGATACTCTAACAAATCCAATGCAAAAAACCGCATTCCAATCCATCTTACGTTACAAATTTTGGAGGTTTTACTGATTTAGTGCTTTATTTCCTATACGTAAAAACTCTGTTTATGTAGCCAAAAATCTCAAAAGCATAGTGCTGGATATACTAAAACCATGTGATGGTAGGTACTGTAGACTACAATACAGTACTCATTACTGAATATTATTATTAATATAAAATACTAATCTTAATATATTAACTTACGTGACAGAATTATAAAATAAGTTGTCAAACACAATGTTATACGCCACTATGATATTCAAAACATTAGCTCAGAGATTGTTTTTTTGTATAACTATCTCTTTTCAATGTACTGAATGTTTAAACGGTTTTTAAAGGACTTATAGTTATGACTAAACATGTGGTAAATATTTCATCTTTGTTTTTACCGATTAATATACCTTATATGTATAACTTCAAAAATTGTATTGTTAAAGTTGGGTGCTGTACGAATTTCCGACGAAAAAAAAGGTTGGTTGGTCAGGTATAAAATTTTAGGTGAATTCCCTACAAAACTTTATCATTTGGATTAACGTAATTCTTAGAAGTCACGATGTAAGTACGGTTGACCGCCTGACCGCTAATTCAATAAGGAAGGTACTCCTAATTTTGCTTCACATTCTTTTAAAATTATTCAATAATCTTTATTTTTATTTAAATCTTATTTTAAGAAAAGAAATTAGCTCTAGAATGTCCCATTTTTCCCAAAATTCCTGTTAAATGGATACCATAATTCTAGCACCATTTAAGAGTAACCCCTACCCTTGCAACACTTAATATTTAATTTTCTAAATTTATTTAGTATCATTGTAAAGTTATTGAAGGAAGTACCTAGTACCTAAACAATATGGAAATAACCGAAATGTTAAGCGAGCGAGGCAATAAGTTATTAGTTGCTGATAACTATGAGTTTTATTTTTTGAGACAACTTAAAAAAACTGGTTAAGAGTGTTGGTGTTGTATTAAAAAAGATTGCAAAGTAAAATTCTATTTATTTATTTATTTTATTTATTTATTTATTTATTTATTTATTTATTTATTTATTTATTTATTTATTTATTTATTTATTTATTTATTTATTTATTTATTTATTTATTTATTTATTTATTTATTTATTTATTTATTTATTTATTTATTTATTTATTTATTTATTTATTTATTTATTTATTTATTTATTAGCAACAGTTGCAAAGTTTCATAAATTTTATAAAATATTTCAGTTTATAAGTATAGTATAACTTGGATAGGAATTATTTTTAGGATTTTACCAGGAGAAACTCAAAAGAGCGTCATTATATGAATGAACCTAGTAAAATATCTATTTAATGTTGCTTTTAACTTCCCGACTCACATCTATACGCCCATGAAGAGAATTCTTCAAAATTCGAAAAGAGCGTTGACCACGCCTATTTAAGTGGTTTTGGATAAACTATATCTATAGAACTACACTAACAATACATAAAGCTACCTTACAAAATATACTAAATGTTTACAAAACTATTGCCAATAGGATTTAAGATGCACGATTGTATTTAAAATACTGTGTGTGCACCCATTTATCATTATTTAAAAAACATTACTAAAGAATAATAAAAATATATCATTTTAATAATAATTTTCAAAAAAAAAAAATTATTTTAATATTTGATAGGAACTTTTTAACTTTATAGGAAATATTTTTGAGAATTTATGTCACATAATTAATGGTATATTGACTACCTACAATCCATTTATTTAATTTATTTTTGACACTGGTCCATTATTATAAACTTTTGGGCCTAGACAGTGTAAATGTGACTCTGGCATGCAGTGTGTTTAGGGTTTTGCAATTCTACTTTTCCTAGGGCAGCACTTCTTGTATTTTGACCATGTTTCAAGTTTACTTTGTAAAAATTATATTTAATCATAAATCTTATAATTGATTTTAAGAAAAACTGTTTTAGGTCGAGTATATCACTATCCCCACAGACAAGTTCAGATGGGTATCTTTTTGGTTTAAAAAGCATAATTTTAATTATCCATTTCTGAGATACTTGTAGCTTAGATAATATTGATGAGCCCGCATTTCCCCAAACCACTAAACTAAACCATAGTTTATAACAGATTCTACTAGCGCAAAATAAACTGTTTTAAGAGTCTTAAAATTGATTATTTCTCTTAATTCATAAAATTTGTAAATAAGCTTTCTAATTTTTGTTGTTATATACTCCACATGATCTTTCCAAGTAAGTAATTCATCCAAAATAATTAATGAGATACTTTACACTAGATTTTCTTTTTATAGTTCTGATACATGCACAGTGAGGCAAAAAGTCACAGTTTGATTCACGAATTTTAAGGTAGTTAAAGGTTGGTAAAGTACGTGATGAAAGAGAAAAAGTCATAAAATTGTTTTTTTTATATTTAGAGAAAGTAGACTAAAATCCAGCCAATTTTTAATTTTGTGTATTACTTTTTCCGCTTTTAATTTAATGGATTCCCAATCTTTACCACTTAATAAAATACTTCTTAATGGAGTTCTGTCTTAATGTGTTGGTAATCGTAATCACGAAAGTAATGAAAAATTGTTAAGTAGACAAAGGATAAATAATCATGTAAAAATCGAGGTAATGAAAAACTTATCTGAGAAACCAAGAGATCTATTGCATAAAGAAGTGAAAAAAGAAGCTAATTTTTACAGCATATGACAAGTAAGGATTTTACTTATATTTGCCACAATATAAATCATGCCAGATTACAAAATATGCCAAGATTTCCAAAATCATCTTTGGATGTACAAAAGGGCGTCGCCGAGTTCCTCCATGTACGCAAGGGTTGGGGATTATAGGATTATAGAAACATAATAAAAGAATCATTTTGTTTTTCTACTTATATTACAAGATTTTAGGTTCAAAATAATATACAATTTTATTCTTAATAAATATGATTTTAAGGTAAATAGGAACAACAAATTGATTTTTAAAAATTGAAATCTCGCCGTTTTTTTAGATTCATATAGGTCTATTTGATTTTGAATGTGATCCCGTTTTATTTTCAATTCACGACGTATTTTTTTAGAATGATTGTGAGCCGTTTTAATTTTTCAATATGTTTCCATTTGTAAATTAGTGAGGATTTCTAAAAATTTGAAAATATTGGGAAGAGATTTATAAAAATGGGAATTAAACCGCGAATGAAAAGATTCACAATTATTTGTTGATCGGAACATTTCATTTATTGAAGCACATGCCAATAATTCAGAAGGAAATATAGCTTCTTTACTTATATTATTATCAACAATATAGTCGCAAAATTCGAGAATTTTTGCGTTACCAATGGGAATTTTTTCAAACAGCTCTTCAACAAAACAATCTCTCACGTCATCAGGATTTAAGAATGACAAGCCAAAAAACAATTTTAAAATTTTCTTCTTCAGAGTCATTTAATTTATACGCGACAGAAAGGCCCAAGTTTTGTATCTTTCTGAACCAAGATTGGCCATGAAGATTTTACAATTTGGCCAACCATTTTTCACAGCTTTGTGAATGGCCAGTTCATAATCAATTACAATATCTTTAGGCTCAAATACTAAATTAAACTCGATACATTTTCTTTTAAGAATACTGAATAAATTAATATACCTACGTTGAGGCTTTTTTATCAGGGAGAAGGCAAAAAGCTAGCGGGACATAATGACCATTTTTAAACCCATGAATGGTAAATAATTGTAAAAAGAATTTGGTACAATTTTCAAAAGTTCCGTCCATAAATTCTGTGTCCACAGAACACATAAAAAATAAATTTGTATAACAAGCAAAAATTATAATTTGATGATCTTGATCTAAAGAAAGTAAAAAATCTTCTCCCTTATTTGTTTTTGGATGTAAATCTGAAATCAATAAAATGTCTGTTAGGTACTATACAATTAAGTTAAACTCAAAATATGTGTTACCTTGAACAACTTTAAAAACATCTTCCTGACTTTTTGGCAAAGAAGGAAGAATATTTTGTCTTGCAGTATACATATTCTTTCTGAAGCAGTCGATATCGTTAGTATTAAGACAACCTGCAAACTCGTTATGTTTAAGTTCTGCATGTATAAGTTTTGCAGGTTTTTTATTAATGTCTACCTTAGCTTTTCTCTTTAAAGAGTTGCTTACTGCTTGTCTGCGAATATTTTCGTCCTCTGGATGATTATGCACAAGTAAACTTTGAATTATTTCATTATCCTCTAAACACCTGGTGTACACTTTTGCCGAACACGTTTGTTTAACACATCTCCACCTAACAGTACCAGAAACCGCGACATGAGCTTGAAAAAACTTAAAATTTTCTTGCCTTTTCCACTGACCATACATTTGACTTCCATCTTTATATAAAATCTTGCTTACTTGCCAAATTATTAAAGAGTAAATAGTTCAATTTCTTTTATACCTGCTGATGGCAATTATAGGGTTTTTAAAAATCAATTAGTAGATAATCCCTAGAAACACAGCAGGGATTATTACCAGGTAAAGTGGAGGAACTCGGCTATAAAAATGATCCCTAGAAACACAGAAGGGATTATTTACCAGGTAAAGTGGAGGAACTCGACGACACCGGTACAATAAGTTTTAAATGACAGAGAAGTGAAAACCTCCTTTGGTGAAAATTTTGTTGTGGCCAATGACATTGCCAGTGAAATTGTGATAATTTCGTGTCTTAACAATTTTTTTGTAAATATCAAGATAAAATTTATTTAGATGGAACTTTTGAACATTGTCCTAAACATTTTTTACAGTTATTTTCATTTCATGGTTTTGTTGAAAATTATTATGTTCGCGTAGTGTTTTGTTTAATAAAAGATAAAAAAAATCAACGTTTGTAAAACTTTTTAAATTAATTATTGAAACAAGTAGCATGTTAGGATTTAATTTAGAATCACAAAATTTTATTTGTGATTTTGAAATTGCAATCCATAGCAGTATAAGAGAAGTTCTTAAAAACAGTAATATTATTAGTTGTCGCTTCCATTTTTCACAAAGTGCCGGAAGATTTAAACAGCCTTGCAGATTATGTATTTAAAACATATATAGGATAATCTAGCTTTATTTCCTCCAATAATCTGGGCTGAACTACTCTCGTGCACGCCAAGGACCAGCAATGCTTGTGGATGTGGATCGTTTCACTCTAAATTTAAACAATATTGTGAAACGCCTCATCCAAATATTTACAAATTCTTAGATTGCTTATTGGGTATGCAAATCGATACTCATTCAAATATTAACAGCGTTTATTTTAAAGAAAATCGACCAAATCGAAAAGAAAAAATATTTTAGTACAAAAATAATATTATATCAAGATTTGACTTTATTAAACTTGTTTCATATGTTTTTACGAGGAGAAGAATAAATTTAAAATAATAACTTTTGTATTATTTTTCTTTCAATATTGATATTTATCTATTGTGGATTACTGGTACAAGTATATAAGATAAAAATATTTAATAAGATTAAAAATAATTATTTTGTCGGGAATTCACCTGAAAATTATAGACTAGGCAGGTAGAAACATATTTCGTGAGGAATATAAAAATGCTAGGCGCTGTCACACACATACACAACAGAGGCACACACAAACACGCAAATGAACACACACGCACACTTACACACGCACAGGTACTCGCACACGCTCACGACCACACACGCTCACGCATACGCTCACGATCACGCACACGCACAGACACAGTCACACGTACACGCACATTCACGCGCGCGCATACACACAAATATAGCACATTACACGTAATATTAATCAAAGTAGTTGGATTATAATCTATTATAATTCAATTGTGTGATTTGGTTATAATAACGAAAATAAATGATAAACAAAATTATGAAACACGAAAGAACAATTCGTTAGTATTATTCATTCCTTACAGAAAAATTTTGAAACATAGAACGTTTTTTTTTTATTTCTGCTAAAAGCATAATGCACACTTTCGGATAAGTATAAACTTGTCATACCTGCATACATGCGTGCAGAATGCAGATAGCTATTCCAAATGAGTCACAGACATTACTAATTTTTTTCAACTTTTAAAATCTATCTATTTGTCTATCTTCTATACTTATAATAAATCTGTAGAGAGGTCAATTCTGTACATAAAATATATTTCCAAAATAACTATCAGGGGGTGATAAGGGATCGATACTGATGCCAAAAATGAAATCAGTAAAATTTTTGTCTGTCTGTCTGTCTGTCTGTATAACCGTTATAGAAACAAAAACTACGTGACGGATTTTAACGAAACTTGGTACAATTATTTTTCATACTCCTGAGCTGGTTATAGGATACTTTTATCACGCTACAATCAATAGCAGCAGAGCAGTAAAGGGAAATGTTGGGAAAACCACTTTTACGATGTGGGGGGAGAAATTTTTATACAAAAATCTATACGTCACGCGAACGACGTCGCGGGTACATTGATATAGAACCCAAAAATGTCGTTGTACGTCTGTCTGTCTGTCTATCTTTATGTTTGTGCGCGCATCACATGAAAACTACTGATACGATTTGAATCCGGTTTTCACATATGTATTTGTCTTCTTTTATCTGGTGTATAAAAATTTCTTCTCCAATTTTTTTACGGTGTGGGGGGAGGAGAAATTTTAATACAACAATCTATACATCACGCGAACGACGTCACGGGTACATCGATATATAACCCAAAAATGTGGTTAGATTTTTTTTGTACGTCTGTCTGTCTACTATATGTTTGTGCGCGTATCACATGAAAACTACTGATCCGATTCGAATGCGGTTTTCACAGATGTATTTGTCTTCTTTCAACAATACATCTGGTGTATAAAAATTCTAATCCTACCCCTTTAACAGGGTGAGTGAAGAAATTTTTAAACAACAATCAACACGCCACGCGAACGCCGTCCCAGGTTTACCTAGTTCACAATAAATTTTATTGGACTTAAATAATTATTTTGTTGTTTAGTTGGATTCAAATTACTGTGGGTTGTCATTAAAGCGCTGGACTCTCGATTTAAAGCTCCTTTTCCATATTTTTTCTTTTATCTGATTTTAAATTATCAATAGCTTCTGTAATGTAATAATTTCGGCTGATGTGTTATTAAATTTTAGCTTAGTAATTTTAAAATTTTATTAAATTAATTCAAAATACCCATTTTATATCAACTGTCATATTACCACACAGTGTGCGAGACTAATTATTCTTGCACCATATGCGGAAGTGGTATCAATTCCATTATTAAAAACAAGATAAGATGAGACTATTCCATTGTAGTAGTTGCAAATTATGTATTATATGTTATGATTAATTAAATTATTAGACTTATTATTAAATTCACCCAACAGCTATTACTGAAATTATATTCCATTAATAAACTGAATGTTCTAATGTGACACCTATAAGTCAACAACTTTATTAACTTTTCCGTTCTTTTATCTCAACCTGGAGCGATTTTCCTGGAGTTTCAAAAACTTTTATATAGATCCCTTGGGTATAAAAAATTAATTATTTCACGTATTGAAAAGTTATATTTTTATCTTAGGAAAGTAATTAGCCAAAAAGAGCCTCAAATTGGTTACTCAAAAAGGTTTTTTGCAGGTAATAAAGCGGACTGTGGCCCCGACCGCGCTGTAAGGAGAGAAGACGGAGAAAGATTGGCAAGGGAATATAATGTTGCTTTTATGGAAACCTCTGCAAAAAGCGGACAGAATGTAGAACTTGCTTTCGTCGCAGTAGCCAGGTAAAAAATATTTAAATATGATATTTTCGATTATTATTTAATTAAATCTATGAATTAGATTCGACATTGAAAATTAAGTATGCACTGTTCTCAGTGAACTTTTTAAATGAAAGTTCAGAAATATTCTCTTGTGTGTAAATGACTAACACTTTGGTTAACGATAATTTTTTTAAATGTCACATTCACATCCAATATAATTTTAATAGTTGATGTATTTGGTAGCCAGTCGCGATAGCAATCACGGTGACGAAAATGGCTGCAAAATTTAAACGAGTGTCAATAGTGGTGATAATAGATTATATCGGCAGGGCATTTGAAATTTTTGAACGATTTTTATGTATCTGCCACTTTCATGTACACTTTTTTTATATCCTGAGTAAAAAAGTCACAAAACAAAAACATTTTTAGCACTTTGTGAAATATTTTTTTCAAATTTTAATAAAAACCTATTCTTCTGATGAGTTTTAGGAAATTCGCGGATTGTAGGTATACCATTTTACCGCATTTTACGTTTTAAATTCATGTGGTTGCTTTTCAAGATTGTCAATCCTACATACATACAAATCCTTACAAAGTGCATCGATGGGCTTTAAAAGTTTAAAATGGAAGAACAAGAACATAGTAAAATTGTAGTTTTCTATCATCTTCTTCTATAGAAAAACACTCATTTCTCACATCGGTTTTGGAATTTATTAAAATAGTTGGATTTAATGTTTTTAATGTTATCAAATTTATAAATACCACCAATTCTTCTTCTTCGTTAGATATAAAATTTAATGCCTTTTATGATATTAACTTCATCAAACCCTTATCTACATCTTTTATTCAGAAAAATATTTTTGATATTTATGGATTTTACTATCTACTTGAAGGTACCTCATTAAACCCTAAAAAAATCAATTTTATTAATAGCCTCTTTAAAATTTTATTTTTATCTTTCTCGATCATAAGGTAACGAAAAGTTCACATAATTGATCTTTTTAAAAATATCTTAAGTAGTATTAAAACTAATGGAGTTTAATGGTGCAGTTACTATTTCATTTAAGAGTAGCTTTTCCACTTTTAAATCAGAATGAGCTTATTTTATATTTTTAAGTATTTATTTTGTTCTTTTATTTGGATTAAGAACTGTTGTAAAATAATAAGATATTAGCTAATAACTCAAAAATACTAAAATAATTTACATTTGAATTTAACTAATCATTGTTGCAAGCCTTTTTTTATGGACACGAAAAGCTAATTTACTGTTAAAAGTGCCATCGTAATATCAAAGAGTCTACTGAGTACTTGGCACCAGAAAGTTTTTTTTATAATGGACCTCTAATTTATGATTTAAGTTTACCATTCTTAATTTAATTTTTTTAGCAATAAAGTGTGTACACTAGTGGGGAGTATTTTATTAGAAATCTATCGGATACATTCTAAAAGTGTGTGATATGTTTTTCTTACAAATGCATACAAATAATACATTTTTTTGCAAGTAACGAACCATTAATACACGAATCTTATAGATACTTCTTTGCGTCAATGTCGATATACCTACTAACTATTACGTGGCAAAGAACCATTAAAAAACTCAATTCATTATTCGTGAATATCTGCGTAACATATCTCAATAGGAATATTATCTAATTATTTTGGTGTTGGAATTAATTCGTAGCGTTTAACAAGAGATCGTGTAGTTAGTACAGTATTTCATTGTTATCTAAATTAACGTATTTATCATTTTCTCAAAATAAATTGTTTTTGTGGGGGGTTTCACTTCATTACATTAATATGAATAAAAGTGATACTGAAGCTCATCGTATTTTAGTGGAAGTGTCGGAAGTGGTTTGCACGTTTTAAAGCTGGTGATTTGACTTGGATGAAAAGAAGTGAACTGTCTGACCGGAAAATTTTTGAAAATAACGATTTGATGGCATTTCTGAATAAAGACTTAGGTCAAACACTTCAAGAATTGTCTACACTATTTCGAGATGGCTTGGTAGGAAAACTTTTTAAAAGTTTGGGCCTGATGTAGAAGGTAGGACATGAATTAAAAGCAAGGGACTTGAGAGGCGTTTTTTGGACGGGCTAAGCCGGATTGCGGCGACAACTCATCACTCGTAGCTCCCAAGAAGGGTGTATCCCATCTCGGCTAATCCGAGGGTAGGTATAGCCTGACTGGGCCGCGATCCAAAAAGGTTACCAAATATTCATAGCCCAACTCGGCCGAGGGTGCAACAGGTATATTTGCTAATTAAGAGGATTAGATTATCTAAGGGAGATTTAAAATATGTACAAAATAACTCAATTCCATTTCGAAACAAATATAAAAATTTAATGGCTTTCTTCTAAATGATTGATTTTTTTATGTATTATACCCGAGAGAGAGAATTATTTTAAAAAGTTTTTTATTTTAATTTTAAAATGTTTTGTTTTTATAATAGTTACAATTAAAATTATAATGTGTTAGAAGAAATCTTTTGTAAATACATAATGATTATCATAATTGCATTACAAAATATTTAGTATTACCTTTTTAATAGAAACAATCTTACCAATAGGTATGTCAATTATCACAAATGCTATTTACCAGAATACCGCAAAAAAATATTCCATTGATTTTAAAATAATATTTATTAAAAAAGTTTTACAATTAAATATATCATTTACAAATATTATGTGCATAATAACATGAAACAATGTTAACAAAATGAAGTGTAGTTATTTTATTATTTTTATGGTCAATTATTATTATTTAGTTTATTTACAAAAATAAATAACGACGGGTGTGTTTGGAAAAACGAACTGTTAAAGTGCGGATGAAATTATTCACAGGCGTTGGTTGTTTTATTAATGTCTGCGGATGCATTTGCCCAGATATTTGGCGGAAATTTAGATTCCTTCGTCAAATATGTTTCCAAAAGATAATCGGAAAACTTTTCCAAATTGTTATTAAGCTGTTTTAATTCATATAATTCAAGAAAATAAAAATCATCAACCTTTTCTGGTTCAAAAAATATGAGACCAAAACAATATCTTAACCATTTCCCAGCTTCTGAATTTTTATTCTGGTAATCTTGAGTCAAACCGAGTTTTTGAATTTGACGATACCACGATTGGGTCAAATGAAATCTGCAACCAGTAATTTTTGCATAACTCCAAATTTGTAATACTGCATTATGTATTGCATTTTCTATCACTACTTCTTGCGGTAGAAATTGAAACATATTTTTTAGGCAAAGATTTTGTATGTTTAATAAACATTTTTTGTAAGAATTTTCGCTTTTATCTTTTAATAAGCAGAAAACTAATGGAATATAATGTCCATTTATAAATCCATGAACTGTAAATAACTGTTTAAAATATTTTGTACAATAAGCAAACGTATCTACCATCTACATAAATAATTTTAGATTTGCATGAAAAAATAATAATATTTAAATTAAATTCATTTAAAATTTCATGAACTTCTATCAAAGATTTAGGCAACGCTGGAAATAATTTTCTCCTGGCGTAATAGATATTTTTTTCTCACACAATTTACATCTTGAATTGTCATATTAGTCACATTTGATGAATTGTTACAGAGTTCACTTTTAATAAGTTTTGCAGGTTTTTCTGAAATATCACTCTGGGCTTTTCTTTTTCTCCTTCATGGGTATGGATATCAATCAGACTTGTAATTACGCGATCAGATGTATCACCTAAGGTCCGAATGAAGGCATTACAATTTTGTTTTATACATTTCCACTTTGTATCCCCTGAACACAATTTTTGATTCTGTTCTTTGTATTTAAATTCCCCTTTGGCTGTACATTTCTCTCAAATCTTTGGCACTAGACATATTTGCTCGCACTTTTCTCACACTTGTTCATACAAAACAAATCAAAACGAAACTACCTAATTGAAATATCAAGATCTATACAAAATACTCTTTCTTTAAATAATTTGGTTTTTCCAATATTTAAAATTGTAATAAAAACATTTATTTGTTAATCCCTTTACTTGTAGGTTAAGGATTAATTTCTTTACTTAGCGATTTAGGCCGAGTAAGGAATTTTAAAGGGACCCAAATGATATCATAAAATTTAAGTAAGCTTAAGCAAGCCGAGTTGGGAATCGCCCCCCAAGAAACAGGTAGAAATGAAACGACATCGACAACCGGACTGCGGCTGTAGCCATCAGGTAGACGTATTAAGGGCAATTAGCCCCTACATTAAGGACGTATTTACTTAAGTTTAAATATGCGAGGCAATTTTCAAATGTTTGTTGAAATGGAGAAGACAATTCTCGAAATAAGTTAAACATACTAAACTATAACAGACCTTGAATTACTGTCTTTACATACTTTATGTGCTTCTATCCTCTGCAGAATTGACATATTTGAGGTTTTACGTAGCGAAGTAAAGATAATAATAACAATAATAATAATAATAAATGTCTTTAGAAAAAAAAAATACAAAGAAATGAAATACATAATAAAAATTTTATGTCAATGCCTGGCGCAGTCTAGCTTACAGCTACACTACTGAACCATTCAAAGACAAAAAGAAGTTAAGGTAAATCCATTAAATGTTTAATAGTTTACAAAAATTCTAAATATGAATATTCTTTACATTATACAATAAAAACAGTTGTAATTAGAAATAAACAGAAAAATAAACCAAATTCTTAGGAAGTTAACATAAAATAAAATAACGAATTATATATCGTGGAAACTCAATAAATACTGTTTACAAAGTTACAACGTTTAAACAGTTAAACACACATAGTCACTTTGGCTACAACAAGACAAAAAGCAAACACATACACGAGGAAAAAAACACCCCATAAGTAAATCATACGTATTTATTGGAATTGTTGTAACGTAAATTTCAAAGTTTCACTTTTGCACTATTTTTATTCATATTTATCCAGAAAACATTTACTGCAAAACAATCAAATAGGTTCACGTACATATAATCATTAATCAATTATAAACACAAAGTATACCATACAATATAAGTAATAATTAGTAAAAGTGGATATTGGGTAAACAGCAATACTTAACGTTAAATAAAACTCTTTAGAGTATTAAATCCAAGCTTTCGTAATTACTTTATTACATTATCAAGGAGCTACAAAATTAAGAGTGACAGAATGCAAGTAGAAATAAATTATAAATTTTTTATACTTACATCTCTGTGAGGTTATAACGTTGTTGTTCTAAAAGAAATTAACATGAGTAAATAATAAATTATAAAATTAAAATGATGTTTTTTTATAAGTTGCCACGTATTTTAATGAATTTGAAACAAAAATCAAATTTAGAAAAATAAAGAAATTTAACTAAAGGTATACAACTCCAGCGGAGTTCGGTAGTGGTCTCTCTACTGGCAAATTAGTGCCCAGCTCAGCCTTAGAGGTAAGTAACAAATACTAGTGAATCGCGCCACCGATTTAGACGGTCAAAATCGGAAACCCCTGTTGTTCCAGGCACTACTTTTCCCACTGGAGATAATTAAATAAATTTTGAATATTTATCGGTTCTAATTGAATTACACAATAACTGAAAATAACGATAAGTGAGCTAAATAAAACTAAAATATCAACTAGACTCTTCTTTAATGAAAATATTAGAATACAGACTATCAAGCCTCGTGCCTGACAACACAATTGATATTTATAAATAAAAAAATTATGCGAATAAAGAAAAAAAAACAAATTTTATCAATAAGTGTGATCACACGCAATACAAAAACAAGGAAAAATAGATTTTAACTAAAAACTAAAGTCCGACTTAAGACTAATATAGCTTATCTGTAAATCTAAATGAATTGCCGCAGTCCTTGGCTTCTCCAATACTTAGGCCGGTACCAAAATCAAGCCTTATCCAAACCAAAAGGCTTGCTCCAAACACAATTGCTTAAACTCGTACTAAGTATAGGGTTAACGATCAAAATTCTGCCTGTCTCAAGGGCTTAAGCCTGTATCTAGGACTTTTAGCCGGTAACTAGAAATGTAGCCGGTAACTAAAACCCTAAAATCGTAATTTAAAATTAACGATAGCTCAAACAAATTTAAATGACTCTTTGAATTAATTTGATTCAATAACATTACTCTACTTTACTGACTTTAATACAATTTTAACACATTAACTGATATTGGTACGACAATGAAAGAATAAAAATGAATTTAAACGAATAATACAATAATTAGAAGCTGATATCTCTGAATTTACAATTAATGATCAAAACCAATGATTTAAATATACTCAACAAGCTTAAATTTGACTTGCTAGTCACAACAAAATTATAACAATAAATTAAATCAAAATTTAACATAAAATTAATTTGTAATAGTACAAGAATATCAATTTATAATAGTTAAAAAAAACTAATAGGAGTCTAGTTATACAAAAATAAAACCTGCATACAATACATAAAGAAATACACATATAAAATAAAGATTTTAACCAAGATTGCGATTATATGGCGTTATTAATTTATTAAAAATATAATTACGTAACTCACCTATTTAAAATAGGGTTTCTTTTACTTCGTTAAACGATATCCCAGCTGATAGTTGGGTAACTTAAAAAAAAAACAATTTCCTCGCTGCTAAATACAACAGATTCCAACCACGATTGTAATCCAAAAGGTTTCAAAAATTCCAATCTCCGCTACTGTCTGTTTCATAAGGAACAAAAAGGACCATAAAAATCGAATAATTGCATGGATAAAGAAGCATGTACTCACCAACAGAAAATTTCACTAAATATCCGGACACAGCCGTATTTTCCACCGAATTTACCAAAATCCAGAAAATACCTCCTACACAGTTTTCGATGGAAACAGATTAAACTTAATTACGCAAATCCAACCTAAGTTGTCCCCGATGTACAAGGATGCAAATTAAGTTCTCAAAAATTTTCTCGTTAACACGCGTTCACTACAAGAGCCAGAAGTCAAAAGAAAGAAGGTCCCCCAATTATCAAACTTCACTTAGATTTGACACACTTCAGAAAGAAAAATGATGGCCTCTACTACGATACGGACAATAACCATAGCTTATTCAGCCAACAACTTATGAACAAACAGAGGTCATTTGATACATTTAATCTTATTATTTTAATTAGCTAACAATAAATAACCCAACATTACT
The DNA here is from genome assembly GCA_964028335.1 of Altica lythri. NCBI lineage: Eukaryota > Metazoa > Arthropoda > Insecta > Coleoptera > Chrysomelidae > Altica > Altica lythri. The sequence continues at coordinate 11,091,865 of OZ034804.1, read as the reverse complement.
TAGTTTCCCTATTTATTTTTGATACCAATAATAAAGTTAAAAATATAACGGAACGCTGGCTGCAAAACACTGTACGTCAGACTATTGACAAAAAGAAAGAAGTAGCACTTACAGACAGATGAAAGTGAAATGTTAGTAATTCAAACCATAACAAAAATAATACTTGACTACAACCAATTTTAGCGACAACTTAATATAATTTTATGGCCGAAAATGATAAACAACAGTTGGCGACTAACTACAATCGAATCCAAATCAACCGGTTTTGCCTCGATAAATCCTACAATATTATAAGGTAAGCCAACGATTTTGTTTACAAATTAAGATCTATCGCTAACGCGAAATTAACCCGTGACAAAGTATTATCAAATTGATGTTTCTCACAAGATATGACAGTAATGATTAAATAGTCATGTAACTATGATATCAAAAGTGAATAAATTAGAGAACTAACTATAAGGTATTAGGAATAATAAAAAAAAAATTATGGAAGTATTAAGATATAACAATATTAAAGCTTAGATGTTATTAGCCCTAAGGGATTATCCTGGATGTATATCCCTCTAAGATCAGTATAACTGTGCAATGATATAGAAAAACCAGGAAAAAACTATATCTGCTGATCTTTACAATAATTTGCATTTCGGGAAATTTTGTCAATCAGGAATTTTAAGGATTATAAACCGTCATTACGACAGGGTGTCATTACCCTAATCTTTATTGTCCTACCTGTCGCCCGCCGCAGTCCAGTCATGGGGTATTGATGACAAAAATCTGAGACGGCCGCAATACGGTTGTTTGAATTTAGCATTTGATACCAATCGCCGCAATCCGCACACCGTTTTGGACGGGTGAACTGTCGTTCAAGGGGAGAAAAGAAAATGTTTTTTGTATCGAATTTTCACCGGTGAAGAAAAATAGATTCATTACGACAATCCGAAGCTCAGAAAGTCATGGGTTAAGCCCGGCCAAATAGTTACTAAGCCGAATATCCACCGGTTTAATCGCTACATACTGCGCTTAAGTCATGCACTGAAACAAAAATGCCTGGAATACTCTCAAAGACACGACAAAATTATTTTGCTGCAAGACAATACTCGTCCGCATGTCGCAAAACCGGTATAAATATACTTGGAAATCCAACCTCCAAATTTTGCACCGCCTGGTTTCATTTTTTTTCGTTCGATGTCTTATATCCAGTCTCAGTAGAAGTTGAATTTTTACGAATATTGTAAAAAATGGCTCGATCCGTGGATTGCATCCAAAGACGAAACATTCTTCCTACACGGTATTCCTTTTCTGTTCGATAGGTGATCAAAAGTAGTAGAAAGGCACGGGAAGATTTTAATTCATCTCTTTTTTAATTTATTTTTAAAATAAATATATTGTTTAAGTAACTGTAAGAATTAATTCCAATTCCAAATATTATCGTCCATTCACTATAGAGGTTTAACCATGGCCAATTAATTAAGTTTTTTTTCATAGAATGTCTGACAGATTATGTAACTTCAAGAGAAAGGCGAATGTAGAATAGTAGTTATGGTATATTTAAAATTGTGATAATTGTTGTTTTAATAATCGTCTAACTATGATTTATTTAGGAACATCATTACTTTAAGTGAAAACAATACAGTATAAAATATATTGTTAATATTGTTTGTCAATTTTCATCCCTTGTGATATTAAAAAAATGAAGGAATGTAACATTGATAGATTGATAAAAAAATGCTAATAAAAAACCTTGCAAATTTTATGAAAACAAATAAAGCTAGAATGATTAAAAGTCCTTCAGGGAGAAAAGCGAAATTTCATACTCAATTAGAATATCCTCAGTTCGCCAGAAAAATGTTCTGACATTAACAATTCGATCAACGCATGCCGGCAAAAAAATATCAAAGAAATTTTCTCCGTACATCCTGATTAAATAAAGTATTTATGGAAAACAGGAATTATAAGATTGATTTGATAAATATGGCAAAAAAGTTTTTTATTGATGTGTCTTTTTCGATTAAAGATCAAAGACATCTTTAATAAATTTTCTGTTATCAAAGAGTTATTTTAAAGTCATTTTTAATATAAATACATATTTATATTTTGTTTAAATCTGAAAAAAAAGTTAATTTTACTTTCAATTGGTTAAAATTATATGCAATGAGTCACGGAGATATCAGACATAGAAAAATAGATAACAAAAACTTAAAGGTAACACATAAAAACAAAAGTAACTACAATGGTAAATGAAAGAATATAAAACCGATGCTAAAAGAGAACCCAAGCATACATGACATATGGGGAAAATGAAAAAATCCATGTTGAGCATTGCAGAAACCGAGCTATTAGGCCATAAGCAGAAAACACAAAAACACAACTGGATGACAGCAGAAATTATGGCGCTTTTCGAAGAAAGAAGGAAATTTAAAAAAACCTTAACAGCTGTAACAACATTCATAAAATTATCAGGAGAAAAATACGAATAGCATAGAACGACTAGTTAACCAAACAATGTGTAGAGCAAGCAACATAAAACTGTCCATGAAAGAAGCAATGTTCTGTTAAGTCAATACCCGTAAATTTAAGAGTTTGTCCGTAAGACTTTTTTATTGTCATGGCAAAGCAGACTTTAAGGGGAAACTGTAATCGTTTAAATTCGAACGGGATATTATTCAGTATTAATGGGATTCGTGGTATAGATACAGTTTCCCCTTTCGCACACCCATTTAATATAGTGGCTTCCACTATATTGCTGTGTAACGCTTTCACTTGCAGTCTCGTACCGTTACAAAGTACGCACGTGGCATAAGTAGCATATTTCATCATATCAGCAAAAAAGTAGTTATCACCATTCCTGTCGTGGGTCATAATTGAAAACTTGCTCCAGTCATTTACCACATATCTGACAATTTCTGAACGCATCTCCATAGCTCTATCTTGTGTTCCGTACATTAAATAAGGGAGAGCACGAAACAAACATGCACCGTCAGCAACAATAGGGACGACAATACATTCTTTAACTTCTTCATTAACGTTCAGATTTTCTTTAGCCATTTTAAAAAAGTCTAACCGACAAAACCTGTACTTAACCAAACGAAAACAAAACAATTGCCCAATACAAAGCAGAGTCTATAACCATAACTACTAAACCGAAACAAAGCAAATGCAACCCAAAATATGCCAAGAAGAGAACAGCTAAAATCGTCAAATATAATCCGCTAGAAATATTTAGGTACAGTATGTACCATAAGATACGGCAGCTAATCATCATTGGGTATGTGTAGGTAAATCAGTGAAAACACAACTATACCTAGCGAGTTTTAAAATACTACTAACGCATCTATTGTCAACATTTAGAACTAAAAATTATTTTGTTCGTGTTAATTTATTCGTTCCATTAGGTACTGATAGGTTCAAACTAATACGTTTACATCCTCCATCATCCCTTATTTTATCCTCATGGTGGTTGAATTTATCAAAATCCTATTTAAGCGGATCGTAGTACCTCCAATCTTTAATTTCAGTTCAATTAGTCGAAAATTTATACAAACTTTCATCCCCTATTTAATCCCCTTAGGGGTGGAATTTATCAAAATCTTTTCTTAGGGGATGCCTACGTCATAATAGCTATATGCATGCAAAGTCTCAACCTGATCGGTTTAAAATTGACAAAGTTTCATACAGACTTTCATCCCTTATTTAATCCCCTTGGGGGTAGAATTAATCAAAATACTTTCTTAGCGGATGCCTACGTCATAACATCTACCTGCAAGCCAAATGTGAGCCCGATCAGTCCAGTGTTTGGGCTGTGCGTTGATAGATCACTATGTCAGTCAGTCACCTTTGAGTTTTATATATTTATAAGATGTATGCATTTTTATCTGTCATACACAAATATGTAAAATATAACTATCAAAATATGCAAAATATAATAAGATCTGAAATCCAATCCAGTTTATCACCAAGCCGTTGTATACACAATGGAACGGAGCCACGTATAATCCTAATGGAAGCAACGATTTATAGAGGGTTGGTTTAAAGTTGGGTTGATTGTGAATATGAAAATCTTTAGATTATCACTAAAAGATGTTTTTTTTTATAATTAATATAAAGGGTATTTGAAGACGATTTATTGTACTGAGAGTTAAATGTTAAGGTTTACTGTATAAATTCGAGAAGGACAATATTGCTATTATTTTGTTATAATATTATTAAATTTAATATTTATTTATTGTTTGTTTCAGAAAATTAAAGTCTCAGCAAACTGGACAAAAAGACACAAATACTTTCAACGTAAAAGACTACATAAGGGATCAAAGTGAAAAACCACAATGCCCGCCTTGCACTACATGAAAATTTTTACATTATCAATGAAGCTTTAGATTTATAAGACGGAAAATATGAATTAGCTAATAGTTTATATAAATTTTTATTTTTACCCTACTCATAATTCTACATATGAAGATGATTTTATTCCAAAATAAATTGTTTCGTTCAAAGTTCATTTTCAGTTATAACAGCGCAGTTTTGTTTAATACAATCCTAGATCAAATATCTCTAGACAAAAATATGTATGAATTTGGAAAAAAATCTAAAAAAGCTTAAAGTTTGGAGTGATTGTTGTTTATATTATCTACTTGATTTACAGTTTCCTGCTAATCAATTGTCATTTTAGTAAAGCGTTTATCAAATACATGTCAAAGGTAATAGTTTAATACTATTATAACGTTTTACAGAGTCTTTGAAAATCAAAGAACATAGACCGTTTACTAAGAACCAACCACTACTTCCCTGGCTATATGCCCCGACGGACATTGAATTACAGTTCAAAGTTAAACGGGGTTAGTACATCTGCAAGATAGAACTAACCATTTTAGTTTCCAATTCGTAAGGATATCACTTGTAGACCGGTTTCGGCGTATTACGCCTCACCAGTACAAGGAAGATATCCGTCCTAAAGCTCTGAGAGCATCTAGACTGGAGATATGCCTGAAATCACACAAATACATTATATTCAGTAAAGAAAATGCTAAAAGTGCGATAATGACAATTGATTAGCAGGAAACTGTAAATCAAGTAGATAACACTACAAAGCCGTGAGGTTTTTTGTCAAATAGAATTTCAGTTTGTGACTGGTTATGGAGATGTCGCTATTATCGCACTTTTAGCATTTTCTTTACTGAAGATAATGTATTTGTGTAATTTCAGACATATCTTCAGTCAAGATGCTCTCAGTGCTTCTGGACGGATATCTTCCTTGTACTGATGAGGCGCAATACGCCAAAACCGGTCTACAAGTGATATCCTTACGAATTTTAAACTAAAATGGTTAGTTCTATCTTGCAGATATACTAACCCCGTTTAACATTGAACTGTAATTCAATGTCCGTCGGGGCATATAGCCAGGGAAGTAGTTGTTGGTTCTTAGTAAACGGTCTATGTTCTTTGATTTTCAAAGACTCTGTAAAACGTTATAACAGAATTTTAACTATTACCTTTGACATCTGTCGTTTATATATTATGACGAAATTAGAAAAATGTTTATTTGCCGATAACTGTATTAATTTTGCTAGTAAACCAATTTAAAATCCATTAATAAAATGTGCATATAAATATGTAATTTTTATAATGGCCAATTTATTTTGGAAGGAAAACAAGCGAGTTACCAAAATATTAAAAGCGAACAGTAGGTACTACATTAATATAAATCGAGAGTCTTGCGTTATGAAAATTTAGCTTCTTGGTAATTTTTTCTGGGTTTTTATCTATGTTTATAGTACAAATAGACCAGGAAGGACATCTTCGCCTAGTTTTGGGCCTGCGTAGGTAACTGTTTCACAAAAAGACCATTTAGTAATAAAAAATCAGGTAATTAAACAAAAATCTAAAAGGTATTAGTTATTTGCAATTTAAAAATATATTTTAGAATCTGTTAAAAGACCATTTTTTGTAGAGTTATTAATTAAGGAATAAAACTTTATTTATGAAGTTCCTTATTGTAATTTAGAAATTTTTGTTTTTATGGTCATTGTATTCATATTTCTTACGTTGCATTATTGTTGATCGAAAAAAATATGAAAAGTAAATATGTCCCATTAAAAGTAACTTATCAGAATCTATTCTCCACCACTGGTTAGATAAATAAATTATGCACTTTGCAGATAACTTCAATTAATTTTCATTAATTCATTAATCATTAAACAATTCGTTGCTTTTTTAACTTTTTATTATAAATACAAATTTATTGCACATTGTCTACCAAAATATATTCCAAAAGTTTGTAATGAATATATTTATGATTTATTCAATTAATGTGGTATTTTTAGTATAATTCAAATATTTTTGAGCCGTAGGTTATAAAAATATTTTTACTGCATAAAAACTAGTAAATAAGTATTAATATTTTTTTTTTTATTTACATTTGCAGGTACAGTATTAGAAAAGTCAGAATATTAATAGAATAATTTAATCAATATAACTTTTTGTGTTGGAATATAAGCAAAATAGAGCTTGGTGCTACTTATTGTATATTTTAAAATTTGTTTTAAAACTCAAAGGCGAATATTACTATAAAATATATTTTTTGCGTTTTATATATAAAAATGATATTTCACGTTGGATCTTAAAATACGGGTTTAGGACAACTGTACAATATAATTAGATTGCCCGTCGGGAAAAAAATGTGATAAATACTCTCTTAAAACTTGTAGCTTCATAAGACCTAGTCTGACGCTGTTTTCCTTGTCAGACACTTTTTCACATAATAACTACCGATTTTCAACGTCTAACTTTAAATTTTAATTTTGTGGTATCTATTCGTGAAATTGACACTGACAAACATTTTGGAAAACGATCTTTTAAACAACATAAAAAGTTTAGTAAACGATTATTTGAGATATCTCTTATGTTATTTTTGAAATTTTTAAAAGCTTTTAGAATGTATACAAACAAGAATATATTAAATGGCATTAAGGAGAAATTGAAAAAAGGTCGCATCCAGCGAGACTCAAACTCGCAACCTTCAGCTCAAAATGCCTAGCCATCAAATCGCTTATCGGTCGTTAAATTCTACTCCTGCCATATAAAAATATAAGACAGGGCACTAAAAAATGACTTAGAGTTTGATGTTTTAATTATCGATTTGACAAAGTCTCTCTCTTATTAACGTCATCCTATATCTGCTTAGGGAGAAAGTGAGTAATTGTCACATGTGGCAGGAGTAGAATTTAACGACCGATAAGCGATTTAATGGCTAGGCATTCATAGCTTAGTTATTAGAGCGTCAGCTCATAAAGCTGAAGGTTGCGAGTTCGAGTCTCGCTGGAAGCGACATTTTTTTAATTTCTCTTTAATATCATTTAACATATTCTTGTTTGTATACTTTCAAAAATTTTCAAAAACCTAAAAAGTTGTTTTTAATGATGTTAACCAAAGTATTCTGAAAAAATTGGGCGGTTGTGTATAAATTTTGCTGTGGTCGTTTTTCCGACATGTTTAAGGTGTCTTAAAATCACCTATATATGACATCAGACAATTTTTTTCGCGTATTACTAATTATTTTAAAGCTATTTATTTACATAAAGAAACTAGCTGACCCGGTGAACTTCGTACCGCCTACTGATGTTTTTTTAAGATTTTTCCAAATTTTTACGGTTTTGTAAATTATCGATTAGATATATCATATATTAACTGCCCCACCTTATGGTGGCGTCATAGTACCTAATTACGCAAGAATTGCTAATGTAAATTTATACTATCTCAACTGCGCCACCTTACGGTGGCGTCATAATGCTTAATTTAGTAAGGATCACTCTTTTAAATATATGAAATAGCTGTACACGGCGCGCGTTGCTACGCCAACAACTAAAATAAATTTAAGAAAAATAAAAGAGATGAAGAGATGGAGAAGGAAAGAAAGTTTATAGTTTTGTTTCACTTATCGCACCAAAAATATATTTTTCGAACTTATATTTATATGAAATCGTATAGATATCTATTAATCAATATTGAATTTGATACATGGAAGCTTTATTTAATTAAGTAACCACGTTTCCGAACAAACGATGCTCTTTCAATATAGTCTATGGCTGTGAATGACATTGACATTAGTTACGCGCGTTTTTTAAAATATGCAAAATTAAATGTCTATTTTTCAATATTTCTGAGAGATTTTCTTAATATTTTCTTCCGTAAGAACCTTCTCCTAATAATAACAAATACAACACAAAAAGAATTAGTAAAATCGGTCCAGCCATTCACGCGTGATGCCATGACCAAGGAAAACGGGTTTCATTTTTATATATATAGATAGTATCTATAAATTTTGATATGTCGTAAAAATTACATGTTTTGAAAAAGTTACCGAAAAAACGCCTCAAAAAAAAGTTGTGGAGGAAAAGGAGTGAGTATCGGTCTAATGAAGCCATACAAGAAGTTTGAAGAGATCACATTTTTTTTCCGATGGGCATTCTAACAAACAGGCCTAGAAATGGACGTCAAACGACTTACCGTCTCAACATTGATTATCTAGTAGACTCAAAAAATTGCTTAGAATCTATTTTACAAAATCAATTATACTATCACAAAAAAATTATATTTTAAATTCGTAAAACCCAAACATTAGTAGTACCTACTTAAACGGAGCATGAGCGACGCGACGTATGTACAGTGGGAGGCCAAACTCCTTAATGACAAAACAAGTAAGTGCCCATTGTTACCATTGCTCATTTTGGCGTGTACAAAAATTCGTTTTTTATAAAAATTATGTAAAGTTTTATCTCTGTTTTTAATTTTTCTATAGGCAAAAATAAAGTTTCCAGCAAAAGGAAGAAGAACGTCTTCTAGTTGTTAATAACAATTGCTTTGTCGAAAAAAAAATGTACTTTTCACCTCTTTTAGATATTATAATATAAAAGGAATAAAATTTTTCCTTGCTTTTTTACATTTATTGTAGTAAAATCATAACTAAAATTTAACTTATTCTTAATTTGTTTTTTATAACTTTTCAATGGTGTCATATGTGATAAGTTTTTTTTATCTTTTAGCAATTAGAACGGCTAATGAATATCCCTTATTATAAAACGTCTAAAATTTAATAGTTTCTGAATTATTATTATTCTAAAGGGTGTTTTTCTAAATATTTAGCAATATTTATCTAAAATATAAAAAATATACCTATAAAAAATATATAGAGAGAGAATATCGTCCATTTCTCAAATGTGGTCAAATGGTAATACCTACCAAAGAAAACTCCAAGTCTCGTACCACACAAATTATTTTATTGTATTCGAATCAGAAAAAATTGACAACTAGTTTCGACCAACAAAGGTCATCATCAGGTCTGTGAAAAAATATGGAAAATGGTAGAAAGTGATAATACTAAAAACATTTCAACATAATAAGTTTAAATTTATTTGTCAGCACACTTTATTATTGTATTTGCAATTTACAGTAACTATCATAAAACAATTAATCTCTCTTCTTAACATACATCAGTCATTCACAAACAATATCACTCATGTTTCTTTCTCACTCACGTTTGATTCACAATTGCAAAAACAATCTTTATATTAGGTATGCACTTACGTTAACATTTACTGTTAAGATATAATACTTTCTTTTGTAACTGTTAATTTAATATGAATTAATGTTTTATTACCACATTGTTATTAACTTCAATTTTTATTGTTACTGGAATTTTACTGTTTATGTATCATTGTATTTTATGGTTCTATGTCTTCTTCATTCAAATGTCCTGCCTTCATAATGATTTCCGCTTTTTTGTTTCCGCACATGCGCAGTAGTCCTCCTTTCATTCTTAATTGTTGTGTAGCCTCCATCGTTGACGTACCTTTCATTTACCAACTTCCCACTTTTTTTCAAGAAATTAAATCAGTTAACACCCAAGTTATCCAACAAAAAGTTTTTTTGGTCTTAGTGTTGTGTTATGGACAATTTTACCTCTGGAGCTGATTTCTCAGATTATGACGAAGCCTTGTACAGCCTACGGCCCTATATGGTCAACCTTTATGAAGCCTGTCTCTTCACATGCCTCTGGTGTCGTCTTTTCCAACTGCTTTCTTTTTACGTATTTCTACGCTACCATGAAAATACGTTTATTATATTTGGTGATTCCAGATCCTTTTCTATTCCGTGGACTTATCTCCCACATGTTTTCACTTTCATCTGGTACCATATACAGGTCAGACACTTTCTTGTTTACGTACACCATAAATTCACTGTTTTTTCGGTGATCTTCTGGGTTTCGTCACCCGTACACTTTTTGCTTTTCTTGAAGTGTTTTATAGTTTTTATAATTTTTTGACCCCAAACTCCATCCTATGTTTGGATTATTCATCACCAACGAAATGCTGACGCCGTAGCTTATTGCTCAAAGATTTCAGTTTTTTAAGGTTTTTAAGTTTTTTAATTTATAAAATTAAAATTAGGAAAAATTCCTCAACTCGTTACTTTTCCGTACCGCTTTAATTATCTGTTGACTACTAATTATTTAATACCTACTATCTTATTGTTTTCTCATTCTACACTACTCTTTAAATACCGCAGGACATTTTGTATGGAAGATATTGTAACCAGTTCTACCACCTAAGCTATTTTCCATGGAAATATTTATTATACAATTGTATTATTATTACTTTTTTGCATTTGGTAAGTTGTTTAACTTTACTTTTAGTATTATCACTTTCTACCATTTTCCATATTTTTTCACAGACCTGATGATGACCTTTGTTGGTCGAAACTAGTTGTCAATTTTTTCCGATTCGAATACAATAAAATAATTTGTGTGGTACGAGACTTGGACTTTTCTTTGGAATTAAACAAAATATATACCTACAAATAGAGATAAAACATTTTTGTTAAATCAGGTACTTCAAATCAGCCTCATTACCTATATGAATTCAAATTTTTTTGAAATGTTTTACATCGGTCTAGAAATGTGGCTTAAAGTGCATAACATATTTTTTTAAATCCTATTTTTATTTGGCGACGACGAATTGTCCCATTTTTGTAGAATGCAGTATAATTAATTTATATACTACTCAACAAAATTATCGCAACAACATTTTTTATCAGAATTTCAGTATTTTTCAAAGCTTGTAAAACTACATCAATTTTTATCGCATTCAGGTTTCGTTTTTATTTTGTAGGTAATTATCTGTAATTTTCAGAAATAACAACGCAAAATGGCCATTTTAAGGCCCAACAATAATTTTTTAATAAACAATGGGATAGCAACTGAATCAGTCAAATTGTTTATTAAAAATAACACGTAGACTGCCATAGTATACACTCTTATAATTTAAAAAAAAATCGATGCTCTGCGATTTTTTGACCGAGTTATGTCATTTTTTATATTTTCATGTGTTTTAACATTAGTAGGTATTGCATACTACAAAGAGGTTGTTATTCGGATTTTACGCATTGTTGGGACCCTTAAAAAGGTCGATTATGTAAAAATCATCAATCAAATTACGTTTGGTCACTTACGCGTAAAATTTGACCAACAATCTCTTTGGAATGGTAATCGGAAAAATGCCCACAGGTAAAATGCCCACAAGCAAAATGCCCACAGGAAAAATGCCCACAGGAAAAATGCCCACACGGAAAAATGCTCACACGAAAAACTGCCCACATGGAAAAATGCCCACACGGAAAAATGCCCACAAGAAAAAAATAAAATAATATATTTCATTATTTTATGCATAGCTACGTCATTGGCCATTTATTATTTTCTAAAAGTATAATGTCGTAGGCGGATTGTAAAACCCGTCATATGATCATATGCCTAGGCTTCATAATGATTCCATATTTCGACGGGAAATTGTGGTCTTCTACCCCTAGGACCCTGGACGTTTGTAGAAAAAAAAGTATGTCAGTACTTCATTGTATCTATCCTCGTCGGGATAAGTATCAGCAAGCTGGTCGTAAACTGTTCTCACTTCACGCGAAGGAACAAAAGATAAAGCTGTCAGTCATTTAATCGTGATCTTCCAATCTATGTTGGTTTCAAATTCGTTCTTCAAACCAACATATGAAACTTTACTTAAAACACTTTGGCTCAAATGAAAGTAACATCCTTTTATCTCTGCGTGTGGGAAAGCATTCGCAGCAGCGTTCATACATGCCTTTTCAAAATCTACTACAACTTTTTCGGGTTCCATATTGGGAAGTAAATTTTTAAGTAAGTATAGTAAACATTCTTGTATACATTCCTTCGGTCTTCTTCGTTAATAAGAAATATACACAAGGTGGATAAGAATTACCAACTTTTGCATGCCAGGTGTACAGTTGGTATTCAATGTATTGAATGTTATTATAATCATAGTTACCATTTATGAAAATAAACAAAACTGTTTCAAATTTCCTGACATGTACAAATATTATTAAATTTGTTTTTGTAACCTTATTATACTTGATAAAACAAAATGCAAAAAAAGTATAAATTATAAAATAAATTGGTATGAATCTAAATAATAAATTCTTAAATCTAAATCTGAATTTATATTATTAATTTAAAAACTTTTTAGGTAAAATATCGCTTTTGAAACTTGTTTAATACACTATTATTTCTTTATTGTGGGCAATTTTTCGTGTGGGCATTTTTTCATGAGGGCAATTTTCCGTGTGTGCATTTTTCCTTGTGGGCATTTTTTCTGTGTGGGCATTTTTCTGTGTGGGCATTTTTCCTGTGGTCATTTTTCCCGTGGGCAGTTTTCCTGTGGGCATTCTTCCTAGAACCCTTTGGAATACGCATCGCGTTTTGCCAATGGTGATGGTATTCGTTAAAATACATAAATATTTTAAAAATAGCGTAACTCCTTTAGAAAAAAATCATTTCTGAAAATAACAGTTAATTAGCTAGAAAATAAAAAAAATCATCTAGTTACCATAATCAATTATAATTGATGGAGGAGCAAGCAATTGAAAAGTACTAAAATTTGGGTAAAAAGTAATTTTGTTGCGTAGTGTAAAATGCATTTGACATTTTCTATAATAAACATATCTATGTATGATATTAGATTTAAATAAAAAAAAAATAATATGTGTTAAATAAAAAGAGATAAATTTAGAAAAATATATAGAGATTAATATGTTTAAAAATAACCAATTTGAGGCTTTATATTGTATGACTTGTATAGATTTTGAAATATTTCAAAAATTATAAATCCCACAAAAAAAGTCAAAAGAAATTAAATTCTTTGTAAAACAGTATTCTTGTATTTTTATATTTTTGAAATATAACAAAAACTTTAAATATATCTATTAAAAACTGTTAAATAGTATTTCCGTAAATATTTTGTTTATAAATATAGAATGTTTTAATAAAGTTATTTTGGAAATATGAGTTTTATTGAGGAATGGCAAATAAAGATTTAACGCATGTTGGCAATATTAGGTTAGTGTTAATCTAATATTATCCTCTCTTTGAAATAGAATGATGCAAAAATAAAAGTTATAAATTAAATGAAGTAGATTATCCATATTTCCTTGATATTAATGTTCAATAAAACCTCAAAGTTTAAGTGACCACAAAATACGCGAAAAAAGACAGCTAGGTTTGCCTTTACGCCATTATCGTGTAAAGATATAAAATTATTATATAGGATAGTTGTATTTCTCCCTACTCTGGTCTAAAATTCGAGTTTCGTCCATATAAACTTTCGCCGAAAATCGACACAGTAAATGTCAGAATTAGTCAATCAACCTTTCGTCGGATTCATACTCCGTGAAGAACGATCGACTTTCGCTCCTTTACTGAAGTGTACTATTAATCTAGCAGTGGAGTAAGAAGCGAAGAAGTAGCTGTGTAAAAATACGTTTATGATTTAAAAATATAAAATGTTTCTCAATTACTTTCTCTAAAAAGCAATATTCTTGAAAATCATTTAATAAAGTCACAGAGATAAAAGATGTTGGTATCTATATTGATTTAATATTAAATTTGACCATCACATTAATTTAATAAAGCGCTAGGTTTTATTTTTAGGACTTGATTTTAAAACGGTAATCTCATTAAGAACCTTATTTATGACATATGGTAACAGTACTTCTTTTATTGGGGAACTTTCGCAACTTAAATCAAAAAATGAAATAATAAATCAATATTTTGTAAATTTTATAAATCAAGACATAAAATGGAATAACACAAAAATTTTATACAAAGAAGATAATACCCATGCCGACGCGTATGGCACCGGTAGCTTTTTTTTATTAAGAATGTCCTCGTAGGTATAGACCTAAATACATGTACAGAGAACATCTATTGGGGCAGAAGAGACAAACTGTTAATTTGGGATTTAAAGGCCTTAAAGTTAGGTCGAGTGGGGAAGACGTGGGAAGGTAAGAAGTTCCACAATCTGGAGACCATGGGGATGAAGGACCGATCGAATCGTTCCATTCTCGATGTCCAGCATTGAACAGTATAAGGGTGCATGGAGTTGGCACGTCGCGTTACTTTGGCTAGTCTGACAAGTGGAGGCATTATAGAGCGGAATCCTTCTGAGCAAAATCCGTTTATGTATCGGTAAAATAAGGAAAGATCAGACACTGCTCTTCAGTGGGACAATGGGGCTAGGTTTTTAGTGATACTGGTGTCGTTTATTAGTCGAACTGCTCTTCTCTGTATTACATCAAGAACTCCGAACCCCATACATGCGAACAGTATTCAAGATAAGGTCGTATTTGGGCTTTGTAAAGAGTAGCTAAGTTGGATGGAGAAAAATATTTTCGTGCTCTAAACAGAAAGCCTAATTTCTTTCCTGCTGCAGTTGCCATGTATGCAATATGTTCGTTCCATAGTAAGTCCTGGGAGATCGTTATACCAACCAGCGTAATGGAGTCGCCCGCTACCAATGTCTGATCGTTGATTGTAATGGATGAGTCGCATGTTTGCCACTTGTTGGATAGGCAACATGTCTATATCTTGGAAGCGTTGAAATTAACAAGATTCTTTCTTCCCCACTCGTCTACAATTCTCAAATCTTGATTGAGAGAAGCCGTTGTGGATCTTCTGTCCTCTTCCAGAATATTTAGAGGTATGGGACGGTTGTGCGATTTGCTACAGTGTAGGTTGCTATCATCTGCAAAACCATGTATCGGATTATTAGTGGCTTCTAGTAGATCATTAATGTGCAATAGGAATAGAGTAGGAGCTAGAGCCGATCCTTGGAGAACTCCAGCTTTTATCTTGTAGAGGTTGGAAGAATGTCCATCTACAGCAACTTGGATATGCCTGTTTGATAGAAAGTTGGATATCCATCTGCAAAGGTTTTGCGAGAGTCCGTATGAAGGCAGTTTGTTCAAAAGAGCTGCATGCCACACTTGATCAAATGCTTTTGAGATGTCTAGTGATACTATTTCAGTCTCCCCATAGCGGTGAATGGCATCACTCCAGACATGAGTTACATATGCTAGTAGATCGACTGTTGACCTTTGTTGGCGAAAATCATATTGCCTGTCACTTAAAAGGTTGTGTCTCTCAAGGTAGCTCAGAATCTTGATTGACGTATTTCTCCATAGTTTTTCTAATAACAGATAGAAGAGCTATGGGTTTGTAGCTAGAAGGCTGGGTTTTACAGCCTTTTTTGGGGACTGGTTGTACTCGAGCAGTTTTCCAGGATTCTATCATATGATAGTTGAAATAGCTTAGTGAAAACTGGCGCTAGTTCAGGAGCACAACATTTTAAGAGTTAAGGAGGTATTTCATCAAGGCCGCTATATGACGCACCGTAAGGTGACGTAGTTGTATTTTATATCCCACTAAAAACATAAATGTAAAAAAGGAGAGCCAAGTTCAATACAAAAATTATGCTTGGCTGTGGGCTTCGCCGCAAAAAAAATGGAGATCTAAATGAGTGCCAAGTTATATGCAAAATCCAAATATGTATTTATAGGAACAAAATAACATTATAAACAAATATTAAACTCTATTTCTTTGCTTTATTGAATCCCTATAATAATTGTTATTATATAAAAATGTGAGATCTTAAAGAAGGTTAGATTTGACTTGGCCAGTTTTCATTAAGTCAGTCATTTTATAAAATTATTCAACATATATTTTTTAATTCTGATAAAAACTGGCCAAGTTAAATCTAACCTTCTTTAAGATCTCACATTTTTATATAACAACAATTTATTATAGGTAATCAATAAAGCAAAGAAATAGAGTTTAATATGTGTTCATAATGTTATTTTGTTCCTATAAATACATATTTGGATTTTGCATATAACTTGGCACTCATTTAGATCTCCATTCTTTTTGCGGCGAAGCCCACAGCCAAGCATAATTTTTGTATTGAACTTGGCTCTCCTTTTTTACATTTATGTTTTTAGTGGGATATCATTACTTTTTGTAAAGAAAACTATTCAAATATTCAGATTTAATGTTTTTTCTTGCGTTTCCGCTGCATGGTTATATTTTTTAAGCTATTGTTTACATTCTCTTGAATGTTAGAGAAAATAGTGCGCATTGCGCATTCATTATCTGCTTCTTGTTTATAATTAAATTAGCTTAGTCCGGGCGATATAACGATCTCAGGCGGTTATATTCTACTATTGAACTATAATTTGACTAGGGTCTAGATTAATAAGGTGTACTCTGTCTAGTGTTTTAAATAGGGAACTGTTCCCGGTGAACATATACATTATTTAATATCTGAAACTTAGTCTTGACACGTTCTAGTTCATAAGTTAAATTATTAAATTTGATAATAATTTTACGTGCACTATTGTTTCTATCGACATCCCAGTTTATTTTCTCTATAACTCCAATAGAGCCGTTCACTAGCCCTTTACTAACATGTATATTCCTACGCAACATAACTCGTGCACCCAATTTGATCGTGATAACGTCGTCTTCTAATCCAGCGGTTAATGATGAATCATCCTCGTTCTTTTTCAGCACTTCCTTTGCTCGCTTGTGGCCCGTGGACAGTGTATTTCATCAATTGAATTAAATTTAATTTGCGCGCCGCTTACGACACACCGTTTGTGTCGTATTTAAGTTTTTTGTATGGGGACACCATTTTATTTTTTAACTTAACTTTATTTTTATATTTTTGTTATATAGCTTATATTGCAATACACATACATATATTGGGATAGTTTCAAATATCTGCTTGTAACGGTTCCAACGCTACAATTAAAAAAATTGTTTTGTATGGGGACACCCTCTATTTTTTAACTTTTTTTTTATTTTTAGAATTTTTCCTAAACTTACATACAATTAGCGAGCTGGATTCCAAATTTCACCCTTCTAGGTCATCTGGAAGTAAGTTAGGTTTAGGTACATACTTATGTCAGTCAGTCAGTGCTAAAATTTAAGACTTTTTGACCTTCATATCTTTATAACCGTTTGAGCTAGCTTCATGAAATTTGGGCTTCTAGATATCCTTATGGATACAATTAAACACAAGTAGTTTTATGAGTTTACGTTAAAGAGGTTTTGAGTTATAGAAGAGTCAAAAGTGGCACCAAGTGGTTCGTGTAATATTACACTTGGCGCTGGCTAGCCAATTCTTTTGCTTGAACTTGGCTTGACACGCTACCGCGTGTCTAGATATTTCCACCTCATTATAGGGTGATGCAGTTGATATCTTATATATTTAAACGGATAGTTTTTACTTAATTAAGTACTGCGACGTCACCGTAAGGTGCAAGTTGGTATCTAATATATTTAATCGAAAAACTACAAAATACAACCAAAAAATTGAAAAAACGTGGAAACTACGAAAAAATATGATAAAAACGTTAAAAACACAAAATATAAATTTGATAAAACGGGAATTGAAAAAAATACATCAGTGTTAGGCGGTAAATCATATAGTAATTAAATAATTATTATAATTATTTCTTATAATAATCAGTAGACAACTATTAGTCTCAATACTCATAATTGACAATAACATTGACAGAGATTGTGAAATTCGGTTGTATGAACATGAAATTACTAGCTTTTGCTGTAATTCTTACTTGGAATATTCTACAAGTTGTAGCAAGTGGTAATAAAAATGATCACATATATAAGCATTACTTCCAGAAAATAACTGACTTTTTTCTAGATGGTACAAGAGCTTCTAGGTGTGGTAGTAGCCTAAAGTTAATAGATTGGTAAATATTATACCTATTTAGATCATTATATTACTAACGTACTAAAAAGTTTATGATATCTGATTTATTGCAAGAAGTATCGTAAAATACAATTTAGACAATTTGTCTTTATACTTCATTGTGTATAGTTTTCAGAATATATATTTTATGATATTTAACATTTTAGCGACATTAATGATCCAGCTATATTTTCTAGAAAATATTTAAATAAAATTAGGGCAATCTACATAGAAGGTGCAAATTGTAAATTAAGAGATATGTATTTCCATTGGGATATTATTGTAGCAAGTAAGAGAAATTATTATTTTTTATTTTAATTTTTCTTTTTGTAGTTTTATATATTTTAATTAGCTAATTAGTTTATTATTTTCTCCTTTTATATCCACTATTTTAGCTGTTATAATCCTAAAAACCTTTAACTTTCTTGTTTATCTATTTTTGTACAACTGTCATTAAAAGTGACACTTTTAATGATAGCAAACAATGTTAAAAACGATTGTTTACATAGCAGCGTGTTAAAAATACTTTTAACACGTTGCCATGTAAACAAGTTTACTTTTAACACGGTTTAGTTTACTTTTAACACGGTTTGGTTTATTGTTATTGCAAATTCGCTAGTTTCATTTTCAAAATAGGGAAGTTGTACAAAAAACATTGTATGGTATTTGTGTTAAAAGTGATTTTATTTTGTTCGTGAAATTGTTCAATTCGCTCCGCTCATTTCACAAACGTTTTCACTCACAAAATAAAACCTCACTTTTAACACTCATATCATAAATAACTATTTTATCTTTTAATTCTATATATTCACAGATCGATTAGTTCAATGTACAATTCATTTTTTTCCGTCAACTTGAGAAACAATTGTTAAAAGTCATCAGATATTGTTTTACTTTTGTTAAACTTAAATGATTTTTTTTCACTTGTTATAAATAATCTCATAAACTACGGATGCTAATAGTTCGGGAGCCCAGAGGGTTTTCGTAGCCGTTGAAGAGACAAGGCTCCACCAAAGTTTTTTCTATGTATTTTGACCCCCTGATTATAAATATCCAGGGTGGATTCCCGAGAAATGGTTAGGGAATTTGTTATTAACAAATAATATAACCGTAATCATTGACATTATGAGATTATCTCTTGTTTGTTTCTCAGTGTAATTAAGAATATTATGGTGTCATATCTGTAAACTACAAAATTTTGCGTAAGTATTATATATGGTTGAAATCAGAAAAAAGTTATCTTTACGTTTCTGATATTTATTTTTTTTATTTATAAAAAATTAAACCCATATATTTTTTAAATATAAACAATAGATTGTAAAATCGTAAATGCATACAACCACATGCGGTGAGGGTAGGCGAAAAGGTCTCTTTTATTGGTCTTGTATTAGCACCCTACTGGGCTCAGGTAAGGGGTGACGCGAAAGACTCTTTAACCGTAAAAATACATAGAAAGCTTTTTTGCATAAAATCAGTCAAGGATTACGGTAATATTTTTTCTTTTGCGAAAAAACAATTTTTTTATTAGTAACAAATTATTTGTTAATAACAAATTTCCTAACCATTTCTCGGGAATCCACCCTTGATATTTGTAATCAGGGTATCAAAATACATAGTAAAAATTTTGGTGGAGCCTTGTCTACGAAAACCCTCTGGGCTCCCGGACTATAAGGAAATATTCGTCCTTTTTTATTCTCAAACTATGGATAAAAATATACGGACACTGTAATATTATAGTACGAGAGCCCACGACCAAGATTTTTGTCTCATAGCAATACAGCCAAAACCGCATCAAATCGATAGATACGATTATTCTGAACTCGAAAATACCTATATCAGACATTTTCCGCGTAGCGTTTGACCTGACCAAATTTTCAAAATTGTCAAAGAATTTTACCGAACTGCATCATAGCAATATGTCTGATTTTCAGACTGTAGTTGAATGATAGTTCTGAGATACCGGAAACATATTTTTCAGACGTTAATGGTGTAGCGTAAACCCGGAAAATCACTTACAAAAATTAGAAATGAGACAAAAAAAATGTCTCATAGCAATACGTCTGAAAATCATTTTGATTAGTAAATTTTTGTTATTTGATGCGAACAAAACAATTTTCAGACATTTTGCGCGTAGCATATAGCCTGAGCGCATTTTTCAAAATGTTAAAAAATTTTACCGATCGGTATCATAGCAATATGTCTGAAAATTGTTGGACATGATAAAATAAGTTGTCCACATGTGCAAAAAATTTATATCAGACGAATTAAGTGTAGCACCTTCTCTATCAGACAACTTTTCGATATTCAGATATCATTTCAAAATCGTATTGAGGCATCTTGAATTCTCTGTTACAAACCAATGAATAAGTTGCGACCCTGAATGATGAATGATAGTTCTAGTTGCCATTGAATTATTTCAAAATGTATTTCCCTTCTTCATTCTAAAAAAAAAATACTTGCAAACATTTCTAATCCGGAAGTATCTGTGATAAAAATTGCAATTACGAAGATAATTCGTTTATTTTAATTTCAATACGACTCCCTATCGGCCTACTATTTTTTTTTTCAATATTCATAACGACAGAAGCCACCGAGTGATGTCAGCTTTGAACAGACTCTTGAAAAAAATTTTCTATCAAATATACTAATTTATTTCTCGTTCTTTTATCGGTAATATTCATGATCAGTTAAGGAAGAGATTATCGATACTCGTGTGGAAGTTCGAAAAAAAAAATTCCCGAGTAAACCGGAAGTGTGCTAAAGTCACACGTAATTAAGTTAAATCGATTCCACCAATTAACGAGACTTTTATCAAATGAAAACGTTAAATGATCTGTACATTTTAATTCAAATTTTATTAGATTATTAGATGATAATTAACAAAGAATTTACCCGAAACCGTACCATTGAAGTTGAAGGAATGAAATAAATCTCACAAAAGGAAACTGGGATAGAGTTCAGAAAAAAAAACGGTTTATTAACAGTTACAAAATGTTGACGTATTCAATCACTGTCGGATTCGGAATCGTCGTCTTCGAAATCACTCTCGACGTCGCTTGGGAGAACTTCAACGTCCTCTTCTGTAAAATAAACATCATTAGGAAAAATCACGAACTTATTTATGAAATTAACAGCAAAAGCCATGTAAACTGTACCTGTTGTGGATGATGCTTTGTCGTCGAAAACAACGTCGCTCAATTCAGGTAGTTGGGTACCGGAGAACCACGAAAACTGGAACCGTCCGTCGTCTTCATACCATCCGAAATCTGCAGGGTTCAGTTCGGTTGGAGTTTTGGTATGAGCGTTGCTCCATACGTGCGCAATATATTTCGTCCGTAATAAGAGAGGGGCAGGAGCGTAACACACGAAAAGCCGTACCCGCCGCAGGAGCGTAACAAGCGCTGAGGCTTCTGCCGGGCGACTCCCAAACGTTTTTTTCATTTTTGGGAGTATATGCTACACTCAAAGTGTCTGAAAACAGGTTTTTGGTAATCCAGGCAGCAATACGAAAAGTTTAAAAAAAAAATTATCCGTATTGCTATGATACAGGTCGGCTAAATTTTTTGACATTTTCAAAAATGCGCTCAGGCTATATGCTACGCGCAAAATGTCTGAAAACAAACTTTTTCGTAATACAATTATAAAATCTATATACATTATCGATATCAGACGTATTGCTATAATACAGACTGCCTTTTTTTTGACACAGCAGAAATGGCCTCCCACGCAGTAGCTACACTTTCGACCGTTACTGCACACCTAGTCGGGTTCAAAATCATATAATCTAACGATTTCATAGGGTTTTGGCCGTATTGCTATAAGACATGGTTTTGGTCGTGGGCTCTCGTACTAAATGAATAAGTTGCGACCCTGAATGATGAATGATAGTTCTAGTTGCCATTGAATTATTTCAAAATATATTTCCCTTCTTCATTCTAAAAAAAAAATACTTGCACACAAGATCCAAGCTCAAACATTTCTAATCCGGAAGTATCTGTGCTAAAAATTGCAATTACGAAGATAATTCGTTCATTTTAATTTCAATACGACTCCCTATCGGCCTACTATTTTTTTTCAATATTCATAACGACAGAAGCCACCGAGTGATGTCAGCTTTGAACAGACTCTTGAAAAAAATTACCACAAAGGAGAAATTTTCTATCAAATATACTAATTTATTTCTTGTTCTTTTATCGATAATATTCATGATCAGTTAAGGAATAGATTCTCGATCCTCGTGTGGAAGTTCGAAAAAAAAATTCCCGAGTAAACGGGAAGTGTGCTAAAGTCACACGTAATTAAGTTAAATCGATTCCACCAATTAACGAGACTTTTATCAAATGAAAACGTTAAATGATCTGTACATTTTAATTCAAATTTTATTAGATTATTAGATGATAATTAACAAAGAATTTACCCGAAACCGTACCATTGAAGTTGAAGGAATGAAATAAATCTCACAAAAGGAAACTGGGATAGAGTTCAGAAAAAAAAACGGTTTATTCACAGTTACAAAATGTTGACGTATTCAATCACTGTCGGATTCGAAATCGTCGTCTTCGAAATCACTCTCGACGTCGCTTGGGAGAACTTCAACGTCCTCTTCTGTAAAATAAACGTCATTAGGAAAAATCACGAACTTATTTATGAAATTAACAGCAAAAGCCATGTAAACTGTACCTGTTGTGGATGATGCTTTGTCGTCGAAAACAACGTCGCTCAATTCAGGTAGTTGGGTACCGGAGAACCACGAAAACTGGAACCGTCTGTCGTCTTCATACCATCCGAAATTTGCAGGGTTCAGTTCGGTTGGAGTTTTGGTATGAGCGTTGCTCCATACTTGCGCAATATATTTCGTCCGTAATTAGAGAGGGGCAGGAGCGTAACACACGAAAAGCCGTACCCGCCGCAGGAGCGTAACAAGCGCTGAGGCGTCTGCCGGGCGACTCCGAAACGTTTTTTTCATTTTTGGGAGTATATGCTACACTCAAAGTGTCTGAAAACAGGTTTTTGGTAACCCAGGCAGCAATACGAAAAGTTTAAAAAAAAATTATCCGTATTGCTATGATACAGGTCGGCTAAATTTTTTGACATTTTCAAAAATGCGCTCAGGCTATATGCTACGCGCAAAATGTCTGAAAACAAACTTTTTCGTAATACAATTATAAAATCTATGTACATTATCGATATCAGACGTATTGCTATAATACAGACTGCCTTTTTTTGACACAGCAGAAATGGCCTCCCACGCAGTAGCTACACTTTCGACCGTTACTGCACACCTAGTCGGGTTCAAAATCATATAATCTAACGATTTCATAGGGTTTTGGCCGTATTGCTATGAGACATGGTTTTGGTCGTGGGCTCTCGTACTATTACTAATCCTACATCTAATCTGTTGTTGATCCTGCGTCAAAGAAAATAATTAAAGGTAAAATAATTTAGTAAAAATTTTATGCAGATCTCGATGAGGGTTCTAAATATTACTAGTTGATGGCTTTTATGAGTACCTATGTATACGGGGTAGTGGGGGTTTAATTAAAAAAACTTACAGTAGCAGTTTAAATTTTATGTAATAATTTTGATTAATTCTGCATAATTAAAAAATATTTTTTAATAAAACTCAATTAATAGTAAAAATTTCTGATTGGGAGCACTTCAAATAAATGTTAAAATACTGTAATTTGTTAATTATCGAATCAAAAAAAAAAAAAAATTCCAATGTCTCAAAAATAATGCATTTGTCTATAACAATTTTTTAAATAATAGCATTAAAAAATAAAAATAAAAATATTTTCAGGTGACGCTAAACGAGAAAAAAACGAAATCATTACGAATTAAAAACAATTGCTATATCAACATGTTTAGTTTTTCAATGCAATAGATTGTTTATAAATAAGTATAACTAGAAAATTAAAAATTTTTGATTTTTTCAACGGAAATCTTTTTTTCACCTCTTCCGAACAATTTTACCAAATAATTATAAAGGTTTTTATGTTAACTTTCGGTTTCAAAAATTTTGTTAATTAACAATAGCATAACTAATGAAAAGAAGTAAAAAAAAATTCCGCGCGGATTATTGTTTATCAACTTATTTCGAAGGTACGTAAATTTTTTCATTCTTTAATATTGATATTTAATATATTTAAATTTTCTTTTTGTTTACCGTGATTGAAATACGCGGCGCGCGAGAACGCCAAACACCCAACCCCATAAAGGTGGCTGACCCAAAGTGGAAAAATTTGTCGAAATTTATGTCAAAATTAGGTGCTTTTTAGGTGCTATTTAGGTGCGCAAAACAAAAATTAGGTGCACTAACCGTTTTTGAAATATTTACGATAATCCATGGGACCGCCAGCCTTTAACAACCTAGCTGACCCATAATAAAAAAAACAAAAAACTAGGATTGAATAATCTTTAAATTAAGTGCTAATTAAGTGCTTTTTTAAACACGAAATATAAAATAAAAAATTTAAAAATTAAACGTATTAAAATTGAATATATTGATTGTGTATGGCAAAATGTCACATTTCTTCTTGCACTTTGAACCAAAATGGACATCGGCAGTTTAAGAACAGTTAGAAATCGGTAAAAAAATTTTGTCCCGTAATTTTTTTAATGGATAATTCGGAAGGTCACCACTAAAAATTTTTTTTATTTTTTTTAACTCGGACCGCTGAGCTGAGACTTGCAACCGGTCATTTCCGGAAATGATGATTAATATAAAATTCACTTTGTTAGAGATTTAAGTGCAATAGTTTCACGAGCAAAATAAACTGCATGAGCAATTTCAACTGAAAATATTTGGTCAAAGTTTTCTTGTGTCTCAACTAAGAGTATCAATCTGCACTTTTTAAGCACATAGATCATTAAAATTTTCTTGTAATTCTATTACTTAATAATTCTCTCGTCCGAAATGAAATAATTTTTTTAATTTTTTGACCTGGGATCACTGAGCTGATACTTCTTACCGGTCACTTTCAAATATAATAATTATTATAAAAAACTTTTTGTCAAATATTTAAGTGCTCAGTAAGGGCAACAGACTCAATAGCAGAACAAACCGCTGATGAGCCAAGTCAACTAGAAATTCTTAAGTCTTTAACAAAGTGTATCATTCTACACTTTCTAAGCACTTAAAAACTGGTACAAATACCTACGAAATAATCCCATAAAATTTCCTTAGTTTTTTTGCGCGTAGCTCCGGTAATTAATTGACTTTTATCTCGAATCAAAACTTCTCTGCCGTTTTTTATCTCTACTCAAAATGAAGCGCACCTATCTGAATTACTCAAAAATTATTTATACCATTACTTTTCTAATCCAAGACATTTCAACTAAAAAATTCGAACAAGTAAAAAACGTCTCAATAGGTAATTATTTTTTTTATTTAAATTTTTGCTAGAAATGTTCTATCTAAGAGAAAAATTAAAGTAGTAAAACAAAGGAATCAACGAATGTTGAACTAACCTATTTAGCCTTGCTTATTTTAGAGTAGAGATGGAAAAGTATTATTATTTTCAACAATTATCTCTAATTGTTATTTCAACTAGTAACAATTTTCAAAAAATTATCAATTTTTCTATTAAAGAATATTTATTTTCAACACTTTTTGTACATCAAATTTAGTTGCAAGTCTCAGCTCAGCGGTCCGAGTTAAAAAAAAAATTAGTGGTGACCTTCCGAATTATCCATTAAAAAAATTACGGGACAAAAAAATTTTACCGATTTCTAACTGTTCTTAAACTGCCGATGTCCATTTTGGTTCAAAGTGTAAGAAGAATGTGACATTTTGCCATACACAATCAATATATTCAATTTTAATACGTTTAATTTTTAAATTTTTTTATTTTATGTTTCGTGTTTTAAAAAGCACTTAATTAGCACTTAATTTAAAGATTATTCAATCCTAGTTTTTTGTTTTTTTTTTATTATGGGTCAGCTAGGTTGTTAAAGGCTGGCGGTCCCATGGTTTTTCGTAAATATTTCAAAAACGGTTAGTGCACCTAATTTTTGTTTTGCGCACCTAAATAGCACCTAAAAAGCACCTAATTTTGATATAAATTTCGATAAATTTCTCCACTTTGGGTCAGCCACCTTTATGGGGGTCAAACACCCCGTTTTAGCAATGACTTTAAGGCTGTGTTAAAATTATAACTATTGGAGATACAGTTTCAGGAGTCGGGACTTATGTTTGTGAAATTTTCTGCTCTTTTCAGATCTTTGTTTCAATTTCAAAAATATTTAATTGTTTTCGAGATTTGTTAAAAAAAAACAAAACACTGTTTTTTTTACTCTTTTGTTTATAACTATTGCAATTTTTATGAGCGCATTTTCAACTTTTTCAAAAAGTTTCTAGAGGTCAATACCAATCGAATGACACCAAAATCATAATTTTTGGTGCCCTCTGTGAGAATTTCTCAAAAAAGGCTCTTGTTGATTAGACTGAAAGTTTATATTAAAACACAAACAAAAATCAGGTTTAGTTTAACAGTTTCATAGTTCGTTTGTTAGATCAACAGGACCCATATTTGAAGTTTAATATTTTTTTTAGATAGTACAGTCTTGGGTTATGATCATTATAAAAATCGTGAAACATTTTATCTAAAACCCTACATGGTAGGTGGCGGTACTCATCATTTTATGGTATACTGTATTGAAGTTTATCAAGATAATACCATAGGATCTATATCAGACGCTGTGAGTATTTTAGTCCTTTCATAATTAATATAGTTCTAATAACATTTGTTTAACTTGAAGTGTACGTTTATAATTACTCCTGAATATCCATTGGCAGTAATAAAAGGTGGTTCCGAAATTACTGTAGAAAGTCATAAACCAATAATACTGGATGCGAGCGAGTCAATTGATATGGAAGTACCACCCAACACTAAAGGAAACCTACGATATAGTTGGAGCTGCAGTGTTAGTGATGAAAGTCTGTCAAATTATTGCAAAAATAAACTACCTTCAGGTATAGACAATTGTAAAATATTTTACTGAAAAACAAACGAAAACGAATATAACGAGTTGTACTGTGATATGAAAATAAAATTTGTGAGGGTGAATTAACAGCCTCAGAAATAACTAACTGTGTAACTAGTATGTAGAAACATACTCATATTACAGTGGTAACTATAGCGACCGCGGGAGCGACAAGTGTATAATTCTAAGAGTGTTTAAAACCCATTACCTTCGACTTATTTACTATACTTTATATACTTTATACTTTATATTAGAAAAAAAGATCACGAGACCATTCGAAATAAATAACAGCTGATGTGCAGTAAAAGATCGCAATAAACCGAATGCTCTGTTTCACTCGCACCAGTTACTACATTATGCTCCGCGCTCTCGCAACTTCTGCTCAATTCAATATGTCTGGCAGGATGATAGAACCGTCGAAAATGTCTGGCTGCTAAGGAAACATCGTTAAATAGTTCCCCAAAAAACATATATTAAATTTAGCTTTTACAATATAACGTAAATTGAATTACAAAATATTATAGTTTATGGGTGTCCGGCAGGGGGTTGGAACCATACTAAGTGTCTGGCAATGAGTAACGCGAATTTTGATGTTGTTACGAATGAAATATAAAAAAATGGAGTTTTATAAAATAACGAAAGTAAGATGGAATTTTATACACCTTTGCTACCTGATACCTGCCAAAGGAACCAGTGCTCAAGTATCATGGGTGGGGATCGTTCTTACCTGTACTAGAGGCACACATAGAAAACTTTCACCTTTTATGATAAAAGGTATGTCTGGCCGTCGCGGGCTCTTGCTCTAATTTTGTAGTTAATCGATAAAATATATTAGATGCATCATAATACTTAATTTAGTAAGAATTTCTCGTTTAAATATAAGTGATATTAACTGCCCAACCTTCCGGTGGCGTCACAATACTTATGGTGGTAACTTCCATTAATACGAATAGCATATTCATATTAACCATTAAAAATACAGCATCATACTGATATTCATGACAATCGGTTGAACAGGGCAGAAGTTGCTACTCTGCAGCGCCACCTGGTGACGAGTGGCATCAATGAGCATATCATACAGTCCTTCTCCGTGGAAAAATACATATACATACCAATTTTCATAACAATCGGTTGAACGGGGCAGAAGTTGCTACTCTGCATTGCCACCTGGTGGCGAGTGGCATCAATGAGCATATCATACAAACCTTCTCCGTGGAAAAATACATATACATACCAATTTTCATGACAATCGGTTGAACGGGGGAGAAGTTGCTACTCTGCAGCACCACCTGGTGGCGAGTGGCATCAATTAGCATAGCATATTCGTTTTCTCCGTGGAAAAATACATATACATACCAATTTTCATGACAATCGGTTGAACGGGGCAGAAGTTACTACTCTGCAGCGCCACCTACTGGCGAGTGACATCAATGAGCATATCATACAAACCTTCTCCGTGAAAAAATACATATATATATATATATATATATACCAATTTTCATAATAATCGGTCCAGTAGTTTTTGAGTTCATCGATTTCGTACATAAAAACACATCCTTTTATATATATATATATAGATTAATTATGTAGGTAATAATAAATAAGAAAACAAAAAAATTGACCTAAAAAAATAAATAAATGAATCTATTGATCGCTACCAATCCGCTAACATACCAGCAACATATTCATTTCATACAGGTATATACGTTCTTGCTCAGGCTAACACCCTAGTGAATAGATATAAGGGATGAAAGTTGCAAATTTTTCAGCAAATTGTAGTCATCGATAATATGTTGTAACTACCTTTTTCCAGATGTCAAAGGCTCACCAGGGGTTATCAGAATGCGAACGGCACTCAGAGGGTAGGGGGAGAGCGAGTCGTGGATCAGGGGAGCAATTGGGCGAGTATTCAAGAAAAAGAAATATTTAGAGACTAACTAAAATTATAATAAACGGAAATCGGTAAAGGGTGTCACTTATTATTTAAGAAATAAATAGGAAAAAAGATAAGAAACCTATTTGGAAAGAAATCCATTAAATTCTGAACAATTAGGGAACACATTTAACTTAATCAAAAATTAATTAATCTCAAAATTGTTATTCTTTTTTTAACAAAATAAAATCATACTCGAATGACAAATCTTAGTTTAAACATTTAATGGAAAGGAAAAATAAAAGAATTGAAATATTTTAGTAACAATGTAACTAAACAATGTATTTAAAAAAAAATTACCAAAAAACTATTACATATAAAATGAACGATAAATCCATTAAATAGGGAATATAACCTCTATTTGAAATAGTATGGTTTATTTACTAAAAAAAAAAAATGGAGAAATTCCTTATGGTCAAGGTGATAAAAAAATATATTAATATTACAAACAACCATAAGTAAATTCTGGTAGAAATGCACTCCTTGGTTTTCTTAATACCTGTATAGTTATAATTAAGACATACTTATAAAAGTTTGAATAATTACATTTATCCTGAAAGTATAACTAGACCCACTTGGATAGGAATTATTTTTACGATTTTACCAGGGGAAACTCAAAAGAACGCGTCATTATATGAACGAACCTAGTAAAATATCTATTTAATGTTGCTTTTAACTTCCTGACTCACACCTATACGCCCATGAAAAGAATTCTTGGAAATTCGAAAAGAGCGTTGACCACGCCTATTCAAGTGGTTTTGGATAAACATACACATGTATTAACGATTCAACGTTTATTTATATCTAGCAGGCTATCTTTTTATTTATTCACGTTTTGGTATTGGTTTTTATCATGTTGCCGTTTGAAAGTTACCAAGTCACTGCAAGTCACAAACTGACAACCTTGACAACAAATATCATAAATATAATGGTTAAATGCATTAAAAATATTAATATGCCGAAAAAAAACTGTGTAGAGACAAAAAAATGAATACAAAGATGATATTACATGTTTAGAAAAGACCAAAAAGTTTCAGAAGAGGGATTTATATAAGATCTCTTAGGTTTTTAATGTAAGTAGTAATTGTGTTTGTATACAAGATTATTCCAATATTTTCATCAGCAAATAGTTCCAAACATTTTTAATTTCATTAATAGTTGTATATGAAGTTATTTGTTACATTAAATACACTTTTACATTCTTATTACATTCAAATTACTTATAATTTATTAAGCATATCTAACCTCACATTTCTTCTGTCAGTCATTATTTTACAATGTTGCCAGATTACACACTATAGTAAAACTTAAAAATGTTTCAGAATAAAATATTTTCACTAATTTCTTTAATAACAATGATCCATAATGATAATTAAAATGTAATTTGATAGGACATGGACGAATCGATATTTCATTCATTAATCTATGACCAATCAAATATCATTTAAATTTTTATTTCATACATTTTTTAAATATTTCGTGTTTTTTTTAGGTTAGTGTTAAATATAAACGAGAAATCTTAAAAAAAGATTTAGTTAATGGTAAAGAAGCGGCAAATAAAAGGAAGAAAGATAAAGCAGATACATTTAAGAATTTCATTTAAGAAAAATTGCAGTGGCAGATTTGGACGTACAATTATAAAAACGAATATTTTACTTCAGATAACGAACTTATTTATACAAAATTAATGATATATAAACTTAAAAACGTGAACTGACGACAAATTTTAAGTGAGCGAAGAATGGCAAAATCTCTTTCCTTCAGAAATTTATGAAATTAAAAAAATGCAATGAAATCATCAGATTCGTGTACATAGACGTGAATATAAAAAATGGTACTCCAACGCGTCGATGGAAACAGTAATCTGATTTAAAAAGTAATCCATTGCATGTGTAATCCGAAGAAAAGTGATTTACAATTTTACTGGCAGGAGCAAATGGTGGGTCAATAGAGGGATGTGGTTTGTTATTAGACTCTTCAAATTCTGACATTGACTATCACAAAACTATAAATGGTGATATTAGCAAAAACTGGATTGTTAATTAACTTATTCCTGCTTTATTTAATTTTCCAGAGAAATGTGTAGTAAACATGGATAATGCTTCATTTCATTCTGTACAACAAAACAGACCACCTACATTTTCAGCAACAAAATAGATATTACAGAGATAATTAAGCAGCAATAAGATCGAATTTGATAAAAAAATGAAAAAAAAGGCAATTATACTTACACAATACAGAAGCAACGATAAGACATATGTATGTAGTAGATGAAATAATAAACTAACATAGACATGATTTACTTCGATTACCTCTATTTTAAATTTTTGTATTCGGACAAAACTTGGACAGAAGCTTTAAGACAATGTACACCAGACATGTAAAAAAAAAATTGTAGACACTGAAGAAATTATTTTGACGGATTGGACTTATTACATAAAAAACTGTTCACTTGACAACATTTTACCTTTGATACTGGAGGTGAATTGAAAATACATAACGAATAGATGAACGTGACAATAGTTTTAACCAAATCTGTTATTTGTTTTGTTTATATGTTTTTTTTTAATGTTGTATGTTTTATTTTTTTTACTTTGCTTATTTTACTATTAGTGTATCTGCTTTTCTGCTGAATTATTGCACTGTAGCTATTGAACACATATTAAACGGATTTCCATTATTTGAAGCATAACATTTTGTAGGAATATTTATCTTTGTTCTACTTATCAAAATAGCTGAAACCAATTGGTATGTCATTATACCGCACTACCTGGAAAGCTCCACGAAAAATTCTTTAATATATATCTGCTGTAATACTTATCGACAAAATGAAATATTTTGTATTTTCTCATTTATAGCTGGTCCAATTTAAATGTTTGTTGTAAAACTTATTTTATAATACCGTTATATAGACATTTGTTCCTAATTGCAAATGAAGACTTTTTTGTAAATGTTTTTATTGTTTGCTTTCATTTAATTAAGTACTATTATTTTGTAAATGCATTCATTATATCTAAATATATATTTTTAAATTGACGATTTTCGTTTTTTGTGAAAGTACTAATTTTTAATGATTTGATGGCGTTGAAATGGAGTACACAATTGTTATTTTATTTATTGTCACTAACACTATGATTTTATTGAGGACGTGACAACAGCGCATTTACGACTGAG
This sequence comes from Altica lythri, assembly GCA_964028335.1. Taxonomy (NCBI): domain Eukaryota; kingdom Metazoa; phylum Arthropoda; class Insecta; order Coleoptera; family Chrysomelidae; genus Altica; species Altica lythri. The sequence goes on along the minus strand of OZ034804.1, from coordinate 11,059,654 downwards.
AATCAGATTAAATATACAGGGCGAAATTCATCACCCTAACAAGGCCTACTTTAATAAAAATAAGCTTTCAATGATGTATATAATACATAATCAAGAAAACATAAAAAAAATTAGAAACTTATTAATAACTACTTAAAATCAAATATCTTCTGACAAAAGTTCCAAAATTTACCTAACAGTTGAAATATTCACTGTTTATATGATTATTATACATAAATTATCTATAATAGAGTTAATTAAAAGTTTACCTTAAGAATAAAATCAGTTAGAAAACAGTTAAGGGTGGAGATCCGCTTCTAAATAGTAAATTACTTATGTAAACATACCAAAACAGGACAGGAGATATGTGAAATATTTCACCAAACCATAGGAATTCTTCTAGAACAATGATCTAGAAGTTTTCAGGACAACAAAGGTCTTCTTTGGCCTCTCAACGATATAAATTTTCAAGATATCCAAAATTGCGTCGTTTCTCAACAGGATGAAATGTTTTATGGCAAACAAAATTCAATTCCACCACATCTCAAAGTTTAGTACTGTATAACCACAATGAAATGTACTAAACTTTAATACTTGTCAAACATGGATTAAATCAAAATTTAGCCGGTAAGTTTTACAAATCTAATTACAAAGCGGCCATTATTACTTTTTCAAGTCAACAAGAGTACCTATTTTATCACAATCTGAATCGTAACTGCCACACGAAGCATACATTCTATTACGGTCCTAAGCGGATCCGGCGTTTTTGGGATGTTTCGAATCGACTCTTCCTCCGGAAATAGTAATATTCAAATCTTAGAACTTTCTAGAACGAATTGTTGCCAACATTAAATAAAAGAAATTTCCTAGATAAATTGAAAATGTAATTATGATTGCCTTTAGAGAAGGTCCAGAAAAGAAATAAATTTCTAAATAACTTGTATTAGGGGTTTGTGTTTATGGAATGCTACAATGTATGAAAACTTTTCCAGTCGAAGCTGTTGATACGATAAATCGAAATCTCGACAGGCGGACACCGATAATATGTCCGTCATTTCCACCACGTAATGTTGGACCCTTGAGGAGCCTAAATCCGAAATGGCGGACAGCCGGGTAGATACAAAGGAGGTGGTGGACAGGGTAAAGAGAGCCTCAATCCAAAATGGCAGACAGATGGATGGATACAGTAACAATGGTCAAATGAACCACTTCCTTGCAGCACTTATCTCGATGACTAGTCGATCGATTTTTACTTTTCTTTTTTTCTTTTTAGAAATTGTATGAAAAATTTATTAGAAATATTTCTAACTAGCAGCCCGCCCCGGCTTTGCACGGGGATTAAAGAAAAATAACAAAAGCCACTAAATATATTGGGTCAACGCTTCCCTGTAAACAATATTACATGTTGTTTTATTTTCTGGCAACAAAATAAATTGATTTTCAGGTGCTCGACCCGCCTTAGGCGGTTGGCCATGAGAAAAACCGATCCCTACTAATTGGAAGGTTTGACCTTGAGGCTAGTATTCTCAGCTCATGCGATGTAAGGGTTTTAAGGTTATTTTTGTTTACATTAATGGCATTTTAGTAAGGATTCCTATCTTTTTTGAAAATAAAACATAGCCTATGTCACTCGGGAATAGTGTAGCTTGCCAACGGTAAAAGAATTTTTAAAATCGGTCCAGTAGTTTCGGAGCCTATTCATTTCAAACAAACAAACAAACGAACCTTTCCTCGCCACTAAATTTATTGGGTCAACGCTTCCCTGTAAACAATATTACATGTTGTTTTATTTTCTGGCAACAAAATAAATTGATTTTCAGGTGCTCGACCCGCCTTCGGCGGTTGGCCATGAGAAAAACCGATCCCTACTAATTGGAAGGTTTGACCTTGAGGCTAGTATTCTCAGGGCACGCGATGTAAGGGTTTTAAGGTCATTTTTGGTTACATTAATGGCATTTTAGTAAGGATCTCTATTTTTTTTGAAAATAAAACATAGCCTATGTCACTCGGGAATAGTGTAGGTTGCCAACGGTAAAAGAATTTTTAAAATCATTCATTTCAAACAAGCAAACAAACAAACATACAAACAAACAAAAAATCAAACCTTTCCTCTTTATAATATTAGTATAGATAAGTATGTTGCAAAGGAGAAATGTCAAATTATGACAAAATTTTGGCACCACTTCTTAGGATAGACGGAACGAAATGTCATTAAACTAGTTATCTTACTCAACTGAATCGACTTTTCTTAACTTTATTTATATCCGAAATTTTACATTTAAGATAGGTATTTTTGTTTCCCAGTAACGATATTATTTAAGATGTATTTAGTATTTATAAGAAATGTTACTGTTTTGAGCGTATATTAAAGTAATTCTGCCCATGCGGTAAGTTGTACATTACATAGCACTTACCTACGTGTAAAGTACGGATTAATATAATTGTTGACAGTATTCTTTTGGGATAGTCGTATTATGGAAGTAGATAAATTTAAATTAATATAAATCTCTCAACAATTATAATTTATAATACATATTGCGCACTCATAGGTCTAGATTTCTTATAAAGTGACATCTGCAAAGAGAACTCAAAACCTGTAGAAAGATAATGTAGGTGTAAAAGTTTTTGAGTCATTTGAATGTAAGAGACTTTTTGTGCTAAATTCTTAACAGAACTTGCGTTTGTTTAACAGTCTTTTAAGTATATGTAAACGAAGGCACATAATTCGTTAACTCTTTTAGGGGTGATTTTAACTGTTCCAGCCAAATACGCCGTTAATGGTTTAACTTATACTTTTGGATTGAATGTAACAAGCAAAGAATTAAAATGGTCTGAAATCAAACAAATAATAAGTGTAAAAACTAAAGCATCGGTAATAAAAATCAGGTAAGAATTTATTAATACGTGTTTTAACTTTTTTTAAAACAATATTTCTTTAATTTTAAAGGTGTATAAAAAACTGTTCTCCATTAGTACAAGTTACCAACGTAAAGGAAGCTGTTATTCTTCAAGCAATTTGTGTTAGAAATTGTGAGTTCGTTGATGAACAAGCTTACTATTGGTCAATAAATTTAGATACTTTTGATTATGAAAATTATACTGAATTTGGAAGAAATTATGATACATTTTATATGTATAAAAATATTCTAGAAATGAATAAAACTTACGAGGTTACTCTTAAACTTTTAGGTAAGTAAATATGTATGCACATAATTCAAGAAAAAATATGTGATCTACATTTACAATTTAGTGTTTAGCAGTAAATGTTCCTAGGTTTCAATATTTTTATTCTAAATATTAACTTATATTTATTTACGACCTTTAAAATCCTCAGTACAGACTAACGACTTAAAATTCAGTTTCACATGACTCAAAATAAGTAAGTTGAGTACCGACGACCTGCATTAAGAAGGGTCCAAAAATTATCGATAACCACAATTATATTTAAATTAACGATATAGTTAATGGACAAATTTTATGCGACTCCTTAAAGCGAAAATCAGTAGTAGATTTGAGTGAACGTTCAATAAAGTTTTACAAAACGGCTATATTGGCACCTTGCCCACCGAGCATGTGGGCCTTACAGGCCTAGGGCTTGCTTGGAGATTTTTCTCCATTCCTTTATGTCTAAGGCTTTCTCTTTCCAGTTTCTGACACCTAGGTGCCGTCAACCATTTCCTTCTGGGTCTTCCTCTCTGTCTCTTTCCCATCAAAGAGTTTCTTAGTATTTTCTTGGTTACTCTTGTTGCTGGAAGTCTTTCAACATGACCTAGCCATCCAATTCTTTGAGCCTCCACTTGTGATGTTATTGCCTTGCCGCACTCCTCTGTTTGGTATAAAAGCCTCTGTAAGGCATTAAATATTTTACGAATTTTACAAGAAAAAAATAAATTAAATGCCATGCAGCATCTTGTTTTGTAATGTTTTTATAGTCTCTTTCTTTTTACTGGTGGCGCCAAATTCAAGCTTATTCTTCTTGTACAAAGACAAGGAATCCATTTGGAATCTATTTCTCGACCCAGAAGATCTAGGAGGTTGTTTCTTTTTTGAAGAATTCAATCTTCAATACAACCACAGGATCCTAGATAAGTGAAATTTGCGGACTATCTGGTTGATAACTATTTATTAGAATCCGCTAGGTTTCCGCCAGAAATATGAGCGAAGAAGGCAAGCAGTATGCAACGGACCTCTCATTTTATTTCGCCCATCCACATATATTTCAGTTTTTAACAGTTTTAATTTTCTTCCAAAGTGAAAAAATTAGGTGAAAATTTAATATCTAAGAAAATATTATGAAACCCTACTGTGCAAGCTAAAGTTGACGAGGGAGTAAATTTATCCATCTCCAGAACTCAATTCGATTATCATTAAGAAGGCTGGGACTCTGATATTGCCTTACCAACAAATACAACGTTTTTGTAGAATTTATGATTTCTCTTAAGTCTTCTGTTTCCAGTAAATTTCTGTTCAATATAATTCTAGATAACTTGGTCGGATCAGCCTCTATAGAAATTATTACTCATACCCCGCCTCATCTGGATTCCTGTTTTATGATCCCAGAAAAAGGAGAAGCCTTAAAAACCCATTTTTCTGTTGCCTGTAAATATCGAAAAGGTCAATATATGTTTGAAATTTACAGTATAGTCGGCAATGATGGTAAGAATTGATAAATGTTTTCACATAAAATCATGTATTAATGCTGTATTCCAGAAACACTATTGGAAAGAAGTGCAAGATTACAAGATATAATATTTTCATTAGGTGCTAACTCCAAAGTAAAAATAAAAATAATAGATCAGTATGAATATTCAGATTTTCAAATAATTACACCTCATGTAAGTATTTGGTATCATGTAGTTATGTGTCATCACTTATTTAAAACAGTTAGAGGACACATTTAACCCTTCGAGTAATGAAGAATTAATAGAATACGCCAAGTTAACATATTTTGATAAAAAGTCTGATTGGTATTTAGAAGAATTAATTAAAACGAAGAAATACGAGAAGGTTATACAAGCACTCAATGCATTTGTTGTTAATTTGGGATCAGTTTCAAACAATAAAGATTTCGAAAAGACTGTGATAGACTATAAACTCAAAATATTAGATACTTTGGAAGAGGTTTGTAAAAACTTTATTACGCAAACAATATTTATATTTCTTTTCATGTGTCTTGTATGCTAAAATTTTTAAAAAGCCAGCTTATTAAAAATTTTAATACTATTTAAAAAGATAATTTAATTTTGAACCGCCGCATATAGGTACGAAGGTTGTCTTTTTAGTTTTGCATATAGCCGCTTAGAAGGCGCCGCCTATAGAACCTTCAGACTCTAATCTAACCTGAATCTTTTATTGACAGAAATCAGAGTTTCATTGCGATACAACAGGTCGTGTAAATCTCTACTGTGAATTTTTTGAAATAAGCAACTTGGTCGAAAAATGGATATCAGCCGTGAACATTTTCGAGCACCAATTTTATAAAATTTTCTGAGAGGATTATGCCAACAGCAATGTCTCGCTGAAATAGTTTTTCTTTTGGAAAGGAAGAAACACACCAGTCAACTATTTCCTGCTGGTATTGCGTATTTTAACGTGGTCGCTCCAGTCTCAGCGACGAATTCAGGCTAGGTTTACCCAAAACAGTAGTCACATAACAAAAAATTGATGCGGTTCGTCAGGCAATTAAGGAACACCGCCGTGTAACATACCGGGAGATAGAGGCATCTTTAGGAATTTCAAATACTCCGATCCAAAGATCCTACATAAAAAACCGGGTGTTACGATGTTGATTTCACGTTTTATCCCTCATTTGCTGACATTTGGTGTCGAGAAACTTTGGAACGGTTTAACGATGGAAGCTCAAAAAACGTTATAGTAATGCTAGTGGTAATGAATCTGGGATTTACTTCTGCGAACCGAAAAATAAACGTCAATCCGCTGTGTGGGTGTTTCACGATGAGGAAAAACCAACAAAAGTGATCCGTTCTCGAAGTGGGTCATAGAAAATACGAAGAAATAGACTCTACACCTTCTACTGCAAGGTTACTCAAGGTCTTTGCATAAGGAAGAGTAGATACAGTAATTGCACTGCGAAACCCAGATGGACGCTTCACAGAAAGAGAAAAAGAACGGGCAAAGCTCTTATTAGAATCCCACTTCCCTGCAGAAAGAATCACTCCAGGAACTACGAGTTACAAAACTAAAAGAGCAATTAGGGAAGACACTGCAATGGCAAAATATATATGCAGTGAAGAGCGGCTGAGATTCACAAGCCCTGGAACTGACGAATATTTCCTGCCCTACTACAACAAGGGCAGGAGGCAATTATTCCTCACTTGATCCAAATCAGTAGGAGTAGTTTTGAACTGAGATATATAACAAAAGTGTGGAGGAGGGCTAGAATCACCTTCATCCAAAAGGCAGGAAAACGGGACACTACACACCTCAAATTCCTTAGACCAATCAGCCTTACATTGTTTGGTCTTAAGACGATAGAAAAAGCTGTAGACAATTATATTAAAACAATAAATTAAATAGGTGCCACTGCACCCTCGTCAACATGCGTATCAAGCGAGAAAATCTACGTAGACCACAATTGATACAATTAATTAATTAAATCCAAGACGCTCTAAACAAAAAAGAAACCGTGATGGCTTAGTGGTTAGTCAGTGATTTTGAAGATATTTTGATTCAACTCATGTCGCATAGGACACTTACTTTTTGATCATACTTTGTTTCAACTTATGTCGCATAAGACACTTACTCAATTCCTCCACTAACACAGATATGACATTAATGAGAGAGAGATTTCTTGTCAAATTGACAATAAAAACATTTTATAAGTCACTTTTTTGTGCCCTGTCTTATATTTTTAATCAGTTCGAGGACCAGAACGATAATACAATTTTTGAGACACCCCCCAAAAAGTGACATAAAATTTGGTGTTTCAATTGTCGACTTGACAAATAATTTGTCTCTCATTAGCATCATATATCTGCTTAAGGAAGAATTGAGTAAATGTCTTATTTGACATGATTTGTATTAATATATATTCAAAGATATACTTCTATGCACGCGCCCGGATCACAAATTTGTTATCGAATAATTTAGCAAAATCATTATATGATATTCGTGTTTAGCGACCCCAAAAACCTCCTGGTACTGGGTGCACACTCTTTTTGTATCGAATTTGCATAATATTCCTGGAGACGAGGTCCGTCTTTGCACCAGGTGTTTCGAACACCATCGCCATTACTATAATCGTATTTAGCGACTCAAAAAACCACCGAGTACCAAGTGTGCACTGATTTCGTATAGAATTTACATAAACCCCATAAGAAAAGAGGTAAATACTCTAGACACCAAGTGCCGCGGAGACTTTCGGAATCGTGATATTCGTGTTAAGCAACTCCAAAAACCCCGAGTATATAAATTAAACCCATTTTCAGCAATACTTACCGAGTTGTAAGTTTTCTCTCTATTGTCTATTCGGAATGCACTTTTCGAATACAGAAATGCAATTTCCCATTTTTACATTATAAAAAATACCGACAAATTTCCTGATACTCTAACGAACCAGTGCAAAAAAAGCATTCCGATCCATCTTACGTTACAAAATTCGGAGGTTTTAGTGATTTATTTCCTCGACTATTCGTAAAAACTCTGTTTATGTAGCCAACAGCCTTAAAAGCATAAATCAGAATATACTGCAACCATGTGACGGTACTTTAGACTACAATACAGTACTCATTACTGAATATTATTATTAATATAAAATGCTAAACTTTATATGTATACTTACGTGACAGAATTATTAAATAATCTGTCAAATAATCATGTGGTCCGTCACTATGATATTCATACATTAGTTCAGACTGTTTTTTGTATATCTATCCGTTTTCAATGTACTAAATGTAGAAACGGTATTTAAAGGACTTATAGTTATGCCTAATAACATGTGGTAAATATTTCATCTTTGTTTTTACTGACTAATCCCTATCCCTATAATATTATAAATGTGAATGTAAGTTTGTTTGTTACGCTTTCACGCGAAAACTACTTAACCGATGATCATGAAAATTTGTACACATATTCTTGGAGGTATTAGAATTAACATAGGATACTTTTTATTAAAAAAATCACAAAAACTTCTTCAACGCTATTTAGCGGTTCCGTAATGAAGTTCCAAGCCTGAGTATGCCACCGTGAGGTGACGCAGTTAATATTTTATATATTTAAACTAGCAATTACGACTTAGTGAAGTACTATGGCGCCACCGCAAGGTGGAGCAGTTAATATCACATATATTTAAACGAGCAAATCTTAGGGTTTATTTCGCATATATCTCATATATTTCAACAAATTCTTGCTAAATTAAATAATATGACGTAAGGTGTCGCAGTTGCTACCTAATATATTTAATCGATAAATTACAAAATAGTCAAAAAATAGTATAGAGCTAAAAATTTACAAGAAAATATGATAAAAAAGATAAAATCAAAAAAAATAAAAATTGAAAACAAAATAAAATCGTAAAAATTTGAAAAAACCAAAAAAATACATCAGTTTTATGCGGTACGAAGTCCGCGGGGTCAGCTAGTATACCTTATTATAAGTGTTTCTGTCTCTCCCTTACTCACACGATTACATATGTAATGATTTTTCCCATTTAACTCTACACAAATCTTTTCCATCGAGTGCACGAATAGAAGTATAACTTCAATAATAAAATTTAATATATTTATTTTACTTTTTTCAATTAAAATAAAATAATTAGCACTAGGTTTTTATCGAACATTATTTTTCATGTTAATTTATCGACATTTTCAAGTATTCTTGCGTTTCATTTTTGAAATTCAACAACTTTTGCATATATTAACATTAACAATTCAAAAACCAAGACAACTATAAAGTACTGCTAACTTCATTATATCGGAACTGATTAAAATAAAAATAGTTTACCTTAATCATATATATATAAAAATGAATGTTTGTCTGTATGTCTGTGTCTGTATGTACTCAATGAACTCAAAAAATACTGGACCGATTATTATGAAAATTGGTATGTGTATGTATTTTTCAACCGAGAAAGTTTGTATAATATGCTCATTGATGCCACTCTCCACCAGGTGGCGCTGCAGAGTAGCAACTTCTGCTCCCTTCAACCAAATGTCACGAAAATCAGTATGATGATGTATTTTTAATGGGTAAGATGAATATGATATTCGTATTAATGGAGGTTACCACCAGATGGCGCTTCCATGTATCAAGTTCAATACTGATTTTAATAGATATCTATACGAATTCGTACAAATAAAAGTTCTTAAAATATATTGTTGGTGCGATAAGTAAAACAAAACTATAAACTTTCTTTCCTTCCCTATCTCTTCTTCTCTTTTATTTTTCTTAAATTTATTTTATTAGTGGATGGCGTAGCAACGCGCGCCGTGTACAGCTAGTACTGCATAAAAACTAAAACAATAATTTCATTAAATGATATAATTTTAGATCCCTTTGGATTCTAGAGATCGTATCAAACAAGTGGCTAGTATTGCGAAAATTGTGGCCGAACAAAACATGTTAAAGCAAATTCCGGATATAGCTCAGAAAACTACAACAGTATGTAAAAACGCTTCTAAAAAGCAACTGGGATTATTAAGCAGCGAAAGATTTAAAGAAAGCTTTACAAATGAAATGACAGAGGATATTAGGTAAAAATATAATAGCAATTCTAATCAAAGTTACAATAGCGAAACGTTAACAATTACTGATTATCAACTTTTCTCATTTATTATAAACTACAGATTAATTGTATTTAAATATTGTCTATAACTTCTTTGTGGCATCAACTGTATATATTGACTTCTTTTATTGGGGAACTACTTTTATTTATAATTTGATATAATTTAACTTACACAGATTTTAACTAACTGATTATTTACCAATATAAAGAGTTTAAGGTTTAAGTACACACCGATTTTTGAATTAATCGTCATTCAAAATGATCCAAAAACCAAATTCTTTTTTTCTAGATTATTTTCATTGTGTTCGCAAGTTGGTATAATACCAAATTGGGAGTTACTTGAATACCCTGAAGTTCCTTTTATACCAACAACTCCCTATCCTTTATTAGAATTTCCAGTAATTACCGAAGATTACCCAGATTACCTAGATGATGAAAATGTGTCTAAAGTAATTTCAAAGGTTAGCTTATTTGAAATTTCGTTTAGATGTGTAAAATTTTTATATTTCTATATTTTATTTTTTTATAAGTAGATCTCTCTCGAGATACTTTACTTCTAAATTTACTGTTTATAAACATATTGTTTTTTTAATCATACAAACCACCGTGTGTTCGTGTTCGCTTAGTGATACATTAACATTTAAATTTATATAGGTATTTATTTTAATTAGTTTGACTCAAGCAGTAAAAATTTGGTTAAAATCTGCCTCTTCAACACAAAAGTCTTGGCGGAAACTATTTCTTCTTATGAGCCTACTAAATTCCTAGAGAGTAGTATTTTTAACGCCACAGCAACGAGAAGATTTGGAAAAGATATTCACAACATTAAGATTCCGTCGCAACATGTCACAGTATCACCCTCTCCAGATTTTTTTAAAACAGGAAACAGCAATATCGACATTTTGGTAAGACGTTAACAATATTTTGTTAATTTTTTAATAGTGCACTTTAATGAGTTCAGTGTATTTTGATTCAGATTATCCGATTTTCCAGCTTAAACACTTCAAAATTTTTAACCAATGTGGTAAATGGCTACTTTCCACATTTTAATTTTTTTAATTCAATTTTTATGTGGTTATCATTCATTTTTTTGTATTTTTTAAGCAACTCTTTAGCAAAAAAGTCATTTTTGACTTGAGAAATATTTCTTTTCTTCCCTTTTCTTCTTGCAATATGTTGACTAGGTATGTCGAAAAATAAAATTGTTTTTGGCGTTAAATACCAACATTTTCTTCGTACTTAGATACTTATGTAGATACTTGCCGAAAAATCTTTGCAAGAACTTTATTGGAGTATTGATATTATTTCTATACATATATTTGATGTAAAAAAGGCAAGGATTTTAAAAAAGTGGTTCCGCCCGGGATCGAACCGGGGACCTTCTGCGTGTAAAGCAGACGTGATAACCGCTACACTACGGAACCAGTTGATCTTTTTTATTCAAAAAATATCGCGCTAATTTAAATCATAATACATTCTAATTTCTAATCACCTTCGACTAGAACGAGTTGTTAATAAACCAATCTGCAATGCTTTATATTTCTATGTAAACAGTCCAATATGTGTAGGTATAAGATATATAAAAACCAATAATTAAACATCAAATTTAAAAACGAAATTTTTATAATATCTCAACATTATAAAACGACAAGAGTTTATTTCTAAAAAATATTCTTATCGGTACCTTCTAAACTTTAAAGAAGTTATTTGCGTGTACATAGATAAGTTCTTGACAAATTTACAACCTTTTGGTATTCATTTTCTTTTAGCCCGTGTAAATGAATGTGCTCTATCCTCTAGGAAATCGTCAGCAATAGTTGAGTATTATCGCACAATACGAGCAACCTCTACTTCGAATTGTTGACGAGTTTCATTAGCACGTTGTACCCGGATTCGTAGCTGTGCTTTATAAATTTGTTGTAAACGGGACTCTTCATACCGTTTATTTAGTCGCGCATATAAAGCTTGACACGAATTTTCTTGATCATTTGAAATCGCCCTTAAAATATCTGCGGCATCTCCTAGCTATTACTTCAAACTGGCGGACATAAGTTATCCAAGGACTTTTGTGTGTGTACAATGTAAAATATCCAAAAATTTACGAGAGAAGCAAAATTATTTGTATTCTTGTGCAGAAAATTTATTATCAGTTTATGATGCAGGGCGCTTTCGACTAATTAAGTCATTTTACCCACGACTCATAAGTAAATTGCGTATTTTTTAACCTTTAACTCTGTCAGTAAGTGTCAAATTATTGAGGAGTTGTGTTATAGTTTCATTTACTAAACTAGTGGAGTAAGTAAATAGAAACCTGTATTAAATATTATGTTGGTTACCTACAGTTTTCATTAAATTAAACTAACATTTGACATTTCTTAGACAGAACTGTCTGCGAAATCGAATATTTTTGACAACTTATGCCAAAATTTAAATTTTATATTTGTTATTTTTAGTTTTATACAAAACCATTTGGTAAGTCGTGGGTAAAGCATAGTACTTCACTCGAGGAACAAATTGCATATTTAGCTCGGTTCTTTAGCCCCTTCGCTCGCAAGCTCGCTCATGGGCCAAACACACTCGCTGTAATATGCAGTTTACTCCACTCGTAAAGTAATATACTATTTAATGCGGTCCTTGTCAAAATACAAGACGAAGGCATGTTTTTAAAAAAGTTGAACATCGAAACAAACGAAAAAACGATAGAACAAGTAGACAGTTTTAAATATCTAGGAGTTTTAATAGAGAGAACAGGTAGCATGCAGGAAGAAATAAATGAGAGAATTATAAATGCTACAAGATTGTCACACAGTATTAGCAACACTTTAATCGGGAAAAAAAAGTAAGCAAAGAAACGAAAATGACAGAATATAAAACAGTGTTTAGACAGGCCATGTATATATCTGTTTTTTTTTATTAAGGCTTTTTTTATTATTCCCTTAGCCGTGAACACATGGTCTTGTGTACTTCGGCCTTTTCTAAACCCGCTTTGTGCTTTTTTTAGACAGTTTTCTATATAATTCCATTATTTTTTTTTAGGTATTTTTCATGTTTTCAGCACGATGCTCAGTAACGTAATTCCTTTATAATTTCCACATATTCTGGGATTTCCTTTCTTTAGTAGAGGAACGATAATGCCTACTTTCCAGTCTTCAAGTATCCTTTTACTGATCCATCATTTTTCGTGTTGTCTAGTTTATTATTTTCGTCTTCTTGTGTGAGTTCTTGTTCCTCACTAGTTAGTAGTTCTTCAAAGTGGTGTTTTCATCTCTCCATAATTTTGAGGTTTTTGGTTAGTAAAATTCCGTTTTTGTCCTTTACCTGCTTCAAATTTGGGTTGTTATCATTCCTTAATGTTTTTAGTGTTTTATAGAACAGTTTTTGATTTGCTTTACTGCCAGTTTTCATTTTATAGCCAAATTCTTCCCAGGAATTTTCCTTCGCTTTACTAAGATTCTTTGTTTTTTATAATTATCGTAATTGACATCGGGTTTCTTATCACCTGATATTTTATATCGTCGTTCCACCATCTAGCATGTGGTTTGTTCGTATTTATCATAATAGTCCCACATGTTCAAAGAATGATTTCTTTGAATTTCTACCATAATTCTTCCAATTCAAGTTCTTTAATTTCTTTTTGCAGTTTTCTCATTTCAATTTCTGTTGCTTTCCTATATTGTTCGGCTATTTCTGTGTCGTTTAATTTATATATTAACCTTATTATCTTCTTTGTTACATTTTTTGTATGCTTTTGCCTTTTGTGTTCGTCTGCTGTTCGAACTCATAGTTTAGCTATCCATATAATGATCACTGTATATTTTGGCACTTTTCTGGCTCTTACATTTATAATATCTCATTTCTGTGTTATCTGTCTATAAACAGTTAGTCTATTGTACATCCCTTATTTCTACTATCTACCACTATAGTAAATATGTGGCATAAATACTTCTAAAAATTAGATTTACGCACATGTGATGACACAGTATATTATAATATTTAATTTAATTTATGTACATGCAAATAACTTGTTTAAAGTTTAGAAGTTTAGAAGGTACCGATAAGAATATTTTTTAGAAATAAACTCTTGTCGTTTTGTAATGTCGAGATATTATAAAAATATCGTTTTTAAATTTGATGTTTAATTATTGGTTTATATTTTTTTTTTAGAAAAGCAGAGTGTCTTATATATCATATGCCTACCTACACATATTGGACTGTTAACATAGAAATATAAAGGATTGGAGATTGGTTTATTAACAACTCGTTCTAGTCGAAGGTGATTAGAATGTATTATAATTTAAATTACACCATAAATATTAGCGCGATATTTCTTGAATAAAAAAGTTCAACTGGTTCCGTAGTGTAGCGGTTATCACGTCTGCTTTACACGCAGAAGGTCCCCGGTTCGATCCCGGGCGGAACCACTTTTTTAAAATCCTTGATAACAAAATGTCAAAGATGATACATAACGTATCTAGTGCCATACTGTCAAAAATAATTCCAGATAAAATTGGCAATTTGCTACGGACTACGGACCACTTCAGAGAACAAATAATGGCAACCAGAGGAGATAATATTGGCTCAACAATGATCCACAATGATTGTTATAAATTAGACCAGCCTGGCAAGGAATTAGCGTAAAATGTCCAGAAATGAAAAGTTATTGGAGCCAATTTGATAGCCTGACTTTTAAAAAGGTTCTTTAATATAGACTATTGAAAAATTAAGATGGCATCCAATCAAAGTTGCAACTGATCATACCTAGAAACGAAGTGTCAGAATTATTGCGTCAATTGCATAATAAAGCGTCAGAGGAACATTTTCGAAAGACTTTACAGAAGGTACGAGAACGATTCTTTAGAGTCAACTGTAAAAAGGACGTTCGACGGTGGTGCCAAAAATGTCAGTTGTGGGCTTCCGAAAATGGACCAGTTTCGACGAAGAAAGCACGTATGAGACAATACATCGGTAGTGCCTATATTACGAAGTGCATTTAAAGCATATGCCTAGTGCCATGGACTATTTTACGAAGTGTATCGAAGCCAGGAGGCGTCTACCGTGGCTGACGTATTTGTGAAAAAATTAATCACTCGTTTTGGCGTTTCTATGGAAATCCATTCGGACCAGGGGAGAAACTTTGAAGAGGCTCTATACTAACATCAGCAAATATTTCTTAAAGTTTGTTTCAGAACATCAGAATGACTGGGACTAATACCTCTATCTCTTCCTTATTGTATATTGATCTACCGTCAACGAGACCACGGGCCAGACTCCCGCTCGTTTAATGTTTGTTCACGAATTACGCATTCCATTAGACCTTGAGTATATTCATAACCCAACGAAGAATACGCCGCAGGTAAAAGTTAAGTCAATCAACTAAAAAACAGAATGAATAACATTCACGACGTAGCCATGAGTCATATTAAGCTTGTAGTGATCGCATAAAGTGCCAAAATAAATGCATGCTTAGCCAGTAGAACTTTTGAAGTTTGATATATAATCATCGACTGGACACAGACGGAGTTAGTCTTCTACTACTTGCATTATTTATAAATATTAAATTATAAATAAATTGTAATTTGTGAATGTTATTTGTTTAGTGTTTAATAAACCTAAAATAAATCGAATTCAGTAGTTTTTGTGTTTTGTTACATTGGTGTGAGAAGTGGTAGGTATATAGCGAATATAATTATGGACTAACTAAAGAGTAGTGCTAAACGTTTAAGTGTATTTATCGCGTTTGTGTTTTGTTCGGGTTATAAAAAAGTTTTTTGTGATAAGAATTTTGATTTTCGTTATAAACGCTTTATTTTTTTTAATATTAGTTTTGTTATAGTTCGGTGTTCGGTTAACATAAATAATTTATCATGAAGTTGTCAGAATTAACTGTTAAGCAGTTAAGAAAGCAGCTGAAAGATCGTGATCTACAATCTGATGGTGAAAAAGCAGTACTTTTAAATCGATTGAGGGCAGATTTTATAAATCATGGAGGGGTCCAGAAATTTTTGAATTTTAATCAGTAGAGGAATTAGCTATGAAACGCCACTTTGAGGACGTTTCAAGAACTATTGAAGAAAAATTTGATTAAGCTTTCGAAGAAAATTCTAGAAAATTGCAAGAACATTCTATAAAATTGAAACAACGTTTTAGAAAAATTTGACCAAGTTTCTGTAGAAAATTCTAAAAAAAGTGTAGAAAAGTTTCTAGAACTATTGAAGAAATTCTTGAACCGTAAACGAGAAATTCTAGCAAGTTGAAAAGAAATTCACATAGGTTTATAAAATTTTCGAAAATAAATATTTTAAGAACGATTCTTTTGGGTTAACTGTGCCAAAAATGTCAGTTGTGAGCTGAAAAAAAGAAATGAATTTCTTGACAAATGCTTTAGAAATTTATTATTACACACATTTTATATTTTCCTCTATAAGAATTTCTATTCTAATAATGTAGGCCTCTGAGATATATACTTAGCTGATATTTTTATACAAGGTACTATGTTTTACTAACTAGTTTTAACACGCTATACACACACAAACACCCGTTATTAGACTATTCTAATTTAATTATAATTTTGAATATAAATCTCTTGAAGGTGTTGGAAGGAATACGATCTTCACGAAGAGAATATTTTTCTTAATTATAATTTTAGCTTTGCACCAGTTCTATGAACCCGTATTGGTATATAAATTCTGCCATCATCAATACTACAGTAGCAATATTACAATTTCAAATAAAAAATCAAATTGTTAATAAATTTACTAAACCATTTTTAATTACATTCGATCACAATATTACCGAATCTGATATTATAACACATAATGGTACTACACCAAGAATCCCAAACCAAAGCTTATCCGAGGAAGAGAGACTTTTCGAAAGAATGACGATGTATAGAATTACAGTATACCAAAGGCAAGGATATTTTGTAGAATTTTTAGAAATGGAAGAGATGGAGTTAAAAGTAAAATAATATCTAAAGACCTAGGTACAGAATTATTATTTTTTATTTTATTTCAGGTTTATCTTACAAAACAATATAAACCCAGATTCGAGGAATTTAATAATAATTATTGGGTTATAAATGGAAGTTACAACAAATTTTTCATCACAAATGAAAAAAACTATAATTTATATCATTACTTAATGATACTTCCCCCAAATGGAACTGTAAGTTTCTAGTTTCGATAACCTATATATACATATTTATCAGTTAAATAGAAATAGACTAAGTATTTCGACTTGAGCCCCTTCTCCCAGTAAGATATAGATCAAAGCAGTCCTTCCATCTTGTTCTAATCGCCTGTGTCGAAAGCATCTTTGCTATTATAGAGGGAAGAGGTAAGGAGCACGTCTGTGAGTATCAAAAAGTGTCCGTCCGACCTCATTAAATTAAGAAGGCACCACTGTAAGTAGCACGATGGACATTTTTAAATAAAGCACTAAAAATTAAAAAAATAAGGGGAGGTGGATTTACTCAGAATGAAACACTTCTGCTTAAAAATTAGTCTATTAAGTTTTCATTCAAAATTTTTTTCCATTATAGTTCTATTGTCTTTACAATTTTTAGCACAATCACGTATTGACCATAACTGTAATTTACTGTATGATAGCGGACACTTTTTGTGGTGCTTACTTTAAAGATGGTGGAAATTCCTAGGTAAAATAAGATTGTTAAACCTCTGATGGGTTCCAGGACACAGAAATAGTAGAAAACGAAACAGCAGATAAGCTGTCAAAAAAGGAACTTAAACCACATATTTGGGACCAGAACCATCTTGTGAAATCAGCAGTACTAGAGTTTTAGAATAACTAAAGAAAAACTGCATAGCGAAAAAGCCGCGTACTGGAATGATGTAAAAGCACTAAGACAAGCGAGGACGCTGCTGGGAAACTATAACCAGGAAGAAATCTTTAAGCTTTCTTAACCTCAGTAAAAACAACCTCCTTATTAGAATGCATTGCCTTACGTAATTCTAGGGTCAGATACATGGGATCATACCAAAAAGAAAATCTACCTAACTTGAAGCCCAAAATATCCTAAACTCTCTAGGAACTATAGGTCTATAAGAGCTGCTATAAGTCTGCAAAAATAAGAATTGGAACAAGAAAAAGGGGACACAATGGATCTTATATATCACAGGTATACCTGTCATCCCTGTTTACACATATACATACCCTTCATACTTTCTTTATCAACATCACGTTGTTGCTGTACCCCACCCCTCACCCACTAGAAAGAGAAGAAAGGAATGCTTTGATCATTTTTTTGCACTGGAAGAACGGCTCAAGTTGGAATGCTAAGTCTAGGTGTTATATGTCTATGATGAGTTATGTTTGTCTTTGCAGAATGATACGAAATATTTTAAGTATAAAATTTATACATTATCATGTTATAGTTGGGAATCCAATAAAAGATCATGGGAAATTTCTTGTGGAGTAAGTGTTTTTTTTAAATATATTATATATGCGTGTACATAATATATCCTTTCAGGGTACATCTAATTCAGTAATAAAAACAATTGAATGTGCTTGTTATAAGTCTTCTGTGCTTGCTGGTTGGCTTATAAATAATGCAGTAAAAGAAGAATATACTGTGTTTAAACACCTAAATTTGAAAGTTGAAGCTCATTATATAATATTTTTTACACTACTTCTAATTTGGATATTATATTGCATCTTTTTAACTTATTTTTCAATAACACCATCAAAGGTAAATAACCCTCATTATATTCATTAATAATTAAGTAAATCAATAAAACAAAGTATATTTTAAATGTAAATTTGAAGTTCGAAAACAAAACGTAACAAACAGAGCAACAATTAGCATAATACTTCGGACGCCACGGTTTGTATATCTTAAGAGGTCCGCAAATGAGAGTGGTGTTATTCCATCTTTTAAGTTATATTTTTTGTAGACCTTTTTTCGAAAAAACATTTTTTCTTGAAAACTTTTTTTTCTCGTATCTTTAAAGAGTTGTGAACAATAAATTGTTTATACCAAATTAATGAAATGCCTATGGAGCAAATGACCGTTAAAATGGATTCAACACATAAAAAAACATGGAATAACACCATTTTTATTTGCGCTATAGATGTAGGTATACTAAACCGTTATGGGCGTCCGGAATATAAAAAAGCAGAATAGCATTTTCCAGAGGTGCTTCAGAACCGACTTGAAGAGGTGCCAATCAGCTTAATACATAACTAAAAAAAAATTAAATTTAATCTATCATAAATAGAAACAAAATTGTACAGAAAGTAGGACGAGGTTTTCTGTGATTTCCTTCGACCATTCTGTGCATGGAAACAGCTTGTTTCCGAAAGAACTTACCAAATAGTCTTTCGTAAACATAAGTTTCCACAGGCATCTTCTATAGACAATGCAAGAAAAAATTAATTTGTACCACTACCTGAAAACTAGAGCGGGTAGATCTTCCAGCAGGGTACAGGGACAATAAAAGTATTTTTATATAATTCCTAACAAGTTTAGATTCCACGAAAAAATAAATAAATATTGTAACGGGATAACCGTAAAGAAAAGGACCGTAATTTGAAACACTTATGGGGACTTTTACACAATTTATTTTCCAAATTGTTAAGATACACAGAACTCTGCTGGATAACGTCTAACTACTTGACAATACAATGAACTCTTGTGAATATTTGAACTTGAACTGACGTTAACTGCCCTTACATCCCCAAGTTGGCCACTTGCTGATTTTGCTCGTCACGAAGATGTGATATTTGCTGGGAGAAGGAACTGGATAACTCTTCTGGTAGGGTAGACATCCGTTGTGATAGCTGGGACACCTCTTCGCGCTAGCTTCTTATCTGACTGGATAGCTCTTCTTGTTGGTTCGTCATTCGCTGTGATAGGTCCTCTTGTTGGCTCTTCATCTGACTGGATAGCTCCTCTTGCAGCCGGGAAAGTTGTTGAGCTTGTTCTTCTTGCAGGCGGGAAAGTTGTTGAGTTTGTTCTTCTTGCAGCCGGGAAAGTTGTTGAGTTTGTTCTTCTTGCAGCCGGGAATGGATGTTATGCTCCACTGTGGTTTTCATTTGGATCTTTGCCGTCGTATCCTTCGTACTGGTAATGAAGAAATATTCTGTCTGTAAAGGGATTTGATCTGTTGGACCTAAAGCTATTATTATTATTATTCCTGCACCGAAAACAAGTTGACAATGCCTCGATTAAGCTAATCGATAATATCGAACTTTCGGCGAGCTGCGAATGTGTCGTCACAGCGCGGTTGGATGGACTGGAGCCAGATGGTGCCCCAGCCATGATAGAGCCGAAGAACCATGACCATGAATTGGGAAAAGGACTCCTTGTGGGTAAGACTCTTGTTTGATCGGCCAAAGAGGTACCCATCCGAGTTATCAACTTGAACGATCATCCAGTTCTTACCAGTGGATCAGGGTTGTGGCAATTTACGGTCCTTCCGTTTGGCCTCTGTAATGCTTCTGCGACGTTTAAACGACTAATGGAGAACGTCCTGCGGGGTTTGTCATGGGAAACTTGTCTAGTTTATCTAGACGATATCATCATAATGGGCAAGACCTTTAAGGAACATTTATCTAACCTGGAAGAAGTCTTTAAAAGATTACAGAACGCTAATCTAACATTGAATGTTAAGAAATGCCACTTGTTCCAGAGACAGGTCAACTATTTAGGACATAACGTAAGCAAGAATGGCGTTGCTGTTGACCCCGCTAAGATACAAGCCGTTCAGGAATGGCCAATCCCTATCGACAAACATCAGCTCCGGAGTTTCTTGGGTCTTTGTTCCTATTACCAAGAATTTTGGAGACATCGCCAAACCCTTGACACGTTTGACAGAACAAGATAAGTCCTTCTGTTGGGATCAGGAATGTCAAGTGGCGTTTGAAATATTGAAGAAACAGCTTACGTCAGCACCTGTTCTTGCTTATCCACTTCCTGATGGTAAGCTTATTCTGGACACCGACGCCAGCAATGTGGGAATTGGAAACGTCTTGTCACAGCTACAAGATGGTAAGGAAAGAGTGGTTGGTTAGTTCAGCAAAACTTTATCAAAAGCTGAAAAGAACTACTGTGTAACTCGGAGGGAACTGTTAGCAGTTGTAAAATCCGTCGAACACTTTTATAAATATCTGTATGGCAGAAAATTCCTGATCAGAACAGACCATGCTAGTTTAAAGTGGTTACTTAGCTTTAGGAACCCAGAAGGACAGATAGCAAGATGGCTCGAAAAACTGCAGGAATATGATGTTGAAATCGAGCACAGACCTGGAACAAGACATCATAATGCTGATGCACTTTCCAGAAGACCATGTCGACCTGATTGCCCCCATTGTACCCATATGGAGCTGAACGAGGAAAAACTTGCCTTAGTTAAGGTTGTGCCAGAAGACGAGAGCTCTATGCTGGAGGAGCAACAAGAAAACGATCCCGTTCTGAGAAAGATTAGGGAGTGGAAGAGAATGGACCGTCGTCCGTTCTGGAGAGAGATATCCTCATCCTCTCCTGCTTTAAAAGCATACTGGTCCCAATGGAACTCTTTAATTTTGGACGGAGGGCTCGTTAAAAGACTTGTGGAAAATTCCGAGGGCACAGAAACAAGGAAACAAATAGTGGTCCCAAGAAATGCTGTACCGGAAATTTTAAAACAGATGCATAATGATAGTTCTGGAGGACATCTGGGTATCACGAAAACGCTAGATTTTACTGGGTAAATTGCACTAATGATGTTAAAGGTTGGTGTCGTAAATGCACTACATGTGCTGCCAGTAACGGTCCGCACCGAAAACCGAAGGCGGAAATGCAGCAATACCTGGTTGGAAGTCCTTTTGAAAGAATCGCAGTAGATGTATTGGGGCCACTTCCACAGACCGATGTAGAAAACAAGTACATCTTTGTTGTCATGGACTACTTCACTAAATGGGTTGAAGCCTATGCAGTTCCCAATCAGGAAGCCACCACTTTAGCAGATATATTAGTTGAAGAATTCGTAAGTCGATTTGGGGTACCACTAGAATTACACTCAGACCAAGGGAGAGATTTTGAGAGCAAGCTGTTTCAAGAAGTTTGCCAAAGATTAGGCATACACAAAACGAGAACCACAGCGATGCACCCTCAGTCTGATGGAATGGTGGAACGAATGAACCGGACTATAACCAACTATCTGTCAAAAGTGGTGTCAGATTGTCAGAGGGATTGGGATCGACATATTCCACTATTTCTAATGGCAATTCGATCGGCCATTAACTAATCAACTGGCCAAACGCCTGCGAAGGTCCTGTTCGGTAGAGAAATGGGGCTACCATGTGACTTGGTGTTTGGTTGTAAACTTGGTGAAGAAATGGCCCGTGAACAATATGTCGCCGATCTTCAGAATCGAATGGAGAATATACACAACCTGATGCGTGGAAAACTTCAATTATCTAGTGATCGGATAAAGAGGTACTATGACACGCGGAAAATGGAAAAGAGTTACCAAGTTGGAGATTGAGTCTGGCTCTATAACTCCCGACGACGTCGAGGTATTAGTCCCAAATTACAGAAGAACTGGGAAGGTCCATACACCATCAAAAAGAAGATTAACGATGTCATTTATCGGATCGTGAAAATTCCCAGAGGGAAACCCGTCGTGGTCCATCATGATCGTTTGGCACCTTACCAAGGAAACCACAGTGGAGATGCGCAGCAACTCCAAGAAGATGGTTTGGTTGACTCGGGGAGTGTGCGGGATTCTGATTTAGAAAGTAACATTCCAGGAGGAATGAATCTAAGGAGGGGGCAGTGTAACGGGATAACCGTAAAGAAAAGGACCGTAATTTGAAAGATTGTTATTCTAGAAACTTCTAAACACACTAACTAGATTAAATAATGTTTCTAGAAAAAACTGGAAAGTTCTAAACACACTGACTAGATTAAATAATGTTTCTAGAAGATTCCAGAAAGTTCTAAACACACTGACTAGATTAAATAATGTTGTATATAAGGAGATGTATGGGCAGTTAACGTCAGTTCAAGTTCAAATATTCACAAGAGTTCATTGTATTGTCAAGTAGTTAGACGTTATCCAGCAGAGTTCTGTGTATCTTAACAATTTTGTAAATAAATTGTGTAAAAGTCCCCATAAGTGTTTCAATATCTATGTAAATGTACAAATCGTTCAAGTTTTTTATTTGGGAAGAAATTATTAAAGTGTGCACATCGTACAAGTTAATTCAGTGAAATGGTGTTAGTATCCGTTCGCAGTGAAAAAGACAATAAAAAGTTGTTTCTACATGGATTTCTTTTTGTGAAAGATAGGCAATGTGCTAATAAAATTTATTGGAAGTGTCAAGGTTTTAAGTCTACGTGCAAAGCACGTTTTATTACAAAGAACGATTTAATTATAAGTGAAAAGCAGGAACATATTCATGTTGGTGACATGGGTAAAACGGAAACAAATAGTGGGTGATATAATGATGAAAGCAACGAATTCTCGAGATCCACCTCATCATAAAATTGCATGTTGCACAGCATCCGTAAGCGACGCAGTTGCCGAAACACTTCCCCCTATCGAGTGCATAAAGCGCAATATAAACTAAACTAAATTAAATTTTCGGAGGATTAGCGTTGCAAACATCAAGGAAAGAAATGATTTTTCCAGATGAATATACCTTACACAGAAAAAAGGGGAAAAATTTATTTATCTAGATTCTAGTGCGGTTAATAAACGTATAGTTGTCTTTGCCATGGCACTTTCAAAACAGTACCTACCATCCTTATTCAACCAAATGTATACCATCCACGCATTGTATAATAATAGTGTAATAGCATTAGTTTACGCTGTTACGACGAATCAAGGATCTCCAACCAGCAATGAATCCAAATACCATCATGGGTGACTTCAAACTATCAATGAGTAGTGCCTTGAAACACGTTTTCCCAGAGACAATACACCGTGGCTGCTTCGTTCATTTCTGCCAATGCATTTTTCGGCAAATTCAGTCATGTTTTAAAGAGGAGATATGAAACTGATGCAGAATTTGCTATTAAAATAAAGATGCTTCCCGCATTAGCCCTTGTTCCACCAGGCTTTCGAAAAATAGTGCGAAGATGATGTTCTCCCTGCTGACACACAGGAAGTGGTGGATTTTTTCAAAGACACCTGGATTAGATGACCAGAACGAAGAAACCGACGACAATCTCCACGTTTTCCTCATTGTATGTGGAATTGCTACGATGGGATTGGCCAAACCAAAGAATGCAGCTGAAGGATGGCATCATGGCTTTCAGCAACAGGTGCTTACAGTTTATAAATATTTAATTTCTGTATTAAGGAATTGTCTTAATTTTTCTTTTTTAGGTTTGTTTTCAGCATCCAACCATCCAAGTTTATCTGGCCCAAAAGAAAGAGCAAGACATGAATGAACTTCGAATTAAACAGTTAAACAGTGGGGTTAACCCACAACCAAGCCACAAAAAGTACAGTGATTTTGCTGATAATTTGATTAATAACTACAACGAAAATTTTGACATATGTGTTTATCTAAGAGGAATTACTCAAAACCTTAGTTTAATAACTTATACTTAAAACAGATAAATATATTTAAAAGTCGATTACTTTCTTTTTCGAACAATTGATAAACAATCAAAAAATAGTTGGTATATTTTTCTGCTTTTTAAGCAGACTGGAAATTCTGACAAAAATATTAAACAATTTAAATTTAAGTCTCCCCTAAGAACTGTAACCCTATTGTCTTCATACTTGTTTGAATTTCAAATTTATCATCTATCATTCTTAAAAATATTAAGCATCATTATTATCTGATTAACAAAAAATAACTATCTAAAATGATTTTATGATTTTAGGATAGAAAAAAAGAGATATATTTTCTTTCAGATACTCCAAGTTTTTATAGATATGCATATATCATCATCATAAAAACTGGAAATAAACGTAGATCTGGAACCACATCAAATATAATTATAAAATTATATGGCACAAGCTCTGAAAGCAAAGTAAATCAATATTTGTTTAAATTTAAATTCTTTTTTGCCTTATTTATAAAATTCATATATAATTATTATATTATTACATTATGTTTATAAAAGCAACAAAGTTATTGTAGGAACACATTTTAAACTATCCTGATCCGGAAAAGAGGATACTTCAAAAAAATCAAGAAGACTGGTTTTTGTTAGCAACTGAATACTATTTAGGAGATATAGAAAACATAAAATTATGGTTTGATTCCATTGGATATAAACCTGAGTGGTAAATAAAGTTAAATTACAAGTTTATTCTTTTTAAAACAGTAAGCTGTAAATTTGCAGTTAAAACATTAGTAGATACATAAGCTAAAACAAGTCTTCTTCAATTTCATCTTAAAACTCTGTGACTTAGAGAAACCTCCTTGACTTTTTTTAACTCCCGATGATCCCGTCTAGTGTCTCTAACTCGCGTGTAGACTAGAAGTGTTGTACGATAATCGGTTCTCCAGACTACCGATTTTATTCTACTAACGTTAACTTAAAAAATTAACACTGCAGTGTGGTTATAAATAATGAGAGAAACATAGTACCAAAAAAAATACAATATTCTCTATGCAAAAGTATACATTCGACTTAAAGAAAGAGGGACGTGTATAATTAAAATTATTATTGGAATCTATAATAATCAATTACAGCTTGAGAAGACTGTTCTATAAATGAATGGTTTATATCATAGAATTAGCAATTTTCGATGAATCTTCAAGCGCACAATTATTGTCAAACGAAATCTGCGTTCAGAAAGACAACCATTGAGAAATGAATGCTGGAGAAGACCCAGGAGTGGTTGGAAAAATCACCGGACAAATCACAAGCTGAAGTGTTCATAAAAGGACACTCGGCGATAGAGGCCATTTTCAAGGCTATTTAGTCTCATTAAGGCAGGACTAAACAATACCACCTCTGTTCCATCCCCAAAAATATATTTAAAAAATAAATAGTTTATATCTATTCAGAGCTCTTAATTTGGACCTTTCAAAAATATATTTTTCATAATTTGCACCCTCGTAGTGTTTTTGATAAACTTGATTAAAAATTTGCATAACTCAAATCAGATTCAAACGCTCATATCAGTGACTTGTTAAACTACAAAGTAAGCTAATAGTGTTTACTTTTTTATAGACTACGCCTCTTTTAGGTATTGTGCAGAAATTGAAGTGATAGATCTTCAAAAAGAAAAATACTGGTTGTTTTTGATAAACTTTCGCTTTAATTTAGCACACAGCAGTAATACTGTTTATACAGCAAAACCAATACATGACGATAAAATAAAAAAGAAAATTACGAGGAAACAATTACCATCAGCTTTTCATGGTAGCCACTTATGGAATATACGGTTAGTACATGTATAGTATTTTATTTTATAAATACAAGATCAAATAACGCACAACAAAGTTTTTTTACTTAGATATAATAAAATAAACACTAATAGGGTAAGTCCGGGGTAGTTGGACGTAAGGGAAAGACGGTCAATTGAAAAAAAAACTACTAGCGCTTGCTGGGTGTTGCTAGTGATTAGTGATCGCTCAATTCACTTCGAATCGTCTTAACGTCCAAAAATATTTGCGAATAAAATAAAACCCTTCTCTTTCTTTTGCCCAGTGTATAAATTTGATAAAGTGTTCATTTTTCATGTTTTATTTTTTATTAATATATGGGGCTTAACCGTTGAGTGATTTTTTCACTCAACGCTTTAACATAACCTAAAAATATTTATCTCTCTCTCTAACTCTCGTAGCGTCACAACCCTTCGTGGGTCTTAGCTGCATCTACGACTTGCCTCCACCTATCCCTGTCCAACATCGCCTCTTTCCAGTCCCGTACGCCTAAGACTTTTGCATCCTCTCTGATATTGTCTTTCCATCTGAGCCTTGGTCTTCCTAAAGGTCTCTTTCCTACTGGGTTCTCCTCCTATATCCTCTTGATAAGACGTTCGTTTGGCGATCTCTGTACGTGTCCGGGCCATCTGAGCCGTTGTGCTTTTATTTCGTTTACTAAACTTCGTCTTTTTTATAATATTTTCTATAATATTAATAGATATTTTCATTTAATATCACATGGCTGGTTGTAGCCATCTTCCCCGGAAAATTAGCAGAGATGGCCATGTTTTGTGGGGGCGAAATGGCCTTATGGCCATCACACCCTGAATTAAATTTGAAGCAGTAAAAGTTTTTGCTGGTGATTTTTTTAAATTTTTTGTGTTAATTTTAGATGCCAAAAAAATTATTGGCTACCAAAGGGAATTGGAGCGAAGTGTCATTAAATAGAACTTTTTATAGTAGAAAGTTTTTTTACTGATTTATAGGTCACATATAAAATATTTTGTTAGGTACGTGAATTTGTATATTATGTGAGAATTTTGCAATCGATTTAAAACTCATATCAACCCGAAACTGTGTCAAAATCTCTATGTATATGCCTAAACACACTTGAAACATGTATTGTCATCCAGCTCCTGAAAATTAAAGTAGTGTTTACATGATGCCAGTGACTGGCGCCAGTCTCACTGGCATGCCAGTGCTTGATTAGGACAGCGCTGGACTGGTACGTTTACACGTATCCAGTAGCTGGCGACAGTTTCACTGGCACGCCAGTTCCTACTTGGTGAAATCAGTCGTTTGTTGATTGTCAGTGTCGTGCTTTTACAAAAATGGAGTTAAAGCATAAGCAGTTGTTGAAAAGTAAATGTGTTAAGAAAATGTGTGATCTATTAAGAGAAGATCTGATTAATATGTTGGAAGAAGAAGTGGTAAAGAAAAAACGATTGTGGATAAGAAAATGGATCAGCGATAGATCTATAACAGGAGCTTCGTCTTTGTTGTTGCAACAACTACGAGCAGAGGATCCCACTGAGTACAGGTTGGCGTTACGACTTTCGTCAGAAAATTTTGACCAACTACTTTCTCTTATAGAAAGTTCTATTCAGTCTCAAGATACCGTGATGAGAGAGGCATTTCCGGCAAAAATAAAACTTGAAGTAACATTGAGTTATTTAGCTACTGGAATGTCTTACCGCAGTCTCAGTCATTTATACCGTGTGCCCAAACCTACTATTTCAAAATTTGTACCCAAAGTGTGCAGGGCAATTTATGCAGCATTAAAACAATTTATTAAGGTAAAGTATTTATTTATTTTATTTGCAATTAGCAATATTAAAAGCTAACTTAATGAGATTACTAGAATCCTCTTCTGTTTCGTCGAGGTTTTCAAAATGTGAAGAAACACTGCTGTCATCCTTGTAGTGAGAAGTGAAAGTTGCAGTACTGGATGGACTATGTTCTGGCAGTGCACAACTTGCAGCTGGCGGGAAGCTTGATTGATCGTTTGTAGATAACATAGGATTCCATTGAAATTGAGTATTTGGTAATTGCTGTATCGGTTTGGGAAATTGTTGCATTAATTCCGAAAGCTGCGAATTCTGAGCAGCATTTAACTTTTTAGTTCGTATATCAGCAAGTCTGCACTGACATAGTATGCTCTGTATCTTTTCCTGGGCAATAATTACCTGTTCTTCTGATAACTTTTTCAATTGTGATGCCACACTCTTTCCAAATATATCAATCTCGTTTTCTTCCCCTATCGGCATATTCTCCTCTTGCATATTTTTCAAATCTTTAATCATTGAGGCCATTTGTGATAATTTGCTGCGTTTTGATCTTGAAGGCGGTGTCAGTTTTTCCGCAGATGACCCATATAAGGAATTTGGTGTAAATGGTCGAGCATCTTGACACTCATTTTTAGAATATAAAGAACCTGGCTGTTCAACCTGTGCCTCATTTTCCGAACTAGGTGAATTTGGACCAACATTTACATTTTGTGTGTTATCCTAAAACAAAAGAAATAGAAAAATAAAAACCTTAAAAAAAGTTATTAAATTATGACATTTATATTTAAGGTTCCTAATACGGAAGAGGAATGGAAAATGATCGAATGTGGATTTAGAAGAAAATGGAATTTCCCTTCTTGTTATGGTGCGATAGACGGAAAGCATGTGCTAATTAAAAGTCCTCCAAAAAGTGGAAGTCAATTCTTTAATTATAAAAAATCAAACAGCATCATATTATTAGCTATTGCAGATCACGACTACTGCTTTTCGTATATAGATGTGGGTGCACCAGGTAGTGCTTCTGATGGAGGCGTTTTTAAGAATTGCACAGTGTACCAATCCTTGGAAGATGACTTATTATTACCAAAAAATGGAGTTATTGTTGGTGATGCAGCATTTCCATTAAAGAATTATTTAATGAAACCCTATCCAGGAGTTAATCTCAACGTAGAACAGAAAGTTTTTAACTATAGGTTATCACGTGCCAGACGCATAATAGAAAATGCTTTTGGAATATTAGTAAGTAGATTCCGGATATTTGAAAAGCCCATACCTACTAAATTGGACACAGTGGATGCAATTGTTTGTGCTGCTTGTGCACTCCATAATTGGCTGCGTAAGAACTCAAAACCTTATCTTACTCCAACTTGTGTAGACAGGGAAGATGAAGATGGAAATTTTCTGGCAGGTTCATGGAGAAACGAAATTCAGTCCTTACATAGTATTGGGAATCAAGGTAGCAACCATTCATCCAATAATGCTAGAGAGCGCAGAGAAAGTTACAAAAATTTTTTTGTAAATGCCGGAAGTGTTCCTTGGCAAATTAGAAGCATACATTAATGTTCACTTTTTAATAAAAATAGTTATTGTTAATTTTGGGTAAAAAATAAATATTACAGTGGATTATTTAAATTATTTTGAGTTTGATTTACTAGGTATTTGTTATAAATGAAAAAAATAAATAAATAAAAGTACCCACTTACTACATTTACTAGATAATCTAAATTATATAATTTGTCACGAAATGGATTTTGAAAGTTGTTAAAGTTATAATTATTATTTAATAATTATATTTAATATTTAATAATTTAATTTAATAATACTTTTATTATACGTAAATAAAACTTGATTTAAAATTCATGATTTATATGCATCTCATAGAAAAAAAAATTTTGTCTAATGTGTCTGGTCGATCTTAGTTACTTGCTTTGTCATAAATATTGAATTTTTATTAGTTACATGCTTATATGTACCTACTGTACATCGTAAAAGTTTAATTGTTGTAAATATCAAAAATACTTACTGTGGTTATTCGCCTTACTGCCACATTCCTGATGAATGAATTTAATTCTTCAAACCATTTCACCTTGGGGACATAAACGTTTCCTCCAGCACCAGACCTGGTTGATTTCTCAATCTTACTCACCTCTAAGTAATATGTACTTCTAATACTCTTAATTTTAGTCTTTACGTCTTCAATTGTAAAACCTTCCATATCCATTCCTTCTTGAATTTGTTGTAGCGCTGATGAGCGCATTTGTTTGTTTTTATATGCTTCACATCGAATATCCCATAAACATTGATGGTCTCTATAAAGTTGCACAAACTTTAACGTATCTGCTTCGCTTAGTTTTCGGGTCATTTTATATTACGTATTAAAAATCCACACTCTGCCACTGAAACTTATCCTTCACATGTACGCCAGTCACTGGAACGCTGTGTTTACACGTGTCTACAACCACTGGCGCGGGGTTGGAGGGGACGCGGACGAGGGCCACTGGCATGAAAAATAGACCAGCTCTCTATTCGAGACAGCACTGGCAGACAGCGCTGGACTGGCACAAGAAAGTGTTTACACGATGCCAGTACCATGCCAGCGCTGGCATGCCAGTGAGACTGGCGCCAGTCACTGGCATCATGTAAACACTACATTACTATATAGGTAAAAGGGAGGAGGCGGTCTGCACTGACTGCGGAGCAGACCTCGATGAACCGGAACACACGGTGCTCCACTGCAGTAAATGGAGCGAGGAAAGGCGTGGGCGGTGCCCTAGTATCCGGTCCTCTACTGAGTTACTGGACTGGATGCTAGGCACACTCGAGAGCTGAAAAAGGGTGCCGCAATAATAAAAAAAATTATTAAATCAAAAGAAAAAGCAGATAGACCTGCTTATGGTTAAAATAGCTAGCTAAGAGGAGGGTTTTTTTAGTGGGTACCCGGGGGATAGCTCCCGGGAAGCCCCACACTACCTGGCCTGACCAACCAAAGTATTTTTCCCCTCCAGCCTTCCCTGCCTGAAGAAGGTTGATCAGACGGTTCCATATGGACATACACATATATAAAGGCAAAAAAGGTGGTCAGGAAATAGGTTAAATTCGATTACAAAATTCCACTCTGAATAAAAAAAAGACAAAGAGACAAAGAAAAGGACGAAAATAAAAAACTCTTATTTTCCCATGTAAAATTTAGAATTTCTTGAAATTGTGTCAAAATCTCTATGTATATGCCTAAACACACTTGAAACATCGAATAAAATACATATAATTTTAAACAGATTAATGAAGATACTGAAATGGTCGTATACGACTTCATAAAATTGTTTTTGGCAGCCACCCTGGTATTTCGATTAGAAAGTCAGAAGGCTTCTTTAACGCGCTTCACTGCTATGAACAAGATAGAGGTAGATGCTTATTTTAAGCTTTAGGAAACTGCCTTCACGGTTAATAAAGCAATGTTGAAACCGAGTCACACTTTCAACGTGGACGAAACAGGACTACAATTAAATAACCGTCCTGTACATGTACTAGACAAGAAAAAGGGTCTGAAGCCGTGTCTACAATAACATCGGCAGAAAAAGGAGAGAAAATAACTGTTATATGCTAAATGTACATGCTAAAAATAAAAAACCTGAATTTAAGGACGGAATTCAACTTGGATCAAGGATTTTCATGTTGCCAAAATCTGCTTTTTTGAGTGGCAGAAAACACAGTTCATTTAAAAAAACTCACATAAAAGGGTCTTTCTTTACAAGATGGTCATTTTACTCACTGCAATTCTGTACAAATGTTAGAATATGCTAAATAAAATGACATTATTTTTCTTTCAATGCCAAATCACATGGGTCATTTTCTGAAACCATTGGACCGTTCGGTGTTCAAGCCGCTGAAAACTTATTTTTACGTACATAGTCGATTATGGCTTAAACAAAATCCTGGTCATCTTATTACAACGCTGTCATTTGGAACACTGCTAAACAGAACATCGGGAAAAGCAGCTACACTCACAATTCAATAGCAGTAGCCAACAACATCGGTTTAGTTTAAGACAATTTGAAACAAGTTTTATGAAATTCAAAAGAGTTGGAAGCTGAAACTTTGAAAATCACTGATTCAAATTTTTATTCTGAGGAACAATGAATTTCAAAGACAAGCCCTGAACTCTTACCGAAAAAAAACTCATATTAACACCAAGAGTGTATCTAAGACTAACAGGGATATTCGAGTTACCTCAAAGTTTCCGTCAACCTCAAGAAGACCACGAAAATACATTTATGTACAGGATTTGACAACTACACGAATTTTAATGGAAATTTATCCTGTTCCCCTGAAAGTTATCGAGGTATGCAAGCGGGCTAATCAAATCGGTACACTCTTTACCATCAGAAGAACATATTGAAATGATAAGATGTAAAGAAAATGGGAAGAATGCCATACTGTTACTTAAGATTTCAAACTAAAACAAACATAAAAGAAGAAAAGACCGAGAAAAAAGAAAATAATTTTTGAGAAGGATGGTGATAGGTATAAGACTGTATCTGTGTAGGCTGTGGAGATAAGTACTTTGAAACTCTTCCTATTGAGGACTGGCTTGATGTTTGTCATCTTTGAGTGCACAAAAATTGCACTGACATGTGTTCAAAATGTGGACACACAAAAAACACGAAACAGAAACTAAAAAATTTTAAGGCTAAAAAAGAGAAACAAAAAAATAAGTATTGCCAAGACTACCGCAATACTGTGGCCATCTCACATAGAAGCTCTGTGAGAGATAGCTATTTTTGTTTGTCTTTTATATTTTTTTTAAGTTGATTCTAGTGCAAGAAACTAGTTTTTTCTTAATTATTCTATAAAGTAGAGTTCACAGTAAAATTAAAAATCAAAATTACAATTTAAATACATGTAATTTTATTGTTATTGAATTTTGCAAAAACTATGACCAACTATTTTATAAAAATAACCTTTAATTTGGAAAGACATGATATGGAAACAAGAATTAGTTAAACTGAAATAATGTTTATTTACCCTTGAACATAATTTGTGAAATAGCATTATTTTTTATTTATTTACATTTTAGACAAAAGGATCCCTACTTTACACAGATAGAAAGAATTACTATAATGTTGTCAACATGTTTAATAACTTTTACCATCATATTGTTCATGTATGGTTGTCCTCGTATGGAAATAACTGACAGTATAGAACCATATAAGTACTATGGATTTAATCAAAGGATTATTTGGTCTTCTTTGGGTGCAGCAATATTAACATTTTGTATCCATTATCCCATAATTCATCTTTTCAGGTATTTAATTTTATTACATAAAATGTGTAACGAGTATCTCAATGAACTACTTTTTAATGAATATTTACTAGCGATATCTAATGTAGCTAATTAAATTTTATTAAACCTTAGCGTGTCTCGGCTGCTAAGTCTAATCTAGGAGGGGTATAAGAATTTAACTTATATTTTACCGCGCAAATTTGCCTCTCTCAGCCATCCCCATATTTCTGACAATGTTTGGTTAGTTGACAGAGTAACTTTTATATCACCATCAAATAAATATCTTTAGAAATACATTTTTTAATTTTTTATACATAAACATATACTTTGGGTATTTTAAATTATATAAACAAATATAGCTGTTGTGGATTTTTAAAAAAGATTGCTAACTTTAATCCAAATTAACTAAAATAATTCAGTATTAAAACTTGAAATGTAGATAAAAATGCAAGCTATCAGAATATCATATATTTTTCTACAACCGTGCGTAAAGTATTACCTTGACGCACGGTTTAAGGTTCGTAAAGTTTAACTTTTTTTCACTAGTGAAAAAAAGTAAAATAAGCAATGTTTTGTATAAGATTATGCAAATACTTTTATGTGTGTTAGTGGCGAAGGTTGTAAGGTATATAGCTTCTACCCAGATGACTCGGGTTCAATTCCGGGTAAGGAAACTTTTTTTTTATTATTTAATTATGTAAATTTGTGTTAATATATTTAATTGTTAAATTATTGCAGTTTAATACATACAAAACTAGATATTATATTCAGTAATTTTTAATTTGATTTTTAATATGACAGAAATATCAGTTCATGAATAAGGGTAAGTATTTTTATTTAAATGACTGATTGACATTTCAATTAATTTATAATTCAAGCATTTCGCGTTTCTACGTACCGATATTATAAGGTGAGATTAATTTAGAAAATAAATATTTTGTTATCTAAAATATGTTTTAAATATAATTTTTTTTTTCAGTAAAGCGTAAAAAAAAATTAAGCCTATACTTGTATTTCTTGTAAAGAAATTCGGTTGTAGAAAAAATATTGTATGCAACTCGTGCGTAAATGTTCCTTTTTTGACTCATGTGATTGTCGCATTCGCCTGCG